>CAWUCN010000020.1:0-380000 GCA_963920805.1 Primula vulgaris
ACACTGTTTCTACCGATTTTTTGTTTTTCGACATTTTATTTATATTTATAGGTTTTAGGGTTTAGGGTGTATGTTTTAGGGTTTAGGTTATGTTCTTGCATATGTAGGGAATATTCCTCATTTTTTTTCTTGAATTTATGGCCAATAGTACACAGGTTTTACCGACTTTTTTGTTTTTTAAAATTTTATTTATATTTGTATGGTTTAGGGTTTAGGTTTTTGATTTTAGGGTTTAGGGTTTTAGGTTTAGGGTTTAGGTAGTGTTCTTGCATATGTAGGGAATATTCCTCATTTTTTTTCTAGGAATTATGGCCAATAGTACACGGGTTTACCGACTTTTTTGTTTTTGACATTTTATTTATATTTGTATGGTTTAGGGTTTAGGGTTTTGGGTTTAGGGCTTAGGCTTTTAGGTTTAGGGTCTAGGTAATGTTCTTGCATATGTAGGGAATATTCCTCATTTTTTTTCTTGAATTTATGGCTTTTAGTACATGGTTTCTACCGATTTTTTTGTTTTTCGACATTTTGTTTATATTTATAGTTTTTAGGGTTTAGGGTTTTGGTTTTAGAGTCTAGGGTTTCATATTTAGGGTTTAGGTAATGTTCTTGCATATGTAGGGAATATTCCTCATTTTTTTTCTTCGATTTATGGCCAATAGTACACGGGTTTTACCGACTTTTTTGTTTTTTAACATTTTATTTATATTTGTATGGTTTAGGGTTTAGGGTTTTGGTTTTAGGGTTTAGAGTTTTAGGTTTAGGGTTTAGGTAATGTTTTTGCATATGTAGGGAATATTCCTCATTTTTTTCTTGGATTTATGGCCAACAGTACACGGGTTTTACCGACTTTTTTGTTTTTGAGATTTTATTTATATTTGTATGGTTTAGGGTTTAGGGTTTTAGTTTTAGAGTTGAGGGTTTTAGGTTTAGGGTTTAGGTAATGTTCTTGCATATGTAGGGAATATTCCTCATTTTTTTTCTTGGATTTATTGCCTGTACACGTTTTCTACCGTCTCTTTTGTTTTAGGACATTTTATTTATAATTATAGGTATTAGGGTTTAGGGGGTATGTTTTAGGGTTTAGGGTTTCAGGTTTAGGGTTATGGTAATGTTCTTGCATATGTAGGGAATATTCCTTATTTTTTTTCTTGGATTTATGGCCAATAGTACACGGGTTTTACCGACTTTTTTGTTTTTTGACATTTTATTTATATTTGTATGGTTTAGGGTTTTGGTTTTAGGGTTTAGGGTTTTAGCTTTAGGATTTAGGTAATGTTCTTGCATATGTAGGGAATATTTCTCATTTTTTTTCCTTGGATTTATGGCCAATAGTACACGGGTTTTACCGACTTTTTTGTTTTTGACATTTTATTTATATTTGTATGGTTTAGGTTTTAGGGTTTAGGGTTTTGGTTTTAGAGTTTAAGATTTTAGGTTTAGGGTTTAGGTAATGTTCTTGCATATGTAGGGAATATTCCTCATTTTTCTTCTTGGATTTATGGCCAATAGTACACAGGTTTTACCGACTTTTTTGTTTTTTGACATTTTATTTATATTTGTATGGTTTAGGGTTTAGGGTTTTGGTTTTAGAATTTAGGGTTTTAGGTTTAGGGTTAAGGTAATGCTCTTGCATATGTAGGGAATATTCCTTATTTTTTTTCTTGGATTTATGGCCAATAGTACACGGGTTTTACCGACTTTTTTGTTTTTTGACATTTTATTTATATTTGTATGCTTTAGGGTTTAGGGTTTAGGGTTTTGGTTTTAGTGTTTAGGGTTTTTGTTTTAGGGTTTAGGGTTTTAGGTTTCGGATTTAGGTAATGTTCTTGCATATGTAGGGAATATTCCTCATTTTTATTCTTGCATTTATGGCCTATAGTACACGTTTTCTACCGTCTTTTTTGTTTTACGACATTTTATTTATAATTATAGGTTTTAGTGTTTAGGGTGTATGTTTTAGGGTTTAGGGTTTCAGGTTTAGGATTTAGGTAATGTTCTTGCATATGTAGGGAATATACCTCATTTTTTTTCTTGGATTTATGGCCAATAGTACACGGGTTTTACCGACCTTTTTGTTTTTTGACATTTTATTTATATATGTATGGTTTAGGGTTTAGGGTTTAGGGTTTAGGGTTTAGGGTTTTAGGTTTAGGGTTTAGGTAATGTTCTTGCATATGTAGGGAATATTCCTCATTTTTTATCTTGGATTTATGGCCTAAAGTACACGGTTTCTACCGATTTTTTTGTTTTTTGCGATTTTATTTATATTTATAGGTTTTAGGGTGTATGTTTTAGGGTTTAGGGTTTCTGTTTTAGCGTTTAGGTTATGTTCTTGCATATGTAGGGAATATTCCTTATTTTTTTTCTTGGATTTATGGCCAATAGTACACAGGTTTTACCGACTTTTTTGTTTTTTGAAATTTTATTTATATTTGTATGGTTTAGGGTCTAGGGTTTTGGTTTTAGGGTTTAGGGTTTTAGGTTTAGGGTTTAGGTAGTGTTCTTGCATATGTAGGGAATATTCCTCATTTTTTTTCTAGGATTTATGGCCTATAGTACACGGGTTTTACCAACTTTTTTGTTTTTTAACATTTTATTTATATTTGTATGGTTTAGGGTTTAGGGTTTTGGTTTTAGGGTTTAGAGTTTTAGGTTTAGGGTTTAGGTAATGTTTTTGCATATGTAGGGAATATTCCTCATTTTTTTCTTGGATTTATGGCCAACAGTACACGGTTTCTACCGACTTTTTTGTTTTTCGACATTTTGTTTATATTTATAGGTTTTAGGGTTTCGGGTTTTGGTTTTAGGGTATAGATATTTAGGTTTAGGGTTTAGGTAATGTTTTTGCATATGTAGGGAATATTCCTCATTTTTTTTCTTGGATTTATGGCCAATAGTACACGGAATTTACCGACTTTTTTGTTTTTGAGATTTTAGTTATATTTGTATGGTTTAGGGTTTTAGTTTTAGAGTTTAGGGTTTTAGGTTTAGGGTTTAGGTAATGTTCTTTCATATGTAGGGAATATTCCTCATTTTTTTTCTTGGATTTATTGCCTGTACACGTTTTCTACCGTCTCTTTTGTTTTAGGACATTTTATTTATAATTATAGGTTTTAGGGTTTAGGGGGTATGTTTTAGGGCTTAGGGTTTCAGGTTTAGGGTTAAGGTAATGTTCTTGCATATGTAGGGAATATTCCTTATTTTTTTTCTTGGATTTATGGCCAATAGTACACGAGTTTTACGGACTTTTTTGTTTTTTGACATTTTATTTATATTCGTATGGTTTAGGGTTTAGGGTTTTGGTTTTAGGGTTTAGGGATTTAGCTTTAGGATTTAGGTAATGTTCTTGCATATGTAGGGAATATTCCTCAATTTTTTTCCTTGGATTTATGGCCAATAGTACACGGGTTTTACCGACTTTTTCGTTTTTTGACATTTTATTTATATTTATATTTGTATGGTTTAGGGTTTAGGGTTTTGGTTTTAGGGTTTAGGGTTTTAGGTTTAGGATTTAGGTAATGTTCTTGCATATGTAGGGAATATTCCTCATTTTTATTCTTGGATTTATGGCCAATAGTACACAGGTTTTACTGACTTTTTTGTTTTTTGACATTTTATTTATATTTGTATTGTTTAGGGTTTAGGGTTTTGGTTTCAGGGTTTAGGTTTAGGGTTTAGGTAATGTTCTTGCATATGTAGGGAATATTCCTCATTTTTTTTCTTGGATTTATGGCCAATAGTACACGGGTTTTACCGACTTTTTTGTTTTTGACATTTTATTTATATTTGTATGGTTTAGGGTTTTGGTTTCACGGTTTAGGGTTTATCTAATGTTCTTGCATATGTAGGGAATATTCCTCTTTTTTTTTTCTTGGATTTATGGCCAATAGTACACGAGTTTTACCGACTTTTTTGTTTTAGACATTTTATTTATATTTGTATGGTTTAGGGTTTAGGGTTTAGGTAATGTTCTTGCATATGTAGGGAATATTCCTCATTTTTTTTCTTGGATTTATGGCCTATAGTACACGGTTTCTACCGTCTTTTTTGTTTTACGACATTTTATTTATAATTATAGGTTTTAGTGTTTAGGGTGTATGTTTTGGGGTTTAGGGTTTCAGGTTTAGGGTTTAGGTAATGTTCTTGCATATGTAGGGAATATTCCTCATTTTTTTTCTTGCATTTATGGCCAATAGTACACGGGTTTTACCGACTTTTTTCTTTTTTGATATTTTATTTATATATGTATGGTTTAGGGTTTAGGGTTTAGGGTTTTGGTTTTAGGGTTTAGGGATTTGGGTTTAGGGTTTAGGTAATGTTCTTGCATATGTAGGGAATATTCCTCATTTTTTATCTTGGATTTATGGCCTAAAGTACACGGTTTCTACCGACTTTTTTGTTTTTCGACATTTTATTTATATTTATAGGTTTTATTGTTTAGGGTGTATGTTTTAGGGTTTATGGTTTCTGTTTTGGGGTTTAGGTAATGTTCTTGCATATGTAGGGAATATTCCTCATTTTTTTTCTTGGATTTAAGGCCAATAGTACCCGGGTTTTACCGACTTTTTTGTTTTTTGACATTTTATTTATATTTGTATGGTTTAGGGTTTAGGGTTTTGGTTTTAGGGTTTAGGGTTTAGGTAATGTTCTTGCATATGTAGGGAATATTCCTCATTTTTTTTCTTGGATTTATGGCCAACAGTACACGGGTTTTACCGACTTTTTTGTTTTTGACATTTTATTTATATTTGTATGGTTTAGGGTTTAGGGTTTTGGTTTTAGAGTTTAGGGTTTTGGGTTTAGGGTTTAGGTAATGTTCTTGCATATGTAGGGAATATTCCCATTTTTTACTTGGATTTATGGCCTATAAGTACACGGTTTCTACCGACTTTTTTGTTTTTCGACATTTTGTTTATATTTATAGGTTTTAGGGTTTAGGGTTTTGGTTTTAGGGTTTAGAGTTTAGGTAATGTTTTTGCTTATGTAGGGAATATTGCTCATTTTTTTTCTTGGATTTTTGGCCAATAGTACACGGATTTTAGCGACTTTTTTGTTTTTGAGATTTTATTTATATTTGTATGGTTTAGGGTCTAGGGTTTTGGTTTTAGAGTTTAGGGTTTTAGGTTTAGGTAATGTTCTTGCATATGAAGGGAATATTCCTCATTTTTATTCTTGGATTTATGGCCAATGGTACACAGGTTTTACCGACTTTTTTGTTTTTTGACATGTTATTTGTATTGTATGGTTTAGGGTTTAGGGTTTTGGTTTCAGGGTTTAGGGTTTTAGGTTTAGGGTTTAGGTAATGTTCTTGCATATGTAGGGAATATTCCTCATTTTTTACTTGGATTTATGGCCTATAGTACACGGTTTCTACCGGCTTTTTTGTTTTTAGGGTTTAGGGTTTTGGTTTTAGGGTCTAGGGTTTCAGGTTTAGGGTTTAGGTAATGTTCTTGCATATGTAGGGTATATTCCTCCTTTTTTTTCTTCGATTTATGGCCAATAGTACACGGGTTTTACCGACTTTTTTGTTTTTTAACATTTTATATATATTTGTATGGTTTAGGGTTTAGGGTTTAGGGTTTAGGGTTTTGGTTTTAGGGTTTCAGGTTTAGGGTTAAGCTAATGTTCTTGCATATGTAGGGTATATTCCTCATTTTTTTTTCTTGGATTTATGGCCAATAGTACACGAGTTTTACCGACTTTTTTGTTTTAGACATTTTATTTATATTTGTATGGTTTAGGGTTTAGGTAATGTTCTTGCATATGTAGGGAATATTCCTCATTTTTTTTCTTGGATTTATGGCCTATAGTACACGGTTTCTACCGTCTTTTTTGTTTTACGACATTTTATTTATAATTATAGGTTTTAGTGTTTAGGGTGTATGTTTTGGGGTTTAGGGTTTCAGGTTTAGGGTTTAGGTAATGTTCTTGCATATGTAGGGAATATTCCTCATTTTTTTTCTTGGATTTATGGCCAATAGTACACGGGTTTTACCGACTTTTTTGTTTTTTGATATTTTATTTATATATGTATGGTTTAGGGTTTAGGGTTTAGGGTTTAGGGTTTTGGTTTTAGGGTTTAGGGATTTGGGTTTAGGGTTTAGGTAATGTTCTTGCATATGTAGGGAATATTCCTCATTTTTTATCTTGGATTTATGGCCTATAAGTACACGGTTTCTACCGACTTTTTTGTTTTTCGACATTTTGTTTATATTTATAGGTTTTAGGGTTTAGGTTTTTGGTTTTAGGGTTTAGAGTTTAGGTAATGTTTCTGCATATGTAGGGAATATTCCTCATTTTTTTTCTTCGATTTTTGGCCAATAGTACACGGATTTTACCGACTTTTTTGTTTTTGAGATTTTATTTATATTTGTATGGTTTAGGGTCTAGGGTTTTGGTTTTAGAGTTTAGGGTTTTAGGTTTAGGGTTTAGGTAATGTTCTTGCATATGTAGGGAATATTCCTCATTTTTATTCTTGGATTTATGGCCAATGGTACACAGGTTTTACCGACTTTTTTGTTTTTTGAAATTTTATTTGTATTGTATGGTTTAGGGTTTAGGGTTTAGGGTTTTGGTTTCAGGGTTTAGGGTTTAGGTAATGTTCTTGCATATGTAGGGAATATTCCTCATTTTTTACTTGGATTTATGGCCAATAGTACACGGGTTTTACCGACTTTTTTGTTTTTTGACATTTTATTTATATTTGTATGGTTTAGGGATTAGGGTTTTGGTTTTAGGTGTAGGGTTTAGGTAATGTTCTTGCATATGTAGGGAATATTCCTCTTTTTTTTTCTTGAATTTATGGCTTATAGTACACGTATTCTACCGAATTTTTTGTTTTTCGACATTTTGTTTATATTTATTGTTTTTAGGGTTTAGGGTTTTGGTTTTAGGGTCTAGGGTTTCAGGTTTAGGGTTTAGTTAATGTTCTTGCATATGTAGGGTATATTTCTCCTTTTTTTTCTTCGATTTATGGCCAATAGTACACGGGTTTTACCGACTTTTTTGTTTTTTAACATTTTATATATATTTGTATGGTTTAGGGTTTAGGGTTTAGGGTTTTGGTTTTAGGGTTTCAGGTTTAGGGTTAAGCTAATGTTCTTGCATATGTAGGGAATATTCCTTATTTTTTTTCTTGGATTTATGGCCAATAGTACACGGGTTTTACCGACTTTTTTGTTTTTTGACATTTTATTTATATTTGTATGGTTTAGGGTTTAGGGTTTAGGGTTTTGGTTTTAGGGTTTAGGGTTTTAGGTTTAGGATTTAGGTAATGTTCTTGCATATGTAGGGAATATTCCTCATTTTTATTTTTAGATTTATGGCCAATGGTACACAGGTTTTACTGACTTTTTTGTTTTTTGACATTTTATTTATATTTGTATTGTTTAGGGTTTAGGGTTTTGGTTTTAGGGTTTAGGGTTTTAGGTTTAGGTAATGTTCTTGCATATGTAGGGAATATTCCTCATTTTTTTTCTTGAATTTATGGCTTATAGTACACGGATTCTACCGAATTTTTTGTTTTTCGACATTTTGTTTATATTTATAGTTTTTAGGGTTTAGGGTTTTGGTTTTAGGGTCTAGGGTTTCAGGTTTAGGGTTTAGGTAATGTTCTTGCATATGTAGGGAATATTCCTCATTTTTTTTCTTCGATTTATGGCCAATAGTACACGGGTTTTACCGACTTTTTTGTTTTTTAACATTTTATTTATATTTGTATGGTTTAGGGTTTAGGGTTTTGGTTTTAGGGTTTAGAGTTTTAGTTTAGGGTTTAGGTAATGTTTTTGCATATGTAGGGAATATTCCTCATTCTTTTTCTCGGATTTATGGCCAACAGTACACGGGTTTTACCGACTTTTTTGTTTTTGAGATTTTATTTATATTTGTATGGTTTAGGGTTTAGGGTTTTGGTTTTAGAGTTTAGGGTTTTAGGTTTAGGGTTAAGGTAATGTTCTTGAGTATGTAGGAAATATTCCTTATTTTTTTTCTTGGATTTATGGCCTATTGTACACGGGTTTTACCGACTTTTTTGTTTTTTTACATTTTATTTATATTTGTATGGTTTAGGGTTTAGGATTTAGGGTTTTGGTTTTAGGGTTTAGAGTTTTAGGTTTAGGATTTAGGTAATTTTCTTGCATATGTAGGGAATATTCCTCATTTTTTACTTGGATTTATGGCCTATAGTACACGGTTTCTACCGACTTTTTTGTTTTTCCACATTTTGTTTATATTTATAGGTTTTAGGGTTTAGGGTTTTGGTTTTAGGGTCTAGGGTTTCAGGTTCAGGGTTTAGGTAATGTTCTTGCATATGTAGGGAATATTCCTCATTTTTTTTCTTCGATTTATGGCCAATAGTACACGGGTTTTACCGACCTTTTTGTTTTTTAACATTTTATATATATTTGTATGGTTTAGGGTTTAGGGTTTAGGGTTTTCGTTTTAGGGTTTCAGGTTTAGGGTTAAGGTAATGTTCTTGCATATGTAGGGAATATTCCTTATTTTTTTTCTTGGATTTATGGCCAATAGTACACGGGTTTTACCGACTTTTTTGTTTTTTGACATTTTATTTATATTTGTATGGTTTAGGGTTTAGGGTTTTGGTTTTAGGGTTTAGGGTTTAGGGTTTTAGGTTTAAGATTTAGGTAATGTTCTTGCATATGTAGGGAATATTCCTCATTTTTATTCTTGGATTTATGGCCAATAGTACACAGGTTTTACTGACTTTTTTGTTTTTTGACATTTTATTTATATTTGTATTGTTTAGGGTTTAGGGTTTTGGTTTCAGGGTTTAGGGTTTTAGGTTTAGGGTTTAGGTAATGTTCTTGCATATGTAGGGAATATTCCTCATTTTTTTCTTCGATTTATAGCCAATAGTACACGGGTTTTACCGACTTTTTTGTTTTTTAACATTTTATATATATTTGTATGGTTTAGGGTTTAGGGTTTTGGTTTTACGGTTTCAGGTTTAGGGTTAAGGTAATGTTCTTGAGTATGTAGGAAATATTCCTTATTTTTTTTCTTGGATTTATGGCCAATAGTACACGGGTTTTACCGACTTTTTTGTTTTTTTACATTTTATTTATATTTGCATGGTTTAGGGTTTAGGGTTTATGGTTTATGGTTTTGGTTTTAGAGTTTAAGATTTTAGGTTTAGGGTTTAGGTAATGTTCTTGCATATGTAGGGAATATTCCTCATTTTTTTTCTTGGATTTATGGCCTATTGTACATGGTTTCTACCGTCTTTTTTGTTTTACGACATTTTATTTATAATTATAGGTTTTAGTGTTTAGGGTGTATGTTTTAGGGTTTAGGGTTTCAGGTTTAGGGTTTAGGTAATGTTCTTGCATATGTAGGGAATATTCCTCATTTTTTATCTTGGATTTATGGCCTAAAGTACACGGTTTCTACCGACTTTTTTGTTTTTCGACATTTTATTTATATTTATAGGTTTTAGGGGTTAGGGTGTATGCTTTAGGGTTTAGGGTTTCTGTTTTAGGTTTTAGGTAATGTTCTTGCATATGTAGGGAATATTGCTCATTTTTTTTCTTGGATTTATGGCCAATAGTACACAGGTTTTACCGACTTTTTTGTTTTTTGACATTTTATTTATATTTGTATGGTTTAGGGTTTTGGTATTAGGGTTTAGGGTTTTAGGTTTAGGGTTTAGGTAATGTTCTTGCATATGTAGGGAATATTCCTCATTTTTTTTCTTGGATTTATGGCCTATTTAGACCGACTTTTTTGTTTTTGACATTTTATTTATATTTGTATGGTTTAGGGTTTAGGGTTTTGGTTTTAGGGTTTAGGGTTTTAGGTTTAGGATTTAGGTAATGTTCTTGCATATGTAGGGAATATTGCTCATTTTTTTTCTTGAATTTATGGCTTATATTACACGGTTTCTACCGAATTTTTTGTTTTTCGACATTTTGTTTATATTTATAGTTTTTAGGGTTTAGGGTTTTGGTTTTGGGGTCCGGGGTTTCAGGTTTAGGGTTTAGGTAATGTTCTTGCATATGTAGGGAATATTCCTCATTTTTTTTCTTCGATTTATGGCCAATAGTACACGGGTTTGACCGACTTTTTTGTTTTTTAACATTTTATTTATATTTGTATGGTTTAGGGTTTAGGGTTTTGGTTTTAGGGTTTAGCGTTTTAGGTTTAGGATTTAGGTAATGTTCTTGCATATGTAGGGAATATTCCTCCTTTTTATTCTTGGATTTATGGCCAATAGTACACAGGTTTGACTGATTTTTTGTTTTTTGATATTTTATTTATATTTGTATTGTTTAGGGTTTAGGGTTTTAGGTTTAGGGTTTTAGGTTTAGGGTTTAGGTAATGTTCTTGCATATGTAAGGAATATTCCTCATTTTTTTTTCTTGGATTTATGGCCAATAGTACACGGGTTTTACCGTCTTTTTTGTTTTTGACATTTTATTTATATTTGTATGGTTTAGGGTTTAGGGTTTTGGTTTTAGAGTTTAAGATTTTAGGTTTACGGTTTAGGTAATGTTCTTGCATATGTAGGGAATATTCCTCATTTTTTTTCTTGGATTTATGGCCTTTTGTACATGGTTTCTACCGTCTTTTTTGTTTTACGACATTTTATTTATAATTATAGGTTTTAGTGTTTAGGGTTTCAGGTTTAGGGTTTAGGTAATGTTCTTGCATATGTAGGGAATATTCCTCATATTTTATCTTGGATTTATGGCCTAAAGTACACGGTTTCTACCGACTTTTTTGTTTTTCGACATTTTATTTATATTTATAGGTTTTAGGGTTTAGGGTGTAAGTTTTAGGGTTTAGGGTTTCTGTTTTAGGGTTTAGGTAATGTTCTTGCATATGTAGGGAATATTGCTCATTTTTTTTCTTGGATTTATGGCCAATAGTACACAGGTTTTACCGACTTTTTTGTTTTTTGACATTTTATTTATATTTGTATGGTTTAGGCTTTTGGTATTAGGGTTTAGGGTTTTAGGTTTAGGGTTTAGGTAATGTTCTTGCATATGTAGGGAATATTCTTCATTTTTTTTCTTGGATTTATGGCTTATATTACACGGTTTCTACCGAATTTTTTGTTTTTCGACATTTTGTTTATATTTATAGTTTTTAGGGTTTAGGGTTTTGGTTTTGGGGTCCGGGGTTTCAGGTTTAGGGTTTAGGTAATGTTCTTGCATATGTAGGGAATATTCCTCATTTTTTTTCTTGAATTTATGGCTTATATTACACGGTTTCTACCGAATTTTTTGTTTTTCGACATTTTGTTTATATTTATAGTTTTTAGGGTTTAGGGTTTTGGTTTTGGGGTCCGGGGTTTCAGGTTTAGGGTTTAGGTAAGGTTCTTGCATATGTAGGGAATATTCCTCATTTTTTTTCTTCGATTTATGGCCAATAGTACACGGGTTTGACCGACTTTTTTGTTTTTTAACATTTTATTTATATTTGTATGGTTTAGGGTTTAGGGTTTTGGTTTTAGGGTTTAGAGTTTTAGGTTTAGGGTTTAGGTAATGTTTTTGCATATGTAGGGAATATTCCTCATTTTTTTTCTTGGATTTATGGCCAACAGTACACGGGTTTTACCGACTTTTTTGTTTTTGAGATTTTATTTATATTTGTATGACTTAGGGTTTAGGGTTTTGGTTTTAGGGTTTAGGGTTTTAGGTTTAGGGTTTAGGGTTTAGGTAATGTTCTTGCATATGTAGGGAATATTCCTAATTTTTTACTTGGATTTATGGCCTATGGTACACGGTTTCTACCGACTTTTTTGTTTTTCGACATTTTGATTATATTTATAGGTTTTATGGTTTAGGGTTTTGTTTTTAGGGTCTAGGGTTTCAGGTTTAGGGTTTAGGTAATGTTCTTGCATATGTAGGGAATATTCCTCATTTTTTTTCTTCGATTTATGGCCAATAGTACACGGGTTTTACCGATTTTTTTGTTTTTTAACATTTTATTTATATTTGGATGGTTTAGGGTTTAGGGTTTTGGTTTTAGAGTTTAGGGTTTTAGGTTTAGGGTTTAGGCAATGTTCTTCCATATGTAGGGAATATTCCTCATTTTTTTTCTTCGATTTATGGCCAATAGTACACGGGTTTTACCGACTTTTTTGTTTTTTAACATTTTATATATATATGTATGGTTTAGGGTCTAGGGTTTAGGGTTTTGGTTTTAGGGTTTCAGGTTTAGGGTTAAGGTAATGTTTTTGCATATGTAGGGAATATTCCTTATTTTTTTTCTTGGATTTATGGCCAATAGTACACGGGTTTTACTGACTTTTTTGTTTTTTGATATTTTATTTATATTTGTATGGTTTAGGGTTTAGGGTTTTGGTTTTAGGGTTTAGGGTTTTAGGTTTAGGATTTAGGTATGTTCTTGCATATGTAGGGAATATTCCTCATTTTTATTCTTGGATTTATGGCCAATAGTACACAGGTTTTACTGACTTTTTTGTTTTTTCACATTTTATTTATATTTGTATTGTTTAGGGTTTAGGGTTTTGGTTTTTGGGTTTAGGGTTTCAGGTTTAGGGTTTAGGTAATGTTCTTGCATATGTAGGGAATATTCCTCATTTTTTTTTTCTTGGATTTATGGCCAATAGTACACGAGTTTTACCGACTTTTTTGTTTTAGACATTTTATTTATATTTGTATGGTTTAGGGTTTAGGGTTTTGGTTTTAGAGTTTAAGATTTTAGGTTTAGGGTTTAGGTAATGTTCTTGCATATGTAGGGAATATTCCTCATTTTTTATCTTGGATTTATGGCCTAAAGTACACGGTTTCTACCGACTTTTTTGTTTTTCGACATTTTATTTATATTTATAGGTTTAAGGGTTTAGGGTGTATGTTTTAGGGTTTAGGGTTTCTGTTTTAGGGTTTAGGTAATGTCCTTGCATATGTAGAGAGTATTCCTCATTTTTTTTCTTGGATTTAAGGCCAATAGTACACGGGTTTTACCGACTTTTTTGTTTTTTGTTTTTTGACATTTTATTTATATTTGTATGGTTTAGGGATTAGGGTTTTGGTTTTAGGTGTAGGGTTTAGGTAATGTTCTTGCATATGTAGGAAATATTCCTCTCTTTTTTTCTTGAATTTATGGCTTATAGTACACGTATTCTACCGAATTTTTTGTTTTTCGACATTTTGTTTATATTTATTGTTTTTAGGGTTTAGGGTTTTGGTTTTAGGGTCTAGGATTTCAGGTTTAGGGTTTAGGTAATGTTCTTGCATATGGAGGGAATATTCCTCATTTTTTTTCTTGAATTTATGGCTTATAGTACACGGGTTTTACCGACTTTTTTGTTTTTTGACATTTTATTTATATTAGTATGGTTTAGGGTTTAGGGTTTTGGTTTTAGGGTTTAGGATTTTAGATTTATGGTTTAGGTAATGTTCTTGCATATGTAGGGAATATTCCTCATTTTTTTTCTTGGATTTATGGCCAATAGTACACGGGTTTTACCGACTTTTTTGTTTTTGACATTTTATTTATATTTGTATGGTTTAGGGTTTAGGGTTTTGGTTTTAGAGTTTAAGATTTTAGTTTTAGGGTTTAGGTAATGTTCTTGCATATGTAGGGAATATTCCTCATTTTTTTTCTTGGATTTATGGCCTATAGTACACGGTTTCTACCGTCTTTTTTGTTTTACGACATTTTATTTATAATTATAGGTTTTAGTGTTTAGGGTGTATGTTTTAGGGTTTAGGGTTTCAGGTTTAGGGTTTAGGTAATGTTCTTGCATATGTAGGGAATATTCCTCATTTTTTTTCTTCGATTTATGGCCAATAGTACACGGGTTTTACCGACTTTTTTGTTTTTTAACATTTTATATATATTTGTATGGTTTAGGGTCTAGGGTTTAGGGTTTTGGTTTTAGGGTTTCAGGTTTAGGGTTAAGGTAATGTTCTTGCATATGTAGGGAATATTCCTTATTTTTTTTCTTGGATTTATGGCCAATAGTACACGGGTTTTACTGACTTTTTTGTTTTTTGACATTTTATTTATATTTGTATTGTTTAGGGTTTAGGGCTTTGGTTTCAGGGTTTAGGGTTTTAAGTTTAGGGTTTAGGTAATGTTCTTGCATATGTAGGGAATATTCCTCATTTTTTTTCTTGGATTTATGGCCAATACTACACGGGTTTTACCGACTTTTTTGTTTTTGACATTTTATTTATATTTGTATGGTTTAGGGTTTAGGGTTTTGGTTTCAGTGTTTAGGGTTTTAGGTTTAGGGTTTAGGTAATGTTCTTGCCTATGTAGGGAATATTCCTCATTTTTTTTTCTTGGATTTATGGCCAATAGTACACGGGTTTTACCGACTTTTTTTGTTTTTTGACATTTTATTTATATACGTATGGTTTAGGGTTTAGGGTTTAGGATTTTGGTTTTAGGGTTTAGGGTTTTGGGTTTAGGATTTAGGTAATGTTCTTGCATATGTAGGGAATATTCCTCATTTTTTATCTTGGATTTATGGCCTAAAGTACACGGTTTCTACCGACTTTTTTGTTTTTCGACATTTTATTTATATTTATAGGTTTTAGGGATTAGGGTGTATGTTTTAGGGTTTAGGGTTTCTGTTTTAGGGTTTAGGTAATGTTCTTGCATATGTAGGGAATATTCCTCATTTTTTTTCTTGGATTTGAGGCCAATAGTACACGGGTTTTACCGACTTTTTTGTTTTTTGACATTTTATTTATATTTGTATGGTTTAGGGTTTAGGGTTTTGGTTTTAGGGTTTAGGGTTTAGGGTTTTAGGTTTAGGGTTTAGGTAATGTTCTTGCATATGTAGGGAATATTCCTCATTTTTTTTCTTGAATTTATGGCTTATAGTACACGGATTCTACCGAATTTTTTGTTTTTCGACATTTTGTTTATATTTATAGTTTTTAGGGTTTAGGGTTTTGGTTTTAGGGTCTAGGGTGTCAGGTTTAGGGTTTAGGTAATGTTCTTGCATATGTGGGGAATATTCCTCATTTTTATTCTTGAATTTATGGCCAATAGTACACAGGTTTTACTGACTTTTTTGTTTTTTGACATTTTATTTATATTTGTATTGTTTACGGTTTAGGTTTTTGGTTTCAGGGTTTAGGGTTTTAGGTTTAGGGTTTAGGTAATGTTCTTGCATATGTAGGGAATATTCCTCATTTTTTTTCTTGGATTTATGGCCAATAGTACACGGGTTTTACCGACTTTTTTGTTTTTGACATTTTATTTATATTTGTATTGTTTAGGGTTTAGGGTTTTGGTTTCAGGGTTTAGGGTTTTAGGTTTAGGGTTTAGGTAATGTTCTTGCATATGTAGGGAATATTCCTCATTTTTTTTCTTGGATTTATGGCCAATAGTACACGGGTTTTACCGACTTTTTTGTTTTTGACATTTTATTTATATTTGTATTGTTTAGGGTTTAGGGTTTTGGTTTCAGGGTTTAGGGTTTTAGGTTTAGGGTTTAGGTAATGTTCTTGCATATGTAGGGAATATTCCTCATTTTTTTTTCTTGGATTTATGGCCAATAGTACACGAGTTTTACCGACTTTTTTGTTTTAGACATTTTATTTATATTTGTATGGTTTAGGGTTTAGGGTTTAGGGTTTAGGGTTTTGGTTTTAGAGTTTAAGATTTTAGGTTTAGGGTTTAGGTAATGTTCTTGCATATGTAGGGAATATTCCTCATTTTTTTTCTTGGATTTATGGCCTATAGTACACGGTTTCTACCGTCTTTTTTGTTTTACAACATTTTATTTATAATTATAGGTTTTAGTGTTTAGGGTGTATGTTTTAGGGTTTAGGGTTTCTGCTTTAGGGTTTAGGTAATGTTCTTGCATATGTAGGGAATATTCCTCATTTTTTTTCTTCGATTTATGGCCAATAGTACACGGGTTTTACCGACTTTTTTGTTTTTTGACATTTTATTTATATATGTATGGTTTAGGGTTTAGGGTTTAGGGTTTTGGTTTTAGGGTTTAGGGTTTTGGGTTTAGGGTTTAGGTAATGTTCTTGCATATGTAGAGAATATTCCTCATTTTTTATCTTGGATTTATGGCCTAAAGTACACGGTTTCTACCGACTTTTTTGTTTTTCGACATTTTATTTATATTTATAGGTTTTAGGGATTAGGGTGTATGTTTTAGGGTTTAGAGTTTCTGCTTTAGGGTTTAGGTAATGTTCTTGCATATGTAGGGAATATTCCTCATTTTTTTTCTTGGGTTTATGGCCAATAGTACACGGATTTTACCGACTTTTTTGTTTTTGAGATTTTATTTATATTTGTATGGTTTAGGGTTTAGGGTTTTGGTTTTAGGGTTTTAGGTTTAGGATTTAGGTAAGGTTCTTGCATATGTAGGGAATATTCCTCATTTTTTTTCTTCGATTTATGGCCAATAGTACACGGGTTTTACCGACTTTTTATTTTTTTGACATTTTATTTATATTTGTATGGTTGAGGGTTTAGGGTTTTGATTTTAGGGTTTAGGGTTTTAGGTATAGGTTTTAGGTAATGTTCTTGCATATGTAGGGAATATTCCTCATTTTTTTTCTTGGATTTATGGCCAATAGTACACAGGTTTTACCGAATTTTTCGTTTTTTGACATTTTATTTATATTTGTATGGTTTAGGGTATAGGGTTTTGGTTTTAGAGTTCAGGATTTTAGGTTTAGGGTTTAGGTAATGTTCTTGCATATGTAGGGAATATTCCTCATTTTTTTTCTTGGATTTATGGCCTATAGTACACGGTTTCTACCGTCTTTTTTGTTTTACGACATTTTATTTATAATTATGGGTTTTAGGTTTTAGGGTGTATGTTATAGGGTTTAGGGTTTCAGGTTTAGGGTTAAGGTAATGTTCTTGCATATGTAGGGAATATTCCTTATTTTTTTTCTTGGATTTATGGCCAATAGTACACGGGTTTTACCGACTTTTTTGTTTTTTGACATTTTATTTATATTTGTATGGTTTAGGGTTTAGGGTTTAGGTTTTTGGTTTTAGGGTTTAGGGTTTTAGGTTTAGGATTTAGGTAATGTTTTTGCATATGTAGGGAATATTCCTCATTTTTTTTCTTGGGTTTATGGCCAATAGTACACGGATTTTACCGACTTTTTTGTTTTTGAGATTTTATTTATATTTGTATGGTTTAGGGTTTAGCGTTTTGGTTTTAGGGTTTTAGGTTTAGGATTTAGGTAAGGTTCTTGCATATGTAGGGAATATTCCTCATTTTTTTTCTTCGATTTATGGCCAATAGTACACGGGTTTTACCGACTTTTTATTTTTTTGACATTTTATTTATATTTGTATGGTTGAGGGTTTAGGGTTTTGATTTTAGGGTTTAGGGTTTTAGGTATAGGTTTTAGGTAATGTTCTTGCATATGTAGGGAATATTCCTCATTTTTTTTCTTGGATTTATGGCCAATAGTACACAGGTTTTACCGACTTTTTTGTTTTTTGAAATTTTATTTATATTTGTATGGTTTAGGGTTTAGGGTTTTGGTTTTAGAGTTCAGGATTTTAGGTTTAGGGTTTAGGTAATGTTCTTGCATATGTAGGGAATATTCCTCATTTTTTTTCTTGGATTTATGGCCTATAGTACACGGTTTCTACCGTCTTTTTTGTTTTACGACATTTTATTTATAATTATGGGTTTTAGGTTTTAGGGTGTATGTTATAGGGTTTAGGGTTTCAGGTTTAGGGTTAAGGTAATGTTCTTGCATATGTAGGGAATATTCCTTATTTTTTTTCTTGGATTTATGGCTAATAGTACACGGGTTTTACCGACTTTTTTGTTTTTTGACATTTTATTTATATTTGTATGGTTTAGGGTTTAGGGTTTAGGTTTTTGGTTTTAGGGTTTAGGGTTTAGGGTTTTAGGTTTAGGATTTAGGTAATGTTTTTGCATATGTAGGGAATATTCCTCGTTTTTTTTCTTGGGTTTATGGCCAATAGTACACGGATTTTACCGACTTTTTTGTTTTTGAGATTTTATTTATATTTGTATGGTTTAGGGTTTAGGGTTTTGGTTTTAGGGTTTTAGGTTTAGGATTTAGGTAAGGTTCTTGCATATGTAGGGAATATTCCTCATTTTTTTTCTTCGATTTATGGCCAATAGTACACGGGTTTTACCGACTTTTTATTTTTTTGACATTTTATTTATATTTGTATGGTTGAGGGTTTAGGGCTTTGGTTTTAGAGTTCAGGATTTTAGGTTTAGGGTTTAGGTAATGTTCTTGCATATGTAGGGAATATTCCTCATTTTTTTTCTTGGATTTATGGCCTATAGTACACGGTTTCTACCGTCTTTTTTGTTTTACGACATTTTATTTATAATTATGGGTTTTAGGTTTTAGGGTGTATGTTATAGGGTTTAGGGTTTCAGGTTTAGGGTTAAGGTAATGTTCTTGCATATGTAGGGAATATTCCTTATTTTTTTTCTTGGATTTATGGCCAATAGTACACGGGTTTTACCGACTTTTTTGTTTTTTGACATTTTATTTATATTTGTATGGTTTAGGGTTTAGGGTTTAGGTTTTTGGTTTTAGGGTTTAGGGTTTTAGGTTTAGGATTTAGGTAATGTTTTTGCATATGTAGGGAATATTCCTCATTTTTTTTCTTGGGTTTATGGCCAATAGTACACGGATTTTACCGACTTTTTGGTTTTTGAGATTTTATTTATATTTGTATGGTTTAGGGTTTAGGGTTTTGGTTTTAGGGTTTTAGGTTTAGGATTTAGGTAAGGTTCTTGCATATGTAGGGAATATTCCTCATTTTTTTTTCTTCGATTTATGGCCAATAGTACACGGGTTTTACCGACTTTTTATTTTTTTGACATTTTATTTATATTTGTATGGTTGAGGGTTTAGGGTTTTGATTTTAGGGTTTAGGGTTTTAGGTATAGGTTTTAGGTAATGTTCTTGCATATGTATGGAATATTCCTCATTTTTTTTCTTGGATTTATGGCCAATAGTACACAGGTTTTACCGACTTTTTTGTTTTTTGAAATTTTATTTATATTTGTATGGTTTAGGGTTTAGGGTTTTGGTTTTAGAGTTCAGGATTTTAGGTTTAGGGTTTAGGTAATGTTCTTGCATATGTAGGGAATATTCCTCATTTTTTTTCTTGGATTTATGGCCTATAGTACACGGTTTCTACCGTCTTTTTTGTTTTACGACATTTTATTTATAATTATGGGTTTTAGGTTTTAGGGTGTATGTTATAGGGTTTAGGGTTTCAGGTTTAGGGTTAAGGTAATGTTCTTGCATATGTAGGGAATATTCCTTATTTTTTTTCTTGGATTTATGGCTAATAGTACACGGGTTTTACCGACTTTTTTGTTTTTTGACATTTTATTTATATTTGTATGGTTTAGGGTTTAGGGTTTAGGTTTTTGGTTTTAGGGTTTAGGGTTTAGGGTTTTAGGTTTAGGATTTAGGTAATGTTTTTGCATATGTAGGGAATATTCCTCATTTTTTTTCTTGGGTTTATGGCCAATAGTACACGGATTTTACCGACTTTTTTGTTTTTGAGATTTTATTTATATTTGTATGGTTTAGGGTTTAGGGTTTTGGTTTTAGGGTTTTAGGTTTAGGATTTAGGTAAGGTTCTTGCATATGTAGGGAATATTCCTCATTTTTTTTCTTCGATTTATGGCCAATAGTACACGGGTTTTACCGACTTTTTATTTTTTTGACATTTTATTTATATTTGTATGGTTGAGGGTTTAGGGCTTTGGTTTTAGAGTTCAGGATTTTAGGTTTAGGGTTTAGGTAATGTTCTTGCATATGTAGGGAATATTCCTCATTTTTTTTCTTGGATTTATGGCCTATAGTACACGGTTTCTACCGTCTTTTTTGTTTTACGACATTTTATTTATAATTATGGGTTTTAGGTTTTAGGGTGTATGTTATAGGGTTTAGGGTTTCAGGTTTAGGGTTAAGGTAATGTTCTTGCATATGTAGGGAATATTCCTTATTTTTTTTCTTGGATTTATGGCCAATAGTACACGGGTTTTACCGACTTTTTTGTTTTTTGACATTTTATTTATATTTGTATGGTTTAGGGTTTAGGGTTTAGGTTTTTGGTTTTAGGGTTTAGGGTTTTAGGTTTAGGATTTAGGTAATGTTTTTGCATATGTAGGGAATATTCCTCATTTTTTTTCTTGGGTTTATGGCCAATAGTACACGGATTTTACCGACTTTTTGGTTTTTGAGATTTTATTTATATTTGTATGGTTTAGGGTTTAGGGTTTTGGTTTTAGGGTTTTAGGTTTAGGATTTAGGTAAGGTTCTTGCATATGTAGGGAATATTCCTCATTTTTTTTCTTCGATTTATGGCCAATAGTACACGGGTTTTACCGACTTTTTTTTTTTTTGACATTTTATTTATATTTGTATGGTTGAGGGTTTAGGGTTTTGATTTTAGGGTTTAGGGTTTTAGGTATAGGTTTTAGGTAATGTTCTTGCATATGTAGGGAATATTCCTCATTTTTTTTCTTGGATTTATGGCCAATAGTACACAGGTTTTACCGACTTTTTTGTTTTTGAGATTTTATTTATATTTGTATGGTTTAGGGTTTAGGGTTTTGGTTTTAGGGTTTTAGGTTTAGGATTTAGGTAAGGTTCTTGCATATGTAGGGAATATTCCTCATTTTTTTTCTTCGATTTATGGCCAATAGTACACGGGTTTTACCGACTTTTTATTTTTTTGACATTTTATTTATATTTGTATGGTTGAGGGTTTAGGGTTTTGATTTTAGGGTTTAGGGTTTTAGGTATAGGTTTTAGGTAATGTTCTTGCATATGTAGGGAATATTCCTCATTTTTTTTCTTGGATTTATGGCCAATAGTACACAGGTTTTACCGACTTTTTTGTTTTTTGACATTTTATTTATATTTGTATGGTTTAGGGTTTAGGGCTTTGGTTTTAGAGTTCAGGATTTTAGGTTTAGGGTTTAGGTAATGTTCTTGCATATGTAGGGAATATTCCTCATTTTTTTTCTTGGATTTATGGCCTATAGTACACGGTTTCTACCGTCTTTTTTGTTTTACGACATTTTATTTATAATTATGGGTTTTAGGTTTTAGGGTGTATGTTATAGGGTTTAGGGTTTCAGGTTTAGGGTTAAGGTAATGTTCTTGCATATGTAGGGAATATTCCTTATTTTTTTTCTTGGATTTATGGCCAATAGTACACGGGTTTTACCGACTTTTTTGTTTTTTGACATTTTATTTATATTTGTATGGTTTAGGGTTTAGGGTTTTGGTTTTAGGGTTTAGGGTTTTAGGTTTAGGATTTAGGTAAGGTTCTTTCATATGTAGGGAATATTCCTCATTTTTTTTCCTTGGATTTATGGCCAATAGTACACGGGTTTTACCGACTTTTTTGTTTTTGAGATTTTATTTATATTTGTATGGTTTAGGGTTTAGGGTTTTGGTTTTAGGGTTTTAGGTTTAGGATTTAGGTAAGGTTCTTGCATATGTAGGGAATATTCCTCATTTTTTTTCTTCGATTTATGGCCAATAGTACACGGGTTTTACCGACTTTTTATTTTTTTGACATTTTATTTATATTTGTATGGTTGAGGGTTTAGGGTTTTGATTTTAGGGTTTAGGGTTTTAGGTATAGGTTTTAGGTAATGTTCTTGCATATGTAGGGAATATAACTCATTTTTTTTCTTGGATTTATGGCCAATAGTACACAGGTTTTACCGACTTTTTCGTTTTTTGACATTTTATTTATATTTGTATGGTTTAGGGTTTAGGGTTTTGGTTTTAGGGTTTTAGGTTTAGGATTTAGGTAAGGTTCTTGCATATGTAGGGAATATTCCTCATTTTTTTTCTTCGATTTATGGCCAATAGTACACGGGTTTTACCGACTTTTTATTTTTTTGACATTTTATTTATATTTGTATGGTTTAGGGTTTAGGGCTTTGGTTTTAGAGTTCAGGATTTTAGGTTTAGGGTTTAGGTAATGTTCTTGCATATGTAGGGAATATTCCTCATTTTTTTTCTTGGATTTATGGCCTATAGTACACGGTTTCTACCGTCTTTTTTGTTTTACGACATTTTATTTATAATTATGGGTTTTAGGTTTTAGGGTGTATGTTATAGGGTTTAGGGTTTCAGGTTTAGGGTTAAGGTAATGTTCTTGCATATGTAGGGAATATTCCTTATTTTTTTTCTTGGATTTATGGCCAATAGTACACGGGTTTTACCGACTTTTTTGTTTTTTGACATTTTATTTATATTTGTATGGTTTAGGGTTTAGGGTTTAGGTTTTTGGTTTTAGGGTTTAGGGTTTTAGGTTTAGGATTTAGGTAATGTTTTTGCATATGTAGGGAATATTCCTCATTTTTTTTCTTGGGTTTATGGCCAATAGTACACGGATTTTACCGACTTTTTTGTTTTTGAGATTTTATTTATATTTGTATGGTTTAGGGTTTAGGGTTTTGGTTTTAGGGTTTTAGGTTTAGGATTTAGGTAAGGTTCTTGCATATGTAGGGAATATTCCTCATTTTTTTTCTTCGATTTATGGCCAATAGTACACGGGTTTTACCGACTTTTTATTTTTTTGACATTTTATTTATATTTGTATGGTTGAGGGTTTAGGGCTTTGGTTTTAGAGTTCAGGATTTTAGGTTTAGGGTTTAGGTAATGTTCTTGCATATGTAGGGAATATTCCTCATTTTTTTTCTTGGATTTATGGCCTATAGTACACGGTTTCTACCGTCTTTTTTGTTTTACGACATTTTATTTATAATTATGGGTTTTAGGTTTTAGGGTGTATGTTATAGGGTTTAGGGTTTCAGGTTTAGGGTTAAGGTAATGTTCTTGCATATGTAGGGAATATTCCTTATTTTTTTTCTTGGATTTATGGCCAATAGTACACGGGTTTTACCGACTTTTTTGTTTTTTGACATTTTATTTATATTTGTATGGTTTAGGGTTTAGGGTTTAGGTTTTTGGTTTTAGGGTTTAGGGTTTTAGGTTTAGGATTTAGGTAATGTTTTTGCATATGTAGGGAATATTCCTCATTTTTTTTCTTGGGTTTATGGCCAATAGTACACGGATTTTACCGACTTTTTTGTTTTTGAGATTTTATTTATATTTGTATGGTTTAGGGTTTAGGGTTTTGGTTTTAGGGTTTTAGGTTTAGGATTTAGGTAAGGTTCTTGCATATGTAGGGAATATTCCTCATTTTTTTTCTTCGATTTATGGCCAATAGTACACGGGTTTTACCGACTTTTTATTTTTTTGACATTTTATTTATATTTGTATGGTTGAGGGTTTAGGGTTTTGATTTTAGGGTTTAGGGTTTTAGGTATAGGTTTTAGGTAATGTTCTTGCATATGTAGGGAATATTCCTCATTTTTTTTCTTGGATTTATGGCCAATAGTACACAGGTTTTACCGACTTTTTTGTTTTTTGACATTTTATTTATATTTGTATGGTTTAGGGTTTAGGGCTTTGGTTTTAGAGTTCAGGATTTTAGGTTTAGGGTTTAGGTAATGTTCTTGCATATGTAGGGAATATTCCTCATTTTTTTTCTTGGATTTATGGCCTATAGTACACGGTTTCTACCGTCTTTTTTGTTTTACGACATTTTATTTATAATTATGGGTTTTAGGTTTTAGGGTGTATGTTATAGGGTTTAGGGTTTCAGGTTTAGGGTTAAGGTAATGTTCTTGCATATGTAGGGAATATTCCTTATTTTTTTTCTTGGATTTATGGCCAATAGTACACGGGTTTTACCGACTTTTTTGTTTTTTGACATTTTATTTATATTTGTATGGTTTAGGGTTTAGGGTTTTGGTTTTAGGGTTTAGGGTTTTAGGTTTAGGATTTAGGTAAGGTTCTTTCATATGTAGGGAATATTCCTCATTTTTTTTCCTTGGATTTATGGCCAATAGTACACGGGTTTTACCGACTTTTTTGTTTTTGAGATTTTATTTATATTTGTATGGTTTAGGGTTTAGGGTTTTGGTTTTAGGGTTTTAGGTTTAGGATTTAGGTAAGGTTCTTGCATATGTAGGGAATATTCCTCATTTTTTTTCTTCGATTTATGGCCAATAGTACACGGGTTTTACCGACTTTTTATTTTTTTGACATTTTATTTATATTTGTATGGTTGAGGGTTTAGGGTTTTGATTTTAGGGTTTAGGGTTTTAGGTATAGGTTTTAGGTAATGTTCTTGCATATGTAGGGAATATAACTCATTTTTTTTCTTGGATTTATGGCCAATAGTACACAGGTTTTACCGACTTTTTCGTTTTTTGACATTTTATTTATATTTGTATGGTTTAGGGTTTAGGGTTTTGGTTTTAGAGTTCAGGATTTTAGGTTTAGGGTTTAGGTAATGTTCTTGCATATGTAGGGAATATTCCTCATTTTTTTTCTTGGATTTATGGCCTATAGTACACGGTTTCTACCGTCTTTTTTGTTTTACGACATTTTATTTATAATTATGGGTTTTAGGTTTTAGGGTGTATGTTATAGGGTTTAGGGTTTCAGGTTTAGGGTTAAGGTAATGTTCTTGCATATGTAGGGAATATTCCGTATTTTTTTCTTGGATTTATGGCTAATAGTACACGGGTTTTACCGACTTTTTTGTTTTTTGACATTTTATTTATATTTGTATGGTTTAGGGTTTAGGGTTTAGGTTTTTGGTTTTAGGGTTTAGGGTTTAGGGTTTTAGGTTTAGGATTTAGGTAATGTTTTTGCATATGTAGGGAATATTCCTCATTTTTTTTCTTGGGTTTATGGCCAATAGTACACGGATTTTACCGACTTTTTTGTTTTTGAGATTTTATTTATATTTGTATGGTTTAGGGTTTAGGGTTTTGGTTTTAGGGTTTTAGGTTTAGGATTTAGGTAAGGTTCTTGCATATGTAGGGAATATTCCTCATTTTTTTTCTTCGATTTATGGCCAATAGTACACGGGTTTTACCGACTTTTTATTTTTTTGACATTTTATTTATATTTGTATGGTTGAGGGTTTAGGGCTTTGGTTTTAGAGTTCAGGATTTTAGGTTTAGGGTTTAGGTAATGTTCTTGCATATGTAGGGAATATTCCTCATTTTTTTTCTTGGATTTATGGCCTATAGTACACGGTTTCTACCGTCTTTTTTGTTTTACGACATTTTATTTATAATTATGGGTTTTAGGTTTTAGGGTGATGTTATAGGGTTTAGGGTTTCAGGTTTAGGGTTAAGGTAATGTTCTTGCATATGTAGGGAATATTCCTTATTTTTTTTCTTGGATTTATGGCCAATAGTACACGGGTTTTACCGACTTTTTTGTTTTTTGACATTTTATTTATATTTGTATGGTTTAGGGTTTAGGGTTTAGGTTTTTGGTTTTAGGGTTTAGGGTTTTAGGTTTAGGATTTAGGTAATGTTTTTGCATATGTAGGGAATATTCCTCATTTTTTTTCTTGGGTTTATGGCCAATAGTACACGGATTTTACCGACTTTTTTGTTTTTGAGATTTTATTTATATTTGTATGGTTTAGGGTTTAGGGTTTTGGTTTTAGGGTTTTAGGTTTAGGATTTAGGTAAGGTTCTTGCATATGTAGGGAATATTCCTCATTTTTTTTCTTCGATTTATGGCCAATAGTACACGGGTTTTACCGACTTTTTATTTTTTTGACATTTTATTTATATTTGTATGGTTGAGGGTTTAGGGTTTTGATTTTAGGGTTTAGGGTTTTAGGTATAGGTTTTAGGTAATGTTCTTGCATATGTAGGGAATATTCCTCATTTTTTTTCTTGGATTTATGGCCAATAGTACACAGGTTTTACCGACTTTTTTGTTTTTTGACATTTTATTTATATTTGTATGGTTTAGGGTTTAGGGCTTTGGTTTTAGAGTTCAGGATTTTAGGTTTAGGGTTTAGGTAATGTTCTTGCATATGTAGGGAATATTCCTCATTTTTTTTCTTGGATTTATGGCCTATAGTACACGGTTTCTACCGTCTTTTTTGTTTTACGACATTTTATTTATAATTATGGGTTTTAGGTTTTAGGGTGTATGTTATAGGGTTTAGGGTTTCAGGTTTAGGGTTAAGGTAATGTTCTTGCATATGTAGGGAATATTCCTTATTTTTTTTCTTGGATTTATGGCCAATAGTACACGGGTTTTACCGACTTTTTTGTTTTTTGACATTTTATTTATATTTGTATGGTTTAGGGTTTAGGGTTTTGGTTTTAGGGTTTAGGGTTTTAGGTTTAGGATTTAGGTAAGGTTCTTTCATATGTAGGGAATATTCCTCATTTTTTTTCCTTGGATTTATGGCCAATAGTACACGGGTTTTACCGACTTTTTTGTTTTTGAGATTTTATTTATATTTGTATGGTTTAGGGTTTAGGGTTTTGGTTTTAGGGTTTTAGGTTTAGGATTTAGGTAAGGTTCTTGCATATGTAGGGAATATTCCTCATTTTTTTTCTTCGATTTATGGCCAATAGTACACGGGTTTTACCGACTTTTTATTTTTTTGACATTTTATTTATATTTGTATGGTTGAGGGTTTAGGGTTTTGATTTTAGGGTTTAGGGTTTTAGGTATAGGTTTTAGGTAATGTTCTTGCATATGTAGGGAATATTCCTCATTTTTTTTCTTGGATTTATGGCCAATAGTACACAGGTTTTACCGACTTTTTTGTTTTTTGACATTTTATTTATATTTGTATGGTTTAGGGTTTAGGGCTTTGGTTTTAGAGTTCAGGATTTTAGGTTTAGGGTTTAGGTAATGTTCTTGCATATGTAGGGAATATTCCTCATTTTTTTTCTTGGATTTATGGCCTATAGTACACGGTTTCTACCGTCTTTTTTGTTTTACGACATTTTATTTATAATTATGGGTTTTAGGTTTTAGGGTGTATGTTATAGGGTTTAGGGTTTCAGGTTTAGGGTTAAGGTAATGTTCTTGCATATGTAGGGAATATTCCTTATTTTTTTTCTTGGATTTATGGCCAATAGTACACGGGTTTTACCGACTTTTTTGTTTTTTGACATTTTATTTATATTTGTATGGTTTAGGGTTTAGGGTTTTGGTTTTAGGGTTTAGGGTTTTAGGTTTAGGATTTAGGTAAGGTTCTTTCATATGTAGGGAATATTCCTCATTTTTTTTCCTTGGATTTATGGCCAATAGTACACGGGTTTTACCGACTTTTTTGTTTTTGAGATTTTATTTATATTTGTATGGTTTAGGGTTTAGGGTTTTGGTTTTAGGGTTTTAGGTTTAGGATTTAGGTAAGGTTCTTGCATATGTAGGGAATATTCCTCATTTTTTTTCTTCGATTTATGGCCAATAGTACACGGGTTTTACCGACTTTTTATTTTTTTGACATTTTATTTATATTTGTATGGTTGAGGGTTTAGGGTTTTGATTTTAGGGTTTAGGGTTTTAGGTATAGGTTTTAGGTAATGTTCTTGCATATGTAGGGAATATAACTCATTTTTTTTCTTGGATTTATGGCCAATAGTACACAGGTTTTACCGACTTTTTCGTTTTTTGACATTTTATTTATATTTGTATGGTTTAGGGTTTAGGGTTTTGGTTTTAGAGTTCAGGATTTTAGGTTTAGGGTTTAGGTAATGTTCTTGCATATGTAGGGAATATTCCTCATTTTTTTTCTTGGATTTATGGCCTATAGTACACGGTTTCTACCGTCTTTTTTGTTTTACGACATTTTATTTATAATTATGGGTTTTAGGTTTTAGGGTGTATGTTATAGGGTTTAGGGTTTCAGGTTTAGGGTTAAGGTAATGTTCTTGCATATGTAGGGAATATTCCGTATTTTTTTCTTGGATTTATGGCTAATAGTACACGGGTTTTACCGACTTTTTTGTTTTTTGACATTTTATTTATATTTGTATGGTTTAGGGTTTAGGGTTTAGGTTTTTGGTTTTAGGGTTTAGGGTTTAGGGTTTTAGGTTTAGGATTTAGGTAATGTTTTTGCATATGTAGGGAATATTCCTCATTTTTTTTCTTGGGTTTATGGCCAATAGTACACGGATTTTACCGACTTTTTTGTTTTTGAGATTTTATTTATATTTGTATGGTTTAGGGTTTAGGGTTTTGGTTTTAGGGTTTTAGGTTTAGGATTTAGGTAAGGTTCTTGCATATGTAGGGAATATTCCTCATTTTTTTTCTTCGATTTATGGCCAATAGTACACGGGTTTTACCGACTTTTTATTTTTTTGACATTTTATTTATATTTGTATGGTTGAGGGTTTAGGGCTTTGGTTTTAGAGTTCAGGATTTTAGGTTTAGGGTTTAGGTAATGTTCTTGCATATGTAGGGAATATTCCTCATTTTTTTTCTTGGATTTATGGCCTATAGTACACGGTTTCTACCGTCTTTTTTGTTTTACGACATTTTATTTATAATTATGGGTTTTAGGTTTTAGGGTGTATGTTATAGGGTTTAGGGTTTCAGGTTTAGGGTTAAGGTAATGTTCTTGCATATGTAGGGAATATTCCTTATTTTTTTTCTTGGATTTATGGCCAATAGTACACGGGTTTTACCGACTTTTTTGTTTTTTGACATTTTATTTATATTTGTATGGTTTAGGGTTTAGGGTTTAGGTTTTTGGTTTTAGGGTTTAGGGTTTTAGGTTTAGGATTTAGGTAATGTTTTTGCATATGTAGGGAATATTCCTCATTTTTTTTCTTGGGTTTATGGCCAATAGTACACGGATTTTACCGACTTTTTTGTTTTTGAGATTTTATTTATATTTGTATGGTTTAGGGTTTAGGGTTTTGGTTTTAGGGTTTTAGGTTTAGGATTTAGGTAAGGTTCTTGCATATGTAGGGAATATTCCTCATTTTTTTTCTTCGATTTATGGCCAATAGTACACGGGTTTTACCGACTTTTTATTTTTTTGACATTTTATTTATATTTGTATGGTTGAGGGTTTAGGGTTTTGATTTTAGGGTTTAGGGTTTTAGGTATAGGTTTTAGGTAATGTTCTTGCATATGTAGGGAATATTCCTCATTTTTTTTCTTGGATTTATGGCCAATAGTACACAGGTTTTACCGACTTTTTTGTTTTTTGACATTTTATTTATATTTGTATGGTTTAGGGTTTAGGGCTTTGGTTTTAGAGTTCAGGATTTTAGGTTTAGGGTTTAGGTAATGTTCTTGCATATGTAGGGAATATTCCTCATTTTTTTTCTTGGATTTATGGCCTATAGTACACGGTTTCTACCGTCTTTTTTGTTTTACGACATTTTATTTATAATTATGGGTTTTAGGTTTTAGGGTGTATGTTATAGGGTTTAGGGTTTCAGGTTTAGGGTTAAGGTAATGTTCTTGCATATGTAGGGAATATTCCTTATTTTTTTTCTTGGATTTATGGCCAATAGTACACGGGTTTTACCGACTTTTTTGTTTTTTGACATTTTATTTATATTTGTATGGTTTAGGGTTTAGGGTTTTGGTTTTAGGGTTTAGGGTTTTAGGTTTAGGATTTAGGTAAGGTTCTTTCATATGTAGGGAATATTCCTCATTTTTTTTCCTTGGATTTATGGCCAATAGTACACGGGTTTTACCGACTTTTTTGTTTTTGAGATTTTATTTATATTTGTATGGTTTAGGGTTTAGGGTTTTGGTTTTAGGGTTTTAGGTTTAGGATTTAGGTAAGGTTCTTGCATATGTAGGGAATATTCCTCATTTTTTTTCTTCGATTTATGGCCAATAGTACACGGGTTTTACCGACTTTTTATTTTTTTGACATTTTATTTATATTTGTATGGTTGAGGGTTTAGGGTTTTGATTTTAGGGTTTAGGGTTTTAGGTATAGGTTTTAGGTAATGTTCTTGCATATGTAGGGAATATAACTCATTTTTTTTCTTGGATTTATGGCCAATAGTACACAGGTTTTACCGACTTTTTCGTTTTTTGACATTTTATTTATATTTGTATGGTTTAGGGTTTAGGGTTTTGGTTTTAGAGTTCAGGATTTTAGGTTTAGGGTTTAGGTAATGTTCTTGCATATGTAGGGAATATTCCTCATTTTTTTTCTTGGATTTATGGCCTATAGTACACGGTTTCTACCGTCTTTTTTGTTTTACGACATTTTATTTATAATTATGGGTTTTAGGTTTTAGGGTGTATGTTATAGGGTTTAGGGTTTCAGGTTTAGGGTTAAGGTAATGTTCTTGCATATGTAGGGAATATTCCGTATTTTTTTCTTGGATTTATGGCTAATAGTACACGGGTTTTACCGACTTTTTTGTTTTTTGACATTTTATTTATATTTGTATGGTTTAGGGTTTAGGGTTTAGGTTTTTGGTTTTAGGGTTTAGGGTTTAGGGTTTTAGGTTTAGGATTTAGGTAATGTTTTTGCATATGTAGGGAATATTCCTCATTTTTTTTCTTGGGTTTATGGCCAATAGTACACGGATTTTACCGACTTTTTTGTTTTTGAGATTTTATTTATATTTGTATGGTTTAGGGTTTAGGGTTTTGGTTTTAGGGTTTTAGGTTTAGGATTTAGGTAAGGTTCTTGCATATGTAGGGAATATTCCTCATTTTTTTTCTTCGATTTATGGCCAATAGTACACGGGTTTTACCGACTTTTTATTTTTTTGACATTTTATTTATATTTGTATGGTTGAGGGTTTATGGTTTTGATTTTAGGGTTTAGGGTTTTAGGTATAGGTTTTAGGTAATGTTCTTGCATATGTAGGGAATATTCCTCATTTTTTTTCTTGGATTTATGGCCAATAGTACACAGGTTTTACCGACTTTTTTGTTTTTTGATATTTTATTTATATTTGTATGGTTTAGGGTTTAGGGTTTTGGTTTTAGAGTTCAGGATTTTAGGTTTAGGGTTTAGGTAATGTTCTTGCATATGTAGGGAATATTCCTCATTTTTTTTCTTGGATTTATGGCCTATAGTACACGGTTTCTACCGTCTTTTTTGTTTTACGACATTTTATTTATAATTATAGCTTTTAGGTTTTAGGGTGTATGTTATAGGGTTTAGGGTTTTAGGTTTAGGGTTAAGGTAATGTTCTTGCATATGTAGGGAATATTCCTTATTTTTTTTCTTGGATTTATGGCCAATAGTACACGGGTTTTACCGACTTTTTTGTTTTTTGACATTTTATTTATATTTGTATGGTTTAGGGTTTAGGGTTTAGGTTTTTGGTTTTAGGGTTTAGGGTTTTAGGTTTAGGATTTAGGTAATGTTCTTGCATATGTAGGGAATATTCCTCATTTTTTTTCTTGGATTTATGGCCTATAGTACACGGTTTCTACCGTCTTTTTTGTTTTACGACATTTTATTTATAATTATAGGTTTTAGGTTTTAGGGTGTATGTTATAGGGTTTAGGGTTTCAGGTTTAGGGTTAAGGTAATGTTCTTGCATATGTAGGGAATATTCCTTATTTTTTTTCTTGGATTTATGGCCAATAGTACACGGGTTTTACCGACTTTTTTGTTTTTTGACATTTTATTTATATTTATATGGTTTAGGGTTTAGGGTTTAGGTTTTTGGTTTTAGGGTTTAGGGTTTTAGGTTTAGGATTTAGGTAATGTTTTTGCATATGTAGCGAATATTCCTCATTTTTTTTCTTGGGTTTATGGCCAATAGTACACGGATTTTACCGACTTTTTTGTTTTTGAGATTTCATTTATATTTGTATGGTTTAGGGTTTAGGGTTTTGGTTTTAGGGTTTTAGGTTTAGGATTTAGGTAAGGTTCTTGCATATGTAGGGAATATTCCTCATTTTTTTTCTTCGATTTATGGCCAATAGTACACGTGTTTTACCGACTTTTTATTTTTTTGACATTTTATTTATATTTGTATGGTTTAGGGTTTAGGGTTTTGATTTTAGGGTTTAGGGTTTTAGGTATAGGTTTTAGGTAATGTTCTTGCATATGTAGGGAATATTCCTCATTTTTTTTCTTGGATTTATGGCCTATAGTACACAGGTTTTACCGACTTTTTTGGTTTTTGACATTTTATTTATATTTGTATGGTTTAGGGTTTAGGGTTTTGGTTTTAGAGTTCAGGATTTTAGGTTTAGGGTTTAGGTAATGTTCTTGCATATGTAGGGAATATTCCTCATTTTTTTTCTTGGATTTATGGCCTATAGTACACGGTTTCTACCGTCTTCTTTGTTTTACGACATTTTATTTATAATTATAGGTTTTAGGTTTTAGGGTGTATGTTATAGGGTTTAGGGTTTCAGGTTTAGGGTTAAGGTAATGTTCTTGCATATGTAGGGAATATTCCTTATTTTTTTTCTTGGATTTATGGCCAATAGTACACGGGTTTTACCGACTTTTTTGTTTTTTGACATTTTATTTATATTTGTATGGTTTAGGGTTTAGGGTTTAGGTTTTTGGTTTTAGGGTTTAGGGTTTTAGGTATAGGTTTTAGGTAATGTTCTTGCATATGTAGGGAATATTCCTCATTTTTTTTCTTGGATTTATGGCCGATAGTACACAGGTTTTACCGACTTTTTTGTTTTTTGACATTTTATTTATATTTGTATGGTTTAGGGTTTAGGGTTTTGGTTTTAGAGTTCAGGATTTTAGGTTTAGGGTTTAGGTAATGTTCTTGCATATGTAGGGAATATTCCTCATTTTTTTTCTCGGATTTATGGCCTATAGTACACGGTTTCTACCGTCTTTTTTGTTTTACGACATTTTATTTATAATTATAGGTTTTAGGTTTTAGGGTGTATGTTATAGGGTTTAGGGTTTCAGGTTTAGGGTTAAGGTAATGTTCTTGCATATGTAGGGAATATTCCTTATTTTTTTTCTTGGATTTATGGCCAATAGTACACGGGTTTTACCGACTTTTTTGTTTTTTGACATTTTATTTATATTTGTATGGTTTAGGGTTTAGGGTTTAGGTTTTTGGTTTTAGGGTTTAGGGTTTTAGGTTTAGGATTTAGGTAATGTTTTTGCATATGTAGCGAATATTCCTCATTTTTTTTCTTGGGTTTATGGCCAATAGTACACAGATTTTACCGACTTTTTTGTTTTTGAGATTTTATTTATATTTGTATGGTTTAGGGTTTAGGGTTTTGGTTTTAGGGTTTTAGGTTTAGGATTTAGGTAAGGTTCTTGCATATGTAGGGAATATTCCTCATTTTTTTTCTTCGATTTATGGCCAATAGTACACGTGTTTTACCGACTTTTTATTTTTTTGACATTTTATTTATATTTGTATGGTTTAGGGTTTAGGGTTTTGATTTTAGGGTTTAGGGTTTTAGGTATAGGTTTTAGGTAATGTTCTTGCATATGTAGGGAATATTCCTCATTTTTTTTCTTGGATTTATGGCCTATAGTACACAGGTTTTACCGACTTTTTTGGTTTTTGACATTTTATTTATATTTGTATGGTTTAGGGTTTAGGGTTTTGGTTTTAGAGTTCAGGATTTTAGGTTTAGGGTTTAGGTAATGTTCTTGCATATGTAGGGAATATTCCTCATTTTTTTTCTTGGATTTATGGCCTATAGTACACGGTTTCTACCGTCTTCTTTGTTTTACGACATTTTATTTATAATTATAGGTTTTAGGTTTTAGGGTGTATGTTATAGGGTTTAGGGTTTCAGGTTTAGGGTTAAGGTAATGTTCTTGCATATGTAGGGAATATTCCTTATTTTTTTTCTTGGATTTATGGCCAATAGTACACGGGTTTTACCGACTTTTTTGTTTTTTGACATTTTATTTATATTTGTATGGTTTAGGGTTTAGGGTTTAGGTTTTTGGTTTTAGGGTTTAGGGTTTTAGGTATAGGTTTTAGGTAATGTTCTTGCATATGTAGGGAATATTCCTCATTTTTTTTCTTGGATTTATGGCCGATAGTACACAGGTTTTACCGACTTTTTTGTTTTTTGACATTTTATTTATATTTGTATGGTTTAGGGTTTAGGGTTTTGGTTTTAGAGTTCAGGATTTTAGGTTTAGGGTTTAGGTAATGTTCTTGCATATGTAGGGAATATTCCCCATTTTTTTTCTCGGATTTATGGCCTATAGTACACGGTTTCTACCGTCTTTTTTGTTTGACGACATTTTATTTATAATTATAGGTTTTAGGTTTTAGGGTGTATGTTATAGGGTTTAGGGTTTCAGGTTTAGGGTTAAGGTAATGTTCTTGCATATGTAGGGAATATTCCTTATTTTTTTTCTTGGATTTATGGCCAATAGTACACGGGTTTTACCGACTTTTTTGTTTTTTGACATTTTATTTATATTTGTATGGTTTAGGGTTTAGGTTTTTGGTTTTAGGGTTTAGGGTTTTAGGTTTAGGATTTAGGTAATGTTTTTGCATATGTAGCGAATATTCCTCATTTTTTTTCTTGGGTTTATGGCCAATAGTACACGGATTTTACCGACTTTTTTGTTTTTGAGATTTTATTTATATTTGTATGGTTTAGGGTTTAGCGTTTTGGTTTTAGGGTTTTAGGTTTAGGATTTAGGTAAGGTTCTTGCATATGTAGGGAATATTCCTCATTTTTTTTCTTCGATTTATGGCCAATAGTACACGTGTTTTACCGACTTTTTATTTTTTTGACATTTTATTTATATTTGTATGGTTTAGGGTTTAGGGTTTTGATTTTAGGGTTTAGGGTTTTAGGTATAGGTTTTAGGTAATGTTCTTGCATATGTAGGGAATATTCCTCATTTTTTTTCTTGGATTTATGGCCTATAGTACACAGGTTTTACCGACTTTTTTGGTTTTTGACATTTTATTTATATTTGTATGGTTTAGGGTTTTGGTTTTAGAGTTCAGGATTTTAGGTTTAGGGTTTAGGTAATGTTCTTGCATATGTAGGGAATATTCCTCATTTTTTTTCTTGGATTTATGGCCTATAGTACACGGTTTCTACCGTCTTCTTTGTTTTACGACATTTTATTTATAATTATAGGTTTTAGGTTTTAGGGTGTATGTTATAGGGTTTAGGGTTTCAGGTTTAGGGTTAAGGTAATGTTCTTGCATATGTAGGGAATATTCCTTATTTTTTTTCTTGGATTTATGGCCAATAGTACACGGGTTTTACCGACTTTTTTGTTTTTTGACATTTTATTTATATTTGTATGGTTTAGGGTTTAGGGTTTAGGTTTTTGGTTTTAGGGTTTAGGGTTTTAGGTATAGGTTTTAGGTAATGTTCTTGCATATGTAGGGAATATTCCTCATTTTTTTTCTTGGATTTATGGCCGATAGTACACAGGTTTTACCGACTTTTTTGTTTTTTGACATTTCATTTATATTTGTATGGTTTAGGGTTTAGGGTTTTGGTTTTAGAGTTCAGGATTTTAGGTTTAGGGTTTAGGTAATGTTCTTGCATATGTAGGGAATATTCCTCATTTTTTTTCTCGGATTTATGGCCTATAGTACACGGTTTCTACCGTCTTTTTTGTTTTACGACATTTTATTTATAATTATAGGTTTTAGGTTTTAGGGTGTATGTTATAGGGTTTAGGGTTTCAGGTTTAGGGTTAAGGTAATGTTCTTGCATATGTAGGGAATATTCCTTATTTTTTTTCTTGGATTTATGGCCAATAGTACACGGGTTTTACCGACTTTTTTGTTTTTTGACATTTTATTTATATTTGTATGGTTTAGGGTTTAGGGTTTAGGTTTTTGGTTTTAGGGTTTAGGGTTTTAGGTTTAGGATTTAGGTAATGTTTTTGCATATGTAGCGAATATTCCTCATTTTTTTTCTTGGGTTTATGGCCAATAGTACACAGATTTTACCGACTTTTTTGTTTTTGAGATTTTATTTATATTTGTATGGTTTAGGGTTTAGGGTTTTGGTTTTAGGGTTTTAGGTTTAGGATTTAGGTAAGGTTCTTGCATATGTAGGGAATATTCCTCATTTTTTTTCTTCGATTTATGGCCAATAGTACACGTGTTTTACCGACTTTTTATTTTTTTGACATTTTATTTATATTTGTATGGTTTAGGGTTTAGGGTTTTGATTTTAGGGTTTAGGGTTTTAGGTATAGGTTTTAGGTAATGTTCTTGCATATGTAGGGAATATTCCTCATTTTTTTTCTTGGATTTATGGCCTATAGTACACAGGTTTTACCGACTTTTTTGGTTTTTGACATTTTATTTATATTTGTATGGTTTAGGGTTTAGGGTTTTGGTTTTAGAGTTCAGGATTTTAGGTTTAGGGTTTAGGTAATGTTCTTGCATATGTAGGGAATATTCCTCATTTTTTTTCTTGGATTTATGGCCTATAGTACACGGTTTCTACCGTCTTCTTTGTTTTACGACATTTTATTTATAATTATAGGTTTTAGGTTTTAGGGTGTATGTTATAGGGTTTAGGGTTTCAGGTTTAGGGTTAAGGTAATGTTCTTGCATATGTAGGGAATATTCCTTATTTTTTTTCTTGGATTTATGGCCAATAGTACACGGGTTTTACCGACTTTTTTGTTTTTTGACATTTTATTTATATTTGTATGGTTTAGGGTTTAGGGTTTAGGTTTTTGGTTTTAGGGTTTAGGGTTTTAGGTATAGGTTTTAGGTAATGTTCTTGCATATGTAGGGAATATTCCTCATTTTTTTTCTTGGATTTATGGCCGATAGTACACAGGTTTTACCGACTTTTTTGTTTTTTGACATTTTATTTATATTTGTATGGTTTAGGGTTTAGGGTTTTGGTTTTAGAGTTCAGGATTTTAGGTTTAGGGTTTAGGTAATGTTCTTGCATATGTAGGGAATATTCCTCATTTTTTTTCTCGGATTTATGGCCTATAGTACACGGTTTCTACCGTCTTTTTTGTTTTACGACATTTTATTTATAATTATAGGTTTTAGGTTTTAGGGTGTATGTTATAGGGTTTAGGGTTTCAGGTTTAGGGTTAAGGTAATGTTCTTGCATATGTAGGGAATATTCCTTATTTTTTTTCTTGGATTTATGGCCAATAGTACACGGGTTTTACCGACTTTTTTGTTTTTTGACATTTTATTTATATTTGTATGGTTTAGGGTTTAGGTTTTTGGTTTTAGGGTTTAGGGTTTTAGGTTTAGGATTTAGGTAATGTTTTTGCATATGTAGCGAATATTCCTCATTTTTTTTCTTGGGTTTATGGCCAATAGTACACGGATTTTACCGACTTTTTTGTTTTTGAGATTTTATTTATATTTGTATGGTTTAGGGTTTAGCGTTTTGGTTTTAGGGTTTTAGGTTTAGGATTTAGGTAAGGTTCTTGCATATGTAGGGAATATTCCTCATTTTTTTTCTTCGATTTATGGCCAATAGTACACGTGTTTTACCGACTTTTTATTTTTTTGACATTTTATTTATATTTGTATGGTTTAGGGTTTAGGGTTTTGATTTTAGGGTTTAGGGTTTTAGGTATAGGTTTTAGGTAATGTTCTTGCATATGTAGGGAATATTCCTCATTTTTTTTCTTGGATTTATGGCCTATAGTACACAGGTTTTACCGACTTTTTTGGTTTTTGACATTTTATTTATATTTGTATGGTTTAGGGTTTAGGGTTTTGGTTTTAGAGTTCAGGATTTTAGGTTTAGGGTTTAGGTAATGTTCTTGCATATGTAGGGAATATTCCTCATTTTTTTTCTTGGATTTATGGCCTATAGTACACGGTTTCTACCGTCTTCTTTGTTTTACGACATTTTATTTATAATTATAGGTTTTAGGTTTTAGGGTGTATGTTATAGGGTTTAGGGTTTCAGGTTTAGGGTTAAGGTAATGTTCTTGCATATGTAGGGAATATTCCTTATTTTTTTTCTTGGATTTATGGCCAATAGTACACGGGTTTTACCGACTTTTTTGTTTTTTGACATTTTATTTATATTTGTATGGTTTAGGGTTTAGGGTTTAGGTTTTTGGTTTTAGGGTTTAGGGTTTTAGGTATAGGTTTTAGGTAATGTTCTTGCATATGTAGGGAATATTCCTCATTTTTTTTCTTGGATTTATGGCCTATAGTACACAGGTTTTACCGACTTTTTTGTTTTTTGACATTTTATTTATATTTGTATGGTTTAGGGTTTAGGGTTTTGGTTTTAGAGTTCAGGATTTTAGGTTTAGGGTTTAGGTAATGTTCTTGCATATGTAGGGAATATTCCTCATTTTTTTTCTCGGATTTATGGCCTATAGTACACGGTTTCTACCGTCTTTTTTGTTTTACGACATTTTATTTATAATTATAGGTTCTAGGTTTTAGGGTGTATGTTATAGGGTTTAGGGTTTCAGGTTTAGGGTTAAGGTAATGTTCTTGCATATGTAGGGAATATTCCTTATTTTTTTTCTTGGATTTATGGCCAATAGTACACGGGTTTTACCGACTTTTTTGTTTTTTGACATTTTATTTATATTTGTATGGTTTAGGGTTTAGGGTTTAGGTTTTTGGTTTTAGGGTTTAGGGTTTTAGGTTTAGGATTTAGGTAATGTTTTTGCATATGTAGCGAATATTCCTCATTTTTTTTCTTGGGTTTATGGCCAATAGTACACGGATTTTACCGACCTTTTTGTTTTTGAGATTTTATTTATATTTGTATGGTTTAGGGTTTAGGGTTTTGGTTTTAGGGTTTTAGGTTTAGGATTTAGGTAAGGTTCTTGCATATGTAGGGAATATTCCTCATTTTTTTTCTTCGATTTATGGCCAATAGTACACGTGTTTTACCGACTTTTTATTTTTTTGACATTTTATTTATATTTGTATGGTTTAGGGTTTAGGGTTTTGATTTTAGGGTTTAGGGTTTTAGGTATAGGTTTTAGGTAATGTTCTTGCATATGTAGGGAATATTCCTCATTTTTTTTCTTGGATTTATGGCCTATAGTACACAGGTTTTACCGACTTTTTTGGTTTTTGACATTTTATTTATATTTGTATGGTTTAGGGTTTAGGGTTTTGGTTTTAGAGTTCAGGATTTTAGGTTTAGGGTTTAGGTAATGTTCTTGCATATGTAGGGAATATTCCTCATTTTTTTTCTTGGATTTATGGCCTATAGTACACGGTTTCTACCGTCTTCTTTGTTTTACGACATTTTATTTATAATTATAGGTTTTAGGTTTTCAGGTGTATGTTATAGGGTTTAGGGTTTCAGGTTTAGGGTTAAGGTAATGTTCTTGCATATGTAGGGAATATTCCTTATTTTTTTTCTTGGATTTATGGCCAATAGTACACGGGTTTTACCGACTTTTTTGTTTTTTGACATTTTATTTATATTTGTATGGTTTAGGGTTTAGGGTTTAGGTTTTTGGTTTTAGGGTTTAGGGTTTTAGGTATAGGTTTTAGGTAATGTTCTTGCATATGTAGGGAATATTCCTCATTTTTTTTCTTGGATTTATGGCCTATAGTACACAGGTTTTACCGACTTTTTTGTTTTTTGACATTTTATTTATATTTGTATGGTTTAGGGTTTAGGGTTTTGGTTTTAGAGTTCAGGATTTTAGGTTTAGGGTTTAGGTAATGTTCTTGCATATGTAGGGAATATTCCTCATTTTTTTTCTCGGATTTATGGCCTATAGTACACGGTTTCTACCGTCTTTTTTGTTTTACGACATTTTATTTATAATTATAGGTTCTAGGTTTTAGGGTGTATGTTATAGGGTTTAGGGTTTCAGGTTTAGGGTTAAGGTAATGTTCTTGCATATGTAGGGAATATTCCTTATTTTTTTTCTTGGATTTATGGCCAATAGTACACGGGTTTTACCGACTTTTTTGTTTTTTGACATTTTATTTATATTTGTATGGTTTAGGGTTTAGGGTTTAGGTTTTTGGTTTTAGGGTTTAGGGTTTTAGGTTTAGGATTTAGGTAATGTTTTTGCATATGTAGCGAATATTCCTCATTTTTTTTCTTGGGTTTATGGCCAATAGTACACGGATTTTACCGACTTTTTTGTTTTTGAGATTTTATTTATATTTGTATGGTTTAGGGTTTAGGGTTTTGGTTTTAGGGTTTTAGGTTTAGGATTTAGGTAAGGTTCTTGCATATGTAGGGAATATTCCTCATTTTTTTTCTTCGATTTATGGCCAATAGTACACGTGTTTTACCGACTTTTTATTTTTTTGACATTTTATTTATATTTGTATGGTTTAGGGTTTAGGGTTTTGATTTTAGGGTTTAGGGTTTTAGGTATAGGTTTTAGGTAATGTTCTTGCATATGTAGGGAATATTCCTCATTTTTTTTCTTGGATTTATGGCCTATAGTACACAGGTTTTACCGACTTTTTTGGTTTTTGACATTTTATTTATATTTGTATGGTTTAGGGTTTAGGGTTTTGGTTTTAGAGTTCAGGATTTTAGGTTTAGGGTTTAGGTAATGTTCTTGCATATGTAGGGAATATTCCTCATTTTTTTTCTTGGATTTATGGCCTATAGTACACGGTTTCTACCGTCTTCTTTGTTTTACGACATTTTATTTATAATTATAGGTTTTAGGTTTTCAGGTGTATGTTATAGGGTTTAGGGTTTCAGGTTTAGGGTTAAGGTAATGTTCTTGCATATGTAGGGAATATTCCTTATTTTTTTTCTTGGATTTATGGCCAATAGTACACGGGTTTTACCGACTTTTTTGTTTTTTGACATTTTATTTATATTTGTATGGTTTAGGGTTTAGGGTTTAGGTTTTTGGTTTTAGGGTTTAGGGTTTTAGGTATAGGTTTTAGGTAATGTTCTTGCATATGTAGGGAATATTCCTCATTTTTTTTCTTGGATTTATGGCCTATAGTACACAGGTTTTACCGACTTTTTTGTTTTTTGACATTTTATTTATATTTGTATGGTTTAGGGTTTAGGGTTTTGGTTTTAGAGTTCAGGATTTTAGGTTTAGGGTTTAGGTAATGTTCTTGCATATGTAGGGAATATTCCTCATTTTTTTTCTCGGATTTATGGCCTATAGTACACGGTTTCTACCGTCTTTTTTGTTTTACGACATTTTATTTATAATTATAGGTTCTAGGTTTTAGGGTGTATGTTATAGGGTTTAGGGTTTCAGGTTTAGGGTTAAGGTAATGTTCTTGCATATGTAGGGAATATTCCTTATTTTTTTTCTTGGATTTATGGCCAATAGTACACGGGTTTTACCGACTTTTTTGTTTTTTGACATTTTATTTATATTTGTATGGTTTAGGGTTTAGGGTTTAGGTTTTTGGTTTTAGGGTTTAGGGTTTTAGGTTTAGGATTTAGGTAATGTTTTTGCATATGTAGCGAATATTCCTCATTTTTTTTCTTGGGTTTATGGCCAATAGTACACGGATTTTACCGACTTTTTTGTTTTTGAGATTTTATTTATATTTGTATGGTTTAGGGTTTAGGGTTTTGGTTTTAGGGTTTTAGGTTTAGGATTTAGGTAAGGTTCTTGCATATGTAGGGAATATTCCTCATTTTTTTTCTTCGATTTATGGCCAATAGTACACGTGTTTTACCGACTTTTTATTTTTTTGACATTTTATTTATATTTGTATGGTTTAGGGTTTAGGGTTTTGATTTTAGGGTTTAGGGTTTTAGGTATAGGTTTTAGGTAATGTTCTTGCATATGTAGGGAATATTCCTCATTTTTTTTCTTGGATTTATGGCCTATAGTACACAGGTTTTACCGACTTTTTTGGTTTTTGACATTTTATTTATATTTGTATGGTTTAGGGTTTAGGGTTTTGGTTTTAGAGTTTAGGATTTTAGGTTTAGGGTTTAGGTAATGTTCTTGCATATGTAGGGAATATTCCTCATTTTTTTTCTTGGATTTATGGCCTATAGTACACGGTTTCTACCGTCTTCTTTGTTTTACGACATTTTATTTATAATTATAGGTTTTAGGTTTTCAGGTGTATGTTATAGGGTTTAGGGTTTCAGGTTTAGGGTTAAGGTAATGTTCTTGCATATGTAGGGAATATTCCTTATTTTTTTTCTTGGATTTATGGCCAATAGTACACGGGTTTTACCGACTTTTTTGTTTTTTGACATTTTATTTATATTTGTATGGTTTAGGGTTTAGGGTTTAGGTTTTTGGTTTTAGGGTTTAGGGTTTTAGGTATAGGTTTTAGGTAATGTTCTTGCATATGTAGGGAATATTCCTCATTTTTTTTCTTGGATTTATGGCCTATAGTACACAGGTTTTACCGACTTTTTTGTTTTTTGACATTTTATTTATATTTGTATGGTTTAGGGTTTAGGGTTTTGGTTTTAGAGTTCAGGATTTTAGGTTTAGGGTTTAGGTAATGTTCTTGCATATGTAGGGAATATTCCTCATTTTTTTTCTCGGATTTATGGCCTATAGTACACGGTTTCTACCGTCTTTTTTGTTTTACGACATTTTATTTATAATTATAGGTTCTAGGTTTTAGGGTGTATGTTATAGGGTTTAGGGTTTCAGGTTTAGGGTTAAGGTAATGTTCTTGCATATGTAGGGAATATTCCTTATTTTTTTTCTTGGATTTATGGCCAATAGTACACGGGTTTTACCGACTTTTTTGTTTTTTGACATTTTATTTATATTTGTATGGTTTAGAGTTTAGGGTTTAGGTTTTTGGTTTTAGGGTTTAGGGTTTTAGGTTTAGGATTTAGGTAATGTTTTTGCATATGTAGCGAATATTCCTCATTTTTTTTCTTGGGTTTATGGCCAAATAGTACACGGATTTTACCGACTTTTTTGTTTTTGAGATTTTATTTATATTTGTATGGTTTAGGGTTTAGGGTTTTGGTTTTAGGGTTTTAGGTTTAGGATTTAGGTAAGGTTCTTGCATATGTAGGGAATATTCCTCATTTTTTTTCTTCGATTTATGGCCAATAGTACACGTGTTTTACCGACTTTTTATTTTTTTGACATTTTATTTATATTTGTATGGTTTAGGGTTTAGGGTTTTGATTTTAGGGTTTAGGGTTTTAGGTATAGGTTTTAGGTAATGTTCTTGCATATGTAGGGAATATTCCTCATTTTTTTTCTTGGATTTATGGCCTATAGTACACAGGTTTTACCGACTTTTTTGGGTTTTGACATTTTATTTATATTTGTATGGTTTAGGGTTTAGGGTTTTGGTTTTAGAGTTCAGGATTTTAGGTTTAGGGTTTAGGTAATGTTCTTGCATATGTAGGGAATATTCCTCATTTTTTTTCTTGGATTTATGGCCTATAGTACACGGTTTCTACCGTCTTCTTTGTTTTACGACATTTTATTTATAATTATAGGTTTTAGGTTTTCAGGTGTATGTTATAGGGTTTAGGGTTTCAGGTTTAGGGTTAAGGTAATGTTCTTGCATATGTAGGGAATATTCCTCATTTTTTTTCTTGGATTTATGGCCTATAGTACACAGGTTTTACCGACTTTTTTGTTTTTTGACATTTTATTTATATTTGTATGGTTTAGGGTTTAGGGTTTTGGTTTTAGAGTTCAGGATTTTAGGTTTAGGGTTTAGGTAATGTTCTTGCATATGTAGGGAATATTCCTCATTTTTTTTCTCGGATTTATGGCCTATAGTACACGGTTTCTACCGTCTTTTTTGTTTTACGACATTTTATTTATAATTATAGGTTCTAGGTTTTAGGGTGTATGTTATAGGGTTTAGGGTTTCAGGTTTAGGGTTAAGGTAATGTTCTTGCATATGTAGGGAATATTCCTTATTTTTTTTCTTGGATTTATGGCCAATAGTACACGGGTTTTACCGACTTTTTTGTTTTTTGACATTTTATTTATATTTGTATGGTTTAGAGTTTAGGGTTTAGGTTTTTGGTTTTAGGGTTTAGGGTTTTAGGTTTAGGATTTAGGTAATGTTTTTGCATATGTAGCGAATATTCCTCATTTTTTTTCTTGGGTTTATGGCCAATAGTACACGGATTTTACCGACTTTTTTGTTTTTGAGATTTTATTTATATTTGTATGGTTTAGGGTTTAGGGTTTTGGTTTTAGGGTTTTAGGTTTAGGATTTAGGTAAGGTTCTTGCATATGTAGGGAATATTCCTCATTTTTTTTCTTCGATTTATGGCCAATAGTACACGTGTTTTACCGACTTTTTATTTTTTTGACATTTTATTTATATTTGTATGGTTTAGGGTTTAGGGTTTTGATTTTAGGGTTTAGGGTTTTAGGTATAGGTTTTAGGTAATGTTCTTGCATATGTAGGGAATATTCCTCATTTTTTTTCTTGGATTTATGGCCTATAGTACACAGGTTTTACCGACTTTTTTGGGTTTTGACATTTTATTTATATTTGTATGGTTTAGGGTTTAGGGTTTTGGTTTTAGAGTTCAGGATTTTAGGTTTAGGGTTTAGGTAATGTTCTTGCATATGTAGGGAATATTCCTCATTTTTTTTCTTGGATTTATGGCCTATAGTACACGGTTTCTACCGTCTTCTTTGTTTTACGACATTTTATTTATAATTATAGGTTTTAGGTTTTCAGGTGTATGTTATAGGGTTTAGGGTTTCAGGTTTAGGGTTAAGGTAATGTTCTTGCATATGTAGGGAATATTCCTTATTTTTTTTCTTGGATTTATGGCCAATAGTACACGGGTTTTACCGACTTTTTTGTTTTTTGACATTTTATTTATATTTGTATGGTTTAGGGTTTAGGGTTTAGGTTTTTGGTTTTAGGGTTTAGGGTTTTAGGTATAGGTTTTAGGTAATGTTCTTGCATATGTAGGGAATATTCCTCATTTTTTTTCTTGGATTTATGGCCTATAGTACACAGGTTTTACCGACTTTTTTGTTTTTTGACATTTTATTTATATTTGTATGGTTTAGGGTTTAGGGTTTTGGTTTTAGAGTTCAGGATTTTAGGTTTAGGGTTTAGGTAATGTTCTTGCATATGTAGGGAATATTCCTCATTTTTTTTCTCGGATTTATGGCCTATAGTACACGGTTTCTACCGTCTTTTTTGTTTTACGACATTTTATTTATAATTATAGGTTCTAGGTTTTAGGGTGTATGTTATAGGGTTTAGGGTTTCAGGTTTAGGGTTAAGGTAATGTTCTTGCATATGTAGGGAATATTCCTTATTTTTTTTCTTGGATTTATGGCCAATAGTACACGGGTTTTACCGACTTTTTTGTTTTTTGACATTTTATTTATATTTGTATGGTTTAGGGTTTAGGGTTTAGGTTTTTGGTTTTAGGGTTTAGGGTTTTAGGTTTAGGATTTAGGTAATGTTTTTGCATATGTAGCGAATATTCCTCATTTTTTTTCTTGGGTTTATGGCCAATAGTACACGGATTTTACCGACTTTTTTGTTTTTGAGATTTTATTTATATTTGTATGGTTTAGGGTTTAGGGTTTTGGTTTTAGGGTTTTAGGTTTAGGATTTAGGTAAGGTTCTTGCATATGTAGGGAATATTCCTCATTTTTTTTCTTCGATTTATGGCCAATAGTACACGTGTTTTACCGACTTTTTATTTTTTTGACATTTTATTTATATTTGTATGGTTTAGGGTTTAGGGTTTTGATTTTAGGGTTTAGGGTTTTAGGTATAGGTTTTAGGTAATGTTCTTGCATATGTAGGGAATATTCCTCATTTTTTTTCTTGGATTTATGGCCTATAGTACACAGGTTTTACCGACTTTTTTGGTTTTTGACATTTTATTTATATTTGTATGGTTTAGGGTTTAGGGTTTTGGTTTTAGAGTTCAGGATTTTAGGTTTAGGGTTTAGGTAATGTTCTTGCATATGTAGGGAATATTCCTCATTTTTTTTCTTGGATTTATGGCCTATAGTACACGGTTTCTACCGTCTTCTTTGTTTTACGACATTTTATTTATAATTATAGGTTTTAGGTTTTCAGGTGTATGTTATAGGGTTTAGGGTTTCAGGTTTAGGGTTAAGGTAATGTTCTTGCATATGTAGGGAATATTCCATATTTTTTTTCTTGGATTTATGGCCAATAGTACACGGGTTTTACCGACTTTTTTGTTTTTTGACATTTTATTTATATTTGTATGGTTTAGGGTTTAGGGTTTAGGTTTTTGGTTTTAGGGTTTAGGGTTTTAGGTATAGGTTTTAGGTAATGTTCTTGCATATGTAGGGAATATTCCTCATTTTTTTTCTTGGATTTATGGCCTATAGTACACAGGTTTTACCGACTTTTTTGTTTTTTGACATTTTATTTATATTTGTATGGTTTAGGGTTTAGGGTTTTGGTTTTAGAGTTCAGGATTTTAGGTTTAGGGTTTAGGTAATGTTCTTGCATATGTAGGGAATATTCCTCATTTTTTTTCTCGGATTTATGGCCTATAGTACACGGTTTCTACCGTCTTTTTTGTTTTACGACATTTTATTTATAATTATAGGTTCTAGGTTTTAGGGTGTATGTTATAGGGTTTAGGGTTTCAGGTTTAGGGTTAAGGTAATGTTCTTGCATATGTAGGGAATATTCCTTATTTTTTTTCTTGGATTTATGGCCAATAGTACACGGGTTTTACCGACTTTTTTGTTTTTTGACATTTTATTTATATTTGTATGGTTTAGGGTTTAGGGTTTAGGTTTTTGGTTTTAGGGTTTAGGGTTTTAGGTTTAGGATTTAGGTAATGTTTTTGCATATGTAGCGAATATTCCTCATTTTTTTTCTTGGGTTTATGGCCAATAGTACACGGATTTTACCGACTTTTTTGTTTTTGAGATTTTATTTATATTTGTATGGTTTAGGGTTTAGGGTTTTGGTTTTAGGGTTTTAGGTTTAGGATTTAGGTAAGGTTCTTGCATATGTAGGGAATATTCCTCATTTTTTTTCTTCGATTTATGGCCAATAGTACACGTGTTTTACCGACTTTTTATTTTTTTGACATTTTATTTATATTTGTATGGTTTAGGGTTTAGGGTTTTGATTTTAGGGTTTAGGGTTTTAGGTATAGGTTTTAGGTAATGTTCTTGCATATGTAGGGAATATTCCTCATTTTTTTTCTTGGATTTATGGCCTATAGTACACAGGTTTTACCGACTTTTTTGGTTTTTGACATTTTATTTATATTTGTATGGTTTAGGGTTTAGGGTTTTGGTTTTAGAGTTCAGGATTTTAGGTTTAGGGTTTAGGTAATGTTCTTGCATATGTAGGGAATATTCCTCATTTTTTTTCTTGGATTTATGGCCTATAGTACACGGTTTCTACCGTCTTCTTTGTTTTACGACATTTTATTTATAATTATAGGTTTTAGGTTTTCAGGTGTATGTTATAGGGTTTAGGGTTTCAGGTTTAGGGTTAAGGTAATGTTCTTGCATATGTAGGGAATATTCCTTATTTTTTTTCTTGGATTTATGGCCAATAGTACACGGGTTTTACCGACTTTTTTGTTTTTTGACATTTTATTTATATTTGTATGGTTTAGGGTTTAGGGTTTAGGTTTTTGGTTTTAGGGTTTAGGGTTTTAGGTATAGGTTTTAGGTAATGTTCTTGCATATGTAGGGAATATTCCTCATTTTTTTTCTTGGATTTATGGCCTATAGTACACAGGTTTTACCGACTTTTTTGTTTTTTGACATTTTATTTATATTTGTATGGTTTAGGGTTTAGGGTTTTGGTTTTAGAGTTCAGGATTTTAGGTTTAGGGTTTAGGTAATGTTCTTGCATATGTAGGGAATATTCCTCATTTTTTTTCTCGGATTTATGGCCTATAGTACACGGTTTCTACCGTCTTTTTTGTTTTACGACATTTTATTTATAATTATAGGTTCTAGGTTTTAGGGTGTATGTTATAGGGTTTAGGGTTTCAGGTTTAGGGTTAAGGTAATGTTCTTGCATATGTAGGGAATATTCCTTATTTTTTTTCTTGGATTTATGGCCAATAGTACACGGGTTTTACCGACTTTTTTGTTTTTTGACATTTTATTTATATTTGTATGGTTTAGGGTTTAGGGTTTAGGTTTTTGGTTTTAGGGTTTAGGGTTTTAGGTTTAGGATTTAGGTAATGTTTTTGCATATGTAGCGAATATTCCTCATTTTTTTTCTTGGGTTTATGGCCAATAGTACACGGATTTTACCGACTTTTTTGTTTTTGAGATTTTATTTATATTTGTATGGTTTAGGGTTTAGGGTTTTGGTTTTAGGGTTTTAGGTTTAGGATTTAGGTAAGGTTCTTGCATATGTAGGGAATATTCCTCATTTTTTTTCTTCGATTTATGGCCAATAGTACACGTGTTTTACCGACTTTTTATTTTTTTGACATTTTATTTATATTTGTATGGTTTAGGGTTTAGGGTTTTGATTTTAGGGTTTAGGGTTTTAGGTATAGGTTTTAGGTAATGTTCTTGCATATGTAGGGAATATTCCTCATTTTTTTTCTTGGATTTATGGCCTATAGTACACAGGTTTTACCGACTTTTTTGGTTTTTCACATTTTATTTATATTTGTATGGTTTAGGGTTTAGGGTTTTGGTTTTAGAGTTCAGGATTTTAGGTTTAGGGTTTAGGTAATGTTCTTGCATATGTAGGGAATATTCCTCATTTTTTTTCTTGGATTTATGGCCTATAGTACACGGTTTCTACCGTCTTCTTTGTTTTACGACATTTTATTTATAATTATAGGTTTTAGGTTTTCAGGTGTATGTTATAGGGTTTAGGGTTTCAGGTTTAGGGTTAAGGTAATGTTCTTGCATATGTAGGGAATATTCCTTATTTTTTTTCTTGGATTTATGGCCAATAGTACACGGGTTTTACCGACTTTTTTGTTTTTTGACATTTTATTTATATTTGTATGGTTTAGGGTTTAGGGTTTAGGTTTTTGGTTTTAGGGTTTAGGGTTTTAGGTATAGGTTTTAGGTAATGTTCTTGCATATGTAGGGAATATTCCTCATTTTTTTTCTTGGATTTATGGCCTATAGTACACAGGTTTTACCGACTTTTTTGTTTTTTGACATTTTATTTATATTTGTATGGTTTAGGGTTTAGGGTTTTGGTTTTAGAGTTCAGGATTTTAGGTTTAGGGTTTAGGTAATGTTCTTGCATATGTAGGGAATATTCCTCATTTTTTTTCTCGGATTTATGGCCTATAGTACACGGTTTCTACCGTCTTTTTTGTTTTACGACATTTTATTTATAATTATAGGTTCTAGGTTTTAGGGTGTATGTTATAGGGTTTAGGGTTTCAGGTTTAGGGTTAAGGTAATGTTCTTGCATATGTAGGGAATATTCCTTATTTTTTTTCTTGGATTTATGGCCAATAGTACACGGGTTTTACCGACTTTTTTGTTTTTTGACATTTTATTTATATTTGTATGGTTTAGGGTTTAGGGTTTAGGTTTTTGGTTTTAGGGTTTAGGGTTTTAGGTTTAGGATTTAGGTAATGTTTTTGCATATGTAGCGAATATTCCTCATTTTTTTTCTTGGGTTTATGGCCAATAGTACACGGATTTTACCGACTTTTTTGTTTTTGAGATTTTATTTATATTTGTATGGTTTAGGGTTTAGGGTTTTGGTTTTAGGGTTTTAGGTTTAGGATTTAGGTAAGGTTCTTGCATATGTAGGGAATATTCCTCATTTTTTTTCTTCGATTTATGGCCAATAGTACACGTGTTTTACCGACTTTTTATTTTTTTGACATTTTATTTATATTTGTATGGTTTAGGGTTTAGGGTTTTGATTTTAGGGTTTAGGGTTTTAGGTATAGGTTTTAGGTAATGTTCTTGCATATGTAGGGAATATTCCTCATTTTTTTTCTTGGATTTATGGCCTATAGTACACAGGTTTTACCGACTTTTTTGGTTTTTCACATTTTATTTATATTTGTATGGTTTAGGGTTTAGGGTTTTGGTTTTAGAGTTCAGGATTTTAGGTTTAGGGTTTAGGTAATGTTCTTGCATATGTAGGGAATATTCCTCATTTTTTTTCTTGGATTTATGGCCTATAGTACACGGTTTCTACCGTCTTCTTTGTTTTACGACATTTTATTTATAATTATAGGTTTTAGGTTTTCAGGTGTATGTTATAGGGTTTAGGGTTTCAGGTTTAGGGTTAAGGTAATGTTCTTGCATATGTAGGGAATATTCCTTATTTTTTTTCTTGGATTTATGGCCAATAGTACACGGGTTTTACCGACTTTTTTGTTTTTTGACATTTTATTTATATTTGTATGGTTTAGGGTTTAGGGTTTAGGTTTTTGGTTTTAGGGTTTAGGGTTTTAGGTATAGGTTTTAGGTAATGTTCTTGCATATGTAGGGAATATTCCTCATTTTTTTTCTTGGATTTATGGCCTATAGTACACAGGTTTTACCGACTTTTTTGTTTTTTGACATTTTATTTATATTTGTATGGTTTAGGGTTTAGGGTTTAGGGTTTTGGTTTTAGAGTTCAGGATTTTAGGTTTAGGGTTTAGGTAATGTTCTTGCATATGTAGGGAATATTCCTCTTTTTTTTTCTCGGATTTATGGCCTATAGTACACGGTTTCTATCGTCTTTTTTGTTTTACGACATTTTATTTATAATTATAGGTTCTAGGTTTTAGGGTGTATGTTATAGGGTTTAGGGTTTAGGGTTTAGGGTTAAGGTAATGTTCTTGCATATGTAGGGAATATTCCTTATTTTTTTTCTTGGATTTATGGCCAATAGTACACGGGTTTTACCGACTTTTTTGTTTTTTGACATTTTATTTATATTTGTATGGTTTAGGGTTTAGGGTTTAGGTTTTTGGTTTTAGGGTTTAGTGTTTTAGGTTTAGGATTTAGGTAATGTTTTTGCATATGTAGGGAATATTCCTCATTTTTTTTCTTGGGTTTATGGCCAATAGTACACGGATTTTACCGACTTTTTTGTTTTTGAGATTTTATTTATATTTGTATGGTTTAGGGTTTAGGGTTTTCGTTTTAGAGTTCAGGATTTTAGGTTTAGGGTTTAGGTAATGTTCTTGCATATGTAGGGAATATTCCTCATTTTTTTTCTCGGATTTATGGCCTATAGTACACGGTTTCTACCGTCTTTTTTGTTTTAGGAGATTTTATTTATAATTATAGGTTTTAGGTTTTAGGGTGTATGTTATAGGGTTTAGGGTTTCAGGTTTAGGGTTAAGGTAATGTTCTTGCATATGTAGGGAATATTCCTTATTTTTTTTCTTGGATTTATGGCCAATAGTACACGGGTTTTACCGACTTTTTTGTTTTTTGACATTTTATTTATATTTGTATGGTTTAGGGTTTAGGGTTTAGGTTTTTGGTTTTAGGGTTTAGGGTTTTAGGTATAGGTTTTAGGTAATGTTCTTGCATATGTAGGGAATATTCCTCATTTTTTTTCTTGGATTTATGGCCTATAGTACACAGGTTTTACCGACTTTTTTGTTTTTTGACATTTTATTTATATTTGTATGGTTTAGGGTTTAGGGTTTTGGTTTTAGAGTTCAGGATTTTAGGTTTAGGGTTTAGGTAATGTTCTTGCATATGTAGGGAATATTCCTCATTTTTTTTCTCGGATTTATGGCCTATAGTACACGGTTTCTACCGTCTTTTTTGTTTTACGACATTTTATTTATAATTATAGGTTCTAGGTTTTAGGGTGTATGTTATAGGGTTTAGGGTTTCAGGTTTAGGGTTAAGGTAATGTTCTTGCATATGTAGGGAATATTCCTTATTTTTTTTCTTGGATTTATGGCCAATAGTACACGGGTTTTACCGACTTTTTTGTTTTTTGACATTTTATTTATATTTGTATGGTTTAGGGTTTAGGGTTTAGGTTTTTGGTTTTAGGGTTTAGGGTTTTAGGTTTAGGATTTAGGTAATGTTTTTGCATATGTAGCGAATATTCCTCATTTTTTTTCTTGGGTTTATGGCCAATAGTACACGGATTTTACCGACTTTTTTGTTTTTGAGATTTTATTTATATTTGTATGGTTTAGGGTTTAGGGTTTTGGTTTTAGGGTTTTAGGTTTAGGATTTAGGTAAGGTTCTTGCATATGTAGGGAATATTCCTCATTTTTTTTCTTCGATTTATGGCCAATAGTACACGTGTTTTACCGACTTTTTATTTTTTTGACATTTTATTTATATTTGTATGGTTTAGGGTTTAGGGTTTTGATTTTAGGGTTTAGGGTTTTAGGTATAGGTTTTAGGTAATGTTCTTGCATATGTAGGGAATATTCCTCATTTTTTTTCTTGGATTTATGGCCTATAGTACACAGGTTTTACCGACTTTTTTGGTTTTTCACATTTTATTTATATTTGTATGGTTTAGGGTTTAGGGTTTTGGTTTTAGAGTTCAGGATTTTAGGTTTAGGGTTTAGGTAATGTTCTTGCATATGTAGGGAATATTCCTCATTTTTTTTCTTGGATTTATGGCCTATAGTACACGGTTTCTACCGTCTTCTTTGTTTTACGACATTTTATTTATAATTATAGGTTTTAGGTTTTCAGGTGTATGTTATAGGGTTTAGGGTTTCAGGTTTAGGGTTAAGGTAATGTTCTTGCATATGTAGGGAATATTCCTTATTTTTTTTCTTGGATTTATGGCCAATAGTACACGGGTTTTACCGACTTTTTTGTTTTTTGACATTTTATTTATATTTGTATGGTTTAGGGTTTAGGGTTTAGGTTTTTGGTTTTAGGGTTTAGGGTTTTAGGTATAGGTTTTAGGTAATGTTCTTGCATATATAGGGAATATTCCTCATTTTTTTTCTTGGATTTATGGCCTATAGTACACAGGTTTTACCGACTTTTTTGTTTTTTGACATTTTATTTATATTTGTATGGTTTAGGGTTTAGGGTTTAGGGTTTTGGTTTTAGAGTTCAGGATTTTAGGTTTAGGGTTTAGGTAATGTTCTTGCATATGTAGGGAATATTCCTCATTTTTTTTCTCGGATTTATGGCCTATAGTACACTGTTTCTATCGTCTTTTTTGTTTTACGACATTTTATTTATAATTATAGGTTCTAGGTTTTAGGGTGTATGTTATAGGGTTTAGGGTTTAGGGTTTAGGGTTAAGGTAATGTTCTTGCATATGTAGGGAATATTCCTTATTTTTTTTCTTGGATTTATGGCCAATAGTACACGGGTTTTACCGACTTTTTTGTTTTTTGACATTTTATTTATATTTGTATGGTTTAGGGTTTAGGGTTTAGGTTTTTGGTTTTAGGGTTTAGTGTTTTAGGTTTAGGATTTAGGTAATGTTTTTGCATATGTAGGGAATATTCCTCATTTTTTTTCTTGGGTTTATGGCCAATAGTACACGGATTTTACCGACTTTTTTGTTTTTGAGATTTTATTTATATTTGTATGGTTTAGGGTTTAGGGTTTTCGTTTTAGAGTTCAGGATTTTAGGTTTAGGGTTTAGGTAATGTTCTTGCATATGTAGGGAATATTCCTCATTTTTTTTCTCGGATTTATGGCCTATAGTACACGGTTTCTACCGTCTTTTTTGTTTTAGGACATTTTATTTATAATTATAGGTTTTAGGTTTTAGGGTGTATGTTATAGGGTTTAGGGTTTCAGGTTTAGGGTTAAGGTAATGTTCTTGCATATGTAGGGAATATTCCTTATTTTTTTTCTTGGATTTATGGCCAATAGTACACGGGTTTTACCGACTTTTTTGTTTTTTGACATTTTATTTATATTTGTATGGTTTAGGGTTTAGGGTTTAGGTTTTTGGTTTTAGGGTTTAGGGTTTTAGGTATAGGTTTTAGGTAATGTTCTTGCATATGTAGGGAATATTCCTCATTTTTTTTCTTGGATTTATGGCCTATAGTACACAGGTTTTACCGACTTTTTTGTTTTTTGACATTTTATTTATATTTGTATGGTTTAGGGTTTAGGGTTTTGGTTTTAGAGTTCAGGATTTTAGGTTTAGGGTTTAGGTAATGTTCTTGCATATGTAGGGAATATTCCTCATTTTTTTTCTCGGATTTATGGCCTATAGTACACGGTTTCTACCGTCTTTTTTGTTTTACGACATTTTATTTATAATTATAGGTTTTAGGTTTTAGGGTGTATGTTATAGGGTTTAGGGTTTCAGGTTTAGGGTTAAGGTAATGTTCTTGCATATGTAGGGAATATTCCTTATTTTTTTTCTTGGATTTATGGCCAATAGTACACGGGTTTTACCGACTTTTTTGTTTTTTGACATTTTATTTATATTTGTATGGTTTAGGGTTTAGGGTTTAGGTTTTTGGTTTTAGGGTTTAGTGTTTTAGGTTTAGGATTTAGGTAATGTTTTTGCATATGTAGGGAATATTCCTCATTTTTTTTCTTGGGTTTATGGCCAATAGTACACGGATTTTACCGACTTTTTTTGTTTTTGAGATTTTATTTATATTTGTATGGTTTAGGGTTTAGGGTTTTAGGTTTAGGATTTAGGTAAGGTTCTTGCATATGTAGGGAATATTCCTCATTTTTTTTCTTCGATTTATGGCCAATAGTACACGGGTTTTACCGACTTTTTATTTTTTTGACATTTTATTTATATTTGTATGGTTGAGGGTTTAGGGTTTTGATTTTAGGGTTTAGGGTTTTAGGTACAGGTTTTAGGTAATGTTCTATCATATGTAGGGAATATTCCTCATTTTTTTTCTTGGATTTATGGCCAATAGTACACAGGTTTTACCGACTTTTTTGTTTTTTGATATTTTATTTATATTTGTATGGTTTATGGTTTAGGGTTTAGGGTTTTGGTTTTAGAGTTCAGGATTTTAGGTTTAGGGTTTAGGTAATGTTCTTGCATATGTAGGGAATATTCCTCATTTTTTTTCTCGGATTTATGGCCTATAGTACACGGTTTCTACCGTCTTTTTTGTTTTACGACATTTTATTTATAATTATAGGTTTTAGGTTTTAGGGTGTATGTTATAGGGTTTAGGGTTTCAGGTTTAGGGTTAAGGTAATGTTCTTGCATATGTAGGGAATATTCCTTATTTTTTTTCTTGGATTTATGGCCAATAGTACACGGGTTTTACCGACTTTTTTGTTTTTTGACATTTTATTTATATTTGTATGGTTTAGGGTTTAGGGTTTAGGTTTTTGGTTTTAGGGTTTAGGGTTTTAGGTATAGGTTTTAGGTAATGTTCTTGCATATGTAGGGAATATTCCTCATTTTTTTTCTTGGATTTATGGCCTATAGTACACAGGTTTTACCGACTTTTTTGTTTTTTGACATTTTATTTATATTTGTATGGTTTAGGGTTTAGGGTTTTGGTTTTAGAGTTCAGGATTTTAGGTTTAGGGTTTAGGTAATGTTCTTGCATATGTAGGGAATATTCCTCATTTTTTTTCTCGGATTTATGGCCTATAGTACACGGTTTCTACCGTCTTTTTTGTTTTACGACATTTTATTTATAATTATAGGTTTTAGGTTTTAGGGTGTATGTTATAGGGTTTAGGGTTTCAGGTTTAGGGTTAAGGTAATGTTCTTGCATATGTAGGGAATATTCCTTATTTTTTTTCTTGGATTTATGGCCAATAGTACACGGGTTTTACCGACTTTTTTGTTTTTTGACATTTTATTTATATTTGTATGGTTTAGGGTTTAGGGTTTAGGTTTTTGGTTTTAGGGTTTAGGGTTTTAGGTATAGGTTTTAGGTAATGTTCTTGCATATGTAGGGAATATTCCTCATTTTTTTTCTTGGATTTATGGCCTATAGTACACAGGTTTTACCGACTTTTTTGTTTTTTGACATTTTATTTATATTTGTATGGTTTAGGGTTTAGGGTTTTGGTTTTAGAGTTCAGGATTTTAGGTTTAGGGTTTAGGTAATGTTCTTGCATATGTAGGGAATATTCCTCATTTTTTTTCTCGGATTTATGGCCTATAGTACACGGTTTCTACCGTCTTTTTTGTTTTACGACATTTTATTTATAATTATAGGTTTTAGGTTTTAGGGTGTATGTTATAGGGTTTAGGGTTTCAGGTTTAGGGTTAAGGTAATGTTCTTGCATATGTAGGGAATATTCCTTATTTTTTTTCTTGGATTTATGGCCAATAGTACACGGGTTTTACCGACTTTTTTGTTTTTTGACATTTTATTTATATTTGTATGGTTTAGGGTTTAGGGTTTAGGTTTTTGGTTTTAGGGTTTAGTGTTTTAGGTTTAGGATTTAGGTAATGTTTTTGCATATGTAGGGAATATTCCTCATTTTTTTTCTTGGGTTTATGGCCAATAGTACACGGATTTTACCGACTTTTTTGTTTTTGAGATTTTATTTATATTTGTATGGTTTAGGGTTTAGGGTTTTAGGTTTAGGATTTAGGTAAGGTTCTTGCATATGTAGGGAATATTCCTCATTTTTTTTCTTCGATTTATGGCCAATAGTACACGGGTTTTACCGACTTTTTATTTTTTTGACATTTTATTTATATTTGTATGGTTGAGGGTTTAGGGTTTTGATTTTAGGGTTTAGGGTTTTAGGTACAGGTTTTAGGTAATGTTCTATCATATGTAGGGAATATTCCTCATTTTTTTTCTTGGATTTATGGCCAATAGTACACAGGTTTTACCGACTTTTTTGTTTTTTGATATTTTATTTATATTTGTATGGTTTAGGGTTTAGGGTTTTGGTTTTAGAGTTCAGGATTTTAGGTTTAGGGTTTAGGTAATGTTCTTGCATATGTAGGGAATATTCGTCATTTTTTTTCTTGGATTTATGGCCTATAGTACACAGGTTTTACCGACTTTTTTGTTTTTTAACATTTTATTTATATTTGTATGGTTTAGGGTTTAGGGTTTTGGTTTTAGAGTTCAGGATTTTAGGTTTAGGGTTTAGGTAATGTTCTTGCATATGTAGGGAATATTCCTCATTTTTTTTCTTGGATTTATGGCCTATAGTACACGGTTTCTACCGTCTTTTTTGTTTTACGACATTTTATTTATAATTATAGGGTTTAGGGTTTAGGGGGTATGTTTTAGGGTTTAGGGTTTCAGGTTTAGGGTTAAGGTAATGTTCTTGCATATGTAGGGAATATTCCTTATTTTTTTTCTTGGATTTATGGCCAATAGTACACGGGTTTTACCGACTTTTTTGTTTTTTGACATTTTATTTATATTTGTATGGTTTAGGGTTTAGGGTTTTGGTTTTAGGGTTTTAGTGTTTCAGGTTTAGGATTTAGGTAATGTTCTTGCATATGTAGGGAATATTCCACATTTTTTTTCCTTGGATTTATGGCCAATAGTACATTGGTTTTACCGACTCTTTTGTTTTTGACATTTTATTTATATTTGTATGGTTTAGGTTTTAGGGTTTAGGGTTTTGGTTTCAGAGTTTAAGATTTTAGGTTTAGGGTTTAGGTAATGTTCTTGCATATGTAGGGAATATTCCTCATTTTTTTCTTTGATTTATGGGCAATAGTACACAGGTTTTACCGACTTTTTTGTTTTTTGACATTTTATTTATATTTGTATGGTTTAGGGTTTAGGGTTTTGGTTTTAGAGTTTAGGATTTTAGGTATAGGGTTTAGGTAATGTTCTTTCATATGTAGGGAATATTCATCATTTTTTTTCTTGGATTTATGGCCAATAGTACACGGTTTTACCGACTTTTTTGTTTTTTGACATTTTATTTATATTTGTATGGTTTAGGGTTTAGGGTTTAGAGTTTTTGTTTTAGGGTTTAGGGTTTTAGGTTTAGGATTTAGGTGATGTTTTTGCATATGTAGGGAATATTCCTCATTTTTTTTCTTGGATTTATGGCCAATAGTACACTGATTTTACCGACTTTTTTGTTTTTGAGATTTTATTTATATTTGTATGGTTTAGGGTTTAGGGTTTTGGTTTTAGAGTTTAGGGTTTTAGGTTTAGGGTTTAGGTAATGTTCTTGCATATGTAGGGAATATTCCTCATTTTTTTTCTTGGATTTATTGCCTGTACACGTTTTCTACCGTCTCTTTTGTTTTACGACATTTTATTTATAATTATAGGGTTTAGGGTTTTGGGGGTATGTTTTAGGGTTTAGGGTTTCAGGTTTAGGGTTAAGGTAATTGTTCTTGCATATGTAGGGAATATTCCTTATTTTTTTTCTTCGATTTATGGCCAATAGTACACGGGTTTTACCGACTTTTTTGTTTTTTGACATTTTATTTATATTTGTATGGTTTAGGGTTTTAGGTTTAGGATTTAGGTAATGTTCTTGCATATGTAGGGAATATTCCTCATTTTTTTTCCTTGGATTTATGGTCAATAGTACACGGGTTTTACCGACTTTTTTGTTTTTGACATTTTATTTATATTTGTATGGTTTAGGGTTTAGGGTTTAGGGTTTTGGTTTCAGAGTTTAAGATTTTAGGTTTAGGGTTTAGGTAATGTTCTTGCATATGTAGGGAATATTCCTCATTTTTTTCTTGGATTTATGGGCAATAGTACACAGGTTTTACCGACTTTTTTGTTTTTTGACATTTTATTTATATTTGTATGGTTTAGGGTTTAGGGTTTTGGTTTTAGAGTTTAGGATTTTAGGTATAGGGTTTAGGTAATGTTCTTGCATATGTAGGGAATATTCATCATTTTTTTTTTCTTGTATTTATGGCCAATAGTACACAGGTTTTACCGACTTTTTTGTTTTTTGACATTTTATTTATATTTGTATGGTTTAGGGTTTAGGGTTTTGGTTTTAGAGTTTAGGATTTTAGGTTTAGGGTTTAGGTAATGTTCTTGCATATGTAGGGAATATTCCTCATTTTTTTTCTTGGATTTATGGCCTATAGTACACGGTTTCTACCGTCTTTTTTGTTTTACGACATTTTATTTATAATTATAGGTTTTAGGGTTTAGGGTGTATGTTTTAGGGTTTAGGGTTTCAGGTTTAGGGTTAAGGTAATGTTCTTGCATATGTAGGGAATATTCCTTATTTTTTTTCTTGGATTTATGGCCAATAGTACACGGGTTTTACCGACTTTTTTGTTTTTTGACATTTTATTTATATTTGTATGGTTTAGGGTTTAGGGTTTAGAGTTTTGGTTTTAGGGTTTAGGGTTTTAGGTTCAGGATTTAGGTAATGTTTTTGCATATGTAGGGAATATTCCTCATTTTTTTTCTTGGATATATGGCCAATAGTACACTGATTTTACCGACTTTTTTGTTTTTGAGATTTTATTTATATTTGTATGGTTTAGGGTTTAGGGTTTTGGTTTTAGAGTTTAGGGTTTTGGTTTAGGGTTTAGGTAATGTTCTTGCATATGTAGGGAATATTCCTCATTTTTTTTCTTGGATTTATTGCCTGTACACGTTTTCTACCGTCTCTTTTGTTTTACGACATTTTATTTATAATTATAGGGTTTAGGGTTTAGGGGGTATGTTTTAGGGTTTAGGGTTTCAGGTTTAGGGTTAAGGTAATGTTCTTGCATATGTAGGGAATATTCCTTGTTTTTTTTCTTGGATTTATGGCCAATAGTACACGGGTTTTACCGACTTTTTTGTTTTTTGACATTTTATTTATATTTGTATGGTTTAGGGTTTAGGGTTTTAGGTTTAGGATTTAGGTAATGTTCTTGCATATGTAGGGAATATTCCTCATTTTTTTTCCTTGGATTTATGGCCAATAGTACACGGGTTTTACCGACTTTTTTGTTTTTGACATTTTATTTATATTTGTATGGTTTAGGTTTTAGGGTTTAGGGTTTTGGTTTCAGAGTTTAAGATTTTAGGTTTAGGGTTTAGGTAATGTTCTTGCATATGTATGGAATATTCCTCATTTTTTTCTTGGATTTATGGGCAATAGTACACAGGTTTTACCGACTTTTTTGTTTTTTGACATTTTATTTATATTTGTATGGTTTAGGGTTTAGGGTTTTGGTTTTAGAGTTTAGGATTTTAGGTATAGGGTTTAGGTAATGTTCTTGCATATGTAGGGAATATTCATCATTTTTTTTCTTGGATTTATGGCCAATAGTACACAGGTTTTACCGACTTTTTTGTTTTTTGACATTTTATTTATATTTGTATGGTTTAGGGTTTAGGGTTTTGGTTTTAGAGTTTAGGATTTTAGGTTTAGGGTTTAGGTAATGTTCTTGCATATGTAGGGAATATTCCTCATTTTTTTTCTTGGATTTATGGCCTATAGTACACGGTTTCTACCGTCTTTTTTGTTTTACGACATTTTATTTATAAGTATAGGTTTTAGGGTTTAGGGTGTATGTTTTAGGGTTTAGGGTTTTAGGTTTAGGGTTAAGGTAATGTTCTTGCATATGTAGGGAATATTCCTTATTTTTTTTCTTGGATTTATGGCCAATAGTACACGGGTTTTACCGACTTTTTTGTTTTTTGACATTTTATTTATATTTGTATGGTTTAGGGTTTAGGGTTTAGAGTTTTGGTTTTAGGGTTTAGGGTTTTAGGTTCAGGATTTAGGTAATGTTTTTGCATATGTAGGGAATATTCCTCATTTTTTTTCTTGGATATATGGCCAATAGTACACTGATTTTACCGACTTTTTTGTTTTTGAGATTTTATTTATATTTGTATGGTTTAGGGTTTAGGGTTTTGGTTTTAGAGTTTAGGGTTTTGGTTTAGGGTTTAGGTAATGTTCTTGCATATGTAGGGAATATTCCTCATTTTTTTTCTTGGATTTATTGCCTGTACACGTTTTCTACCGTCTCTTTTGTTTTACAACATTTTATTTATAATTATAGGGTTTAGGGTTTAGGGGGTATGTTTTAGGGTTTAGGGTTTCAGGTTTAGGGTTAAGGTAATGTTCTTGCATATGTAGGGAATATTCCTTATTTTTTTTCTTGGATTTATGGCCAATAGTACACGGGTTTTACCGACTTTTTTGTTTTTTGACATTTTATTTATATTTGTATGGTTTAGGGTTTAGGGTTTAGAGTTTTGGTTTTAGGGTTTAGGGTTTTAGGTTTAGGATTTAGGTAATGTTTTTGCATATGTAGGGAATATTCCTCATTTTTTTTCTTGGATTTATGGCCAATAGTACACTGATTTTACCGACTTTTTTGTTTTTGAGATTTTATTTATATTTGTATGGTTTAGGTTTTATTGTTTTGGTTTTAGAGTTTAGGGTTTTAGGTTTAGGATTTAGGTGATGTTTTTGCATATGTAGGGAATATTCCTCATTTTTTTTCTTGGATTTATGGCCAATAGTACACTGATTTTACCGACTTTTTTGTTTTTGAGATTTTATTTATATTTGTATGGTTTAGGGTTTAGGGTTTTGGTTTTAGAGTTTAGGGTTTTAGGTTTAGGGTTTAGGTAATGTTCTTGCATATGTAGGGAATATTCCTCATTTTTTTTCTTGGATTTATTGCCTGTACACGTTTTCTACCGTCTCTTTTGTTTTACGACATTTTATTTATAATTATAGGGTTTAGGGTTTTGGGGGTATGTTTTAGGGTTTAGGGTTTCAGGTTTAGGGTTAAGGTAATTGTTCTTGCATATGTAGGGAATATTCCTTATTTTTTTTCTTCGATTTATGGCCAATAGTACACGGGTTTTACCGACTTTTTTGTTTTTTGACATTTTATTTATATTTGTATGGTTTAGGGTTTAGGGTTTTAGGTTTAGGATTTAGGTAATGTTCTTGCATATGTAGGGAATATTCCTCATTTTTTTTCCTTGGATTTATGGTCAATAGTACACGGGTTTTACCGACTTTTTTGTTTTTGACATTTTATTTATATTTGTATGGTTTAGGGTTTAGGGTTTAGGGTTTTGGTTTCAGAGTTTAAGATTTTAGGTTTAGGGTTTAGGTAATGTTCTTGCATATGTAGGGAATATTCCTCATTTTTTTCTTGGATTTATGGGCAATAGTACACGGTTTTACCGACTTTTTTGTTTTTTGACATTTTATTTATATTTGTATGGTTTAGGGTTTAGGGTTTAGAGTTTTTGTTTTAGGGTTTAGGGTTTTAGGTTTAGGATTTAGGTGATGTTTTTGCATATGTAGGGAATATTCCTCATTTTTTTTCCTTGGATTTATGGCCAATAGTACACGGGTTTTACCGACTTTTTTGTTTTTGACATTTTATTTATATTTGTATGGTTTAGGTTTTAGGGTTTAGGGTTTTGGTTTCAGAGTTTAAGATTTTAGGTTTAGGGTTTAGGTAATGTTCTTGCATATGTATGGAATATTCCTCATTTTTTTCTTGGATTTATGGGCAATAGTACACAGGTTTTACCGACTTTTTTGTTTTTTGACATTTTATTTATATTTGTATGGTTTAGGGTTTAGGGTTTTGGTTTTAGAGTTTAGGATTTTAGGTATAGGGTTTAGGTAATGTTCTTGCATATGTAGGGAATATTCATCATTTTTTTTCTTGGATTTATGGCCAATAGTACACAGGTTTTACCGACTTTTTTGTTTTTTGACATTTTATTTATATTTGTATGGTTTAGGGTTTAGGGTTTTGGTTTTAGAGTTTAGGATTTTAGGTTTAGGGTTTAGGTAATGTTCTTGCATATGTAGGGAATATTCCTCATTTTTTTTCTTGGATTTATGGCCTATAGTACACGGTTTCTACCGTCTTTTTTGTTTTACGACATTTTATTTATAAGTATAGGTTTTAGGGTTTAGGGTGTATGTTTTAGGGTTTAGGGTTTTAGGTTTAGGGTTAAGGTAATGTTCTTGCATATGTAGGGAATATTCCTTATTTTTTTTCTTGGATTTATGGCCAATAGTACACGGGTTTTACCGACTTTTTTGTTTTTTGACATTTTATTTATATTTGTATGGTTTAGGGTTTAGGGTTTAGAGTTTTGGTTTTAGGGTTTAGGGTTTTAGGTTCAGGATTTAGGTAATGTTTTTGCATATGTAGGGAATATTCCTCATTTTTTTTCTTGGATATATGGCCAATAGTACACTGATTTTACCGACTTTTTTGTTTTTGAGATTTTATTTATATTTGTATGGTTTAGGGTTTAGGGTTTTGGTTTTAGAGTTTAGGGTTTTGGTTTAGGGTTTAGGTAATGTTCTTGCATATGTAGGGAATATTCCTCATTTTTTTTCTTGGATTTATTGCCTGTACACGTTTTCTACCGTCTCTTTTGTTTTACGACATTTTATTTATAATTATAGGGTTTAGGGTTTAGGGGGTATGTTTTAGGGTTTAGGGTTTCAGGTTTAGGGTTAAGGTAATGTTCTTGCATATGTAGGGAATATTCCTTATTTTTTTTCTTGGATTTATGGCCAATAGTACACGGGTTTTACCGACTTTTTTGTTTTTTGACATTTTATTTATATTTGTATGGTTTAGGGTTTAGGGTTTAGAGTTTTGGTTTTAGGGTTTAGGGTTTTAGGTTTAGGATTTAGGTAATGTTTTTGCATATGTAGGGAATATTCCTCATTTTTTTTCTTGGATTTATGGCCAATAGTACACTGATTTTACCGACTTTTTTGTTTTTGAGATTTTATTTATATTTGTATGGTTTAGGTTTTATTGTTTTGGTTTTAGAGTTTAGGGTTTTAGGTTTAGGATTTAGGTGATGTTTTTGCATATGTAGGGAATATTCCTCATTTTTTTTCTTGGATTTATGGCCAATAGTACACTGATTTTACCGACTTTTTTGTTTTTGAGATTTTATTTATATTTGTATGGTTTAGGGTTTAGGGTTTTGGTTTTAGAGTTTAGGGTTTTAGGTTTAGGGTTTAGGTAATGTTCTTGCATATGTAGGGAATATTCCTCATTTTTTTTCTTGGATTTATTGCCTGTACACGTTTTCTACCGTCTCTTTTGTTTTACGACATTTTATTTATAATTATAGGGTTTAGGGTTTAGGGGGTATGTTTTAGGGTTTAGGGTTTCAGGTTTAGGGTTAAGGTAATGTTCTTGCATATGTAGGGAATATTCCTTATTTTTTTTCTTGGATTTATGGCCAATAGTACACGGGTTTTACCGACTTTTTTGTTTTTTGACATTTTATTTATATTTGTATGGTTTAGGGTTTAGGGTTTAGAGTTTTGGTTTTAGGGTTTAGGGTTTTAGGTTTAGGATTTAGGTAATGTTTTTGCATATGTAGGGAATATTCCTCATTTTTTTTCTTGGATTTATGGCCAATAGTACACTGATTTTACCGACTTTTTTGTTTTTGAGATTTTATTTATATTTGTATGGTTTAGGGTTTATTGTTTTGGTTTTAGAGTTTAGGGTTTTAGGTTTAGGGTTTAGGTAATGTTCTTGCATATGTAGGGAATATTCCTCATTTTTTTTCTTGGATTTATGGCCTATAGTACACGGTTTCTACCGTCTTTTTTGTTTTACGACATTTTATTTATAATTATAGGTTTTAGGGTTTAGGGTGTATGTTTTAGGGTTTAGGGTTTCAGGTTTAGGGTTAAGGTAATGTTCTTGCATATGTAGGGAATATTCCTTATTTTTTTTCTTGGATTTATGGCCAATAGTACACGGGTTTTACCGACTTTTTTGTTTTTTGACATTTTATTTATATTTGTATGGTTTAGGGTTTAGGGTTTAGAGTTTTGGTTTTAGGGTTTAGGGTTTTAGGTTTAGGATTTAGGTAATGTTTTTGCATATGTAGGGAATATTCCTCATTTTTTTTCTTGGATTTATGGCCAATAGTACACTGATTTTACCGACTTTTTTGTTTTTGAGATTTTATTTATATTTGTATGGTTTAGGGTTTATTGTTTTGGTTTTAGAGTTTAGGGTTTTAGGTTTAGGGTTTAGGTAATGTTCTTGCATATGTAGGGAATATTCCTCATTTTTTTTCTTGGATTTATGGCCTATAGTACACGGTTTCTACCGTCTTTTTTGTTTTACGACATTTTATTTATAAGTATAGGTTTTAGGGTTTAGGGTGTATGTTTTAGGGTTTAGGGTTTCAGGTTTAGGGTTAAGGTAATGTTCTTGCATATGTAGGGAATATTCCTTATTTTTTTTCTTGGATTTATGGCCAATAGTACACGGGTTTTACAGACTTTTTTGTTTTTTCACATTTTATTTATATTTGTATGGTTTAGGGTTTAGGGTTTAGAGTTTTGGTTTTAGGTTTTAGGGTTTTAGGTTCAGGATTTAGGTAATGTTTTTGCATATGTAGGGAATATTCCTCATTTTTTTTCTTGGATATATGGCCAATAGTACACTGATTTTACCGACTTTTTTGTTTTTGAGATTTTATTTATATTTGTATGGTTTAGGGTTTAGGGTTTTGGTTTTAGAGTTTAGGGTTTTGGTTTAGGGTTTAGGTAATGTTCTTGCATATGTAGGGAATATTCCTCATTTTTTTTCTTGGATTTATTGCCTGTACACGTTTTCTACCGTCTCTTTTGTTTTACGACATTTTATTTATAATTATAGGGTTTAGGGTTTAGGGGGTATGTTTTAGGGTTTAGGGTTTCAGGTTTAGGGTTAAGGTAATGTTCTTGCATATGTAGGGAATATTCCTTATTTTTTTTCTTGGATTTATGGCCAATAGTACACGGGTTTTACCGACTTTTTTGTTTTTTGACATTTTATTTATATTTGTATGGTTTAGGGTTTAGGGTTTTAGGTTTAGGATTTAGGTAATGTTCTTGCATATGTAGGGAATATTCCTCATTTTTTTTCCTTGGATTTATGGCCAATAGTACACGGGTTTTACCGACTTTTTTGTTTTTGACATTTTATTTATATTTGTATGGTTTAGGTTTTAGGGTTTAGGGTTTTGGTTTCAGAGTTTAAGATTTTAGGTTTAGGGTTTAGCTAATGTTCTTGCATATGTATGGAATATTCCTCATTTTTTTCTTGGATTTATGGGCAATAGTACACAGGTTTTACGGACTTTTTTGTTTTTTGACATTTTATTTATATTTGTATGGTTGAGGGTTTAGGGTTTTGGTTTTAGAGTTTAGGATTTTAGGTATAGGGTTTAGGTAATGTTCTTGCATATGTAGGGAATATTCATCATTTTTTTTCTTGGATTTATGGCCAATAGTACACAGGTTTTACCGACTTTTTTGTTTTTTGACATTTTATTTATATTTGTATGGTTTAGGGTTTAGGGTTTTGGTTTTAGAGTTTAGGATTTTAGGTTTAGGGTTTAGGTAATGTTCTTGCATATGTAGGGAATATTCCTCATTTTTTTTCTTGGATTTATGGCCTATAGTACACGGTTTCTACCGTCTTTTTTGTTTTACGACATTTTATTTATAAGTATAGGTTTTAGGGTTTAGGGTGTATGTTTTAGGGTTTAGGGTTTCAGGTTTAGGGTTAAGGTAATGTTCTTGCATATGTAGGGAATATTCCTTATTTTTTTTCTTGGATTTATGGCCAATAGTACACGGGTTTTACCGACTTTTTTGTTTTTTGACATTTTATTTATATTTGTATGGTTTAGGGTTTAGGGTTTAGAGTTTTGGTTTTAGGGTTTAGGGTTTTAGGTTTAGGATTTAGGTAATGTTTTTGCATATGTAGGGAATATTCCTCATTTTTTTTCTTGGATTTATGGCCAATAGTACACTGATTTTACCGACTTTTTTGTTTTTGAGATTTTATTTATATTTGTATGGTTTAGGGTTTATTGTTTTGGTTTTAGAGTTTAGGGTTTTAGGTTTAGGGTTTAGGTAATGTTCTTGCATATGTAGGGAATATTCCTCATTTTTTTTCTTGGATTTATTGCCTGTACACGTTTTCTACCGTCTCTTTTGTTTTACGACATTTTATTTATAATTATAGGGTTTAGGGTTTAGGGGGTATGTTTTAGGATTTAGGGTTTCAGGTTTAGGGTTAAGGTAATGTTCTTGCATATGTAGGGAATATTCCTTATTTTTTTTCTTGGATTTATGGCCAATAGTACACGGGTTTTACCGACTTTTTTGTTTTTTGACATTTTATTTATAATTGTATGGTTTAGGGTTTAGGGTTTTAGGTTTAGGATTTAGGTAATGTTCTTGCATATGTAGGGAATATTCCTCATTTTTTTTCTTGGATTTATGGCCTATAGTACACGGTTTCTACCGTCTTTTTTGTTTTACGACATTTTATTTATAATTATAGGTTTTAGGGTTTAGGGTGTATGTTTTAGGGTTTAGGGTTTCAGGTTTAGGGTTAAGGTAATGCTCTTGCATATGTAGAGAATATTCCTTATTTTTTTTCATGGATTTATGGCCAATAGTACACTGATTTTACCGACTTTTTTGTTTTTGAGATTTTATTTATATTTGTATGGTTTAGGGTTTATTGTTTTGGTTTTAGAGTTTAGGGTTTTAGGTTTAGGGTTTAGGTAATGTTCTTGCATATGTAGGGAATATTCCTCATTTTTTTTCTTGGATTTATTGCCTGTACACGTTTTCTACCGTCTCTTTTGTTTTACGACATTTTATTTATTATTATAGGGTTTAGGGTTTAGGGGGTATGTTTTAGGATTTAGGGTTTCAGGTTTAGGGTTAAGGTAATGTTCTTGCATATGTAGGGAATATTCCTTATTTTTTTTCTTGGATTTATGGCCAATAGTACACGGGTTTTACCGACTTTTTTGTTTTTTGACATTTTATTTATAATTGTATGGTTTAGGGTTTAGGGTTTTAGGTTTAGGATTTAGGTAATGTTCTTGCATATGTAGGGAATATTCCTCATTTTTTTTCCTTGGATTTCTGGCCAATAGTACACGGGTTTTACCGACTTTTTTGTTTTTGACATTTTATTTATATTTGTATGGTTTATGTTTTAGGGTTTAGGGTTTTGGTTTCAGAGTTTAAGATTTTAGGTTTAGGGTTTAGGTAATGTTCTTGCATATGTAGGGAATATTCCTCATTTTTTTTCTTGGATTTATGGGCAATAGTACACAGGTTTTACCGACTTTTTTGTTTTTTGACATTTTATTTATATTTGTATGGTTTAGGGTTTAGGGTTTTGCTTTTAGAGTTTAGGATTTTAGGTATAGGGTTTAGGTAATGTTCTTGCATATGTAGGGAATATTCATCATTTTTTTTCTTGGATTTATGGCCAATAGTACACAGGTTTTACCGACTTTTTTGTTTTTTGACATTTTATTTATATTTGTATGGTTTAGGGTTTAGGGTTTTGCTTTTAGAGTTTAGGATTTTAGGTATAGGGTTTAGGTAATGTTCTTGCATATGTAGGGAATATTCATCATTTTTTTTCTTGGATTTATGGGCAATAGTACACAGGTTTTACCGACTTTTTTGTTTTTTGACATTTTATTTATATTTGTATGGTTTAGGGTTTAGGGTTTTGGTTTTAGAGTTTAGGATTTTAGGTTTAGGGTTTAGGTAATGTTCTTGCATATGTAGGGAATATTCCTCATTTTTTTTCTTGGATTTATGGCCTATAGTACACGGTTTCTACCGTCTTTTTTGTTTTACGACATTTTATTTATAATTATAGGTTTTAGGGTTTAGGGTGTATGTTTTAGGGTTTAGGGTTTCAGGTTTAGGGTTAAGGTAATGTTCTTGCATATGTAGGGAATATTCCTTATTTTTTTTCATGGATTTATGGCCAATAGTACACGGGTTTTACCGACTTTTTTGTTTTTTGACATTTTATTTATATTTGTATGGTTTAGGGTTTAGGGTTTAGAGTTTTGGTTTTAGGGTTTAGGGTTTTAGGTTTACGATTTAGGTAATGTTTTTGCATATGTAGGGAATATTCCTCATTTTTTTTCTTGGATTTATGGCCAATAGTACACTGATTTTACCGACTTTTTTGTTTTTGAGATTTTATTTATATTTGTATGGTTTAGGGTTTAGGGTTTTGGTTTTAGAGTTTAGGGTTTTAGGTTTAGGGTTTAGGAAATGTTCTTGCATATGTAGGGAATATTCCTCATTTTTTTTCTTGGATTTATTGCCTGTACACGTTTTCTACCGTCTCTTTTGTTTTACGACATTTTATTTATAATTATAGGGTTTAGGGTTTAGGGGGTATGTTTTAGGATTTAGGGTTTCAGGTTTAGGGTTAAGGTAATGTTCTTGCATATGTAGGGAATATTCCTTATTTTTTTTCTTGGATTTATGGCCAATAGTACACGGGTTTTACCGACTTTTTTGTTTTTTGACATTTTATTTATAATTGTATGGTTTAGGGTTTAGGGTTTTAGGTTTAGGATTTAGGTAATGTTCTTGCATATGTAGGGAATATTCCTCATTTTTTTTCCTTGGATTTATGGCCAATAGTACACGGGTTTTACCGACTTTTTTGTTTTTGACATTTTATTTATATTTGTATGGTTTATGTTTTAGGGTTTAGGGTTTTGGTTTCAGAGTTTAAGATTTTAGGTTTAGGGTTTAGGTAATGTTCTTGCATATGTAGGGAATATTCCTCATTTTTTTTCTTGGATTTATGGGCAATAGTACACAGGTTTTACCGACTTTTTTGTTTTTTGACATTTTATTTATATTTGTATGGTTTAGGGTTTAGGGTTTTGGTTTTAGAGTTTAGGATTTTAGGTATAGGGTTTAGGTAATGTTCTTGCATATGTAGGGAATATTCATCATTTTTTTTCTTGGATTTATGGCCTATAGTACACGGTTTCTACCGTCTCTTTTGTTTTACGACATTTTATTTATAATTATAGGGTTTAGGGTTTAGGGGGTATGTTTTAGGGTTTAGGGTTTCAGGTTTAGGGTTAAGGTAATGTTCTTGCATATGTAGGGAATATTCATTATTTTTTTTCTTGGATTTATGGCCAATAGTACACGGGTTTTACCGACTTTTTTGTTTTTTGACATTTTATTTATATTTGTATGGTTTAGGGTTTAGGGTTTAGGGTTTTGGTTTTAGGGTTTTAGGTTTAGGATTTAGGTAAGGTTCTTGCGTATGTAGGGAATATTCCTCATTTTTTTTCTTCGATTTATGGCCAATAGTACACGGGTTTTACCGACTTTTTATTTTTTTTGACATTTTATTTATATTTGTATGGTTTAGGGTTTAGGGTTTTGATTTTAGGGTTTAGGGTTTTAGGTATAGGGTTTAGGTAATGTTCTTGCATATGCTTGGAATATTCCTCATTTTTTTTCTTGGATTTATTTCCAATAGTACACAGGTTTTACCGACTTTTTTGTTTTTTGACATTTTATTTATATTTGTATGGTTTAGGGTTTAGGGTTTTGGTTTTAGAGTTTAGGATTTTAGGTTTAGGGTTTAGGTAATGTTCTTGCATATGTAGGGAATATTCCTCATTTTTTTTCTTGGATTTATGGCCTATAGTACACGGTTTCTACCGTCTTTTTTGTTTTACGACATTTTATTTATAATTATAGGTTTTAGGGTTTAGGGTTTCAGGTTTAGGGTTAAGGTAATGTTCTTGCATATGTAGGGAATATTCCTTATTTTTTTTCTTGGATTTATGGCCAATAGTACACGGGTTTTACCGACTTTTTTGTTTTTTGACATTTTATTTATATTTGTATGTTTTAGGGTTTAGGGTTTTGGTTTTAGGGTTTAGGGTTTTAGTTTTAGGATTTAGGTAATGTTTTTGCATATGTAGGGAATATTCCTCATTTTTTTTCTTGGATTTATGGCCAATAGTACACTGATTTTACCGACTTTTTTGTTTTTGAGATTTTATTTATATTTGTATGGTTTAGGGTTTAGGGTTTTGGTTTTAGAGTTTAGGGTTTTAGGTTTAGGGTTTAGGTAATGTTCTTGCATATGTAGGGAATATTCCTCATTTTTTTTCTTGGATTTATTGCCTGTACACGTTTTCTACCGTCTCTTTTGTTTTACGACATTTTATTTATAATTATAGGGTTTAGGGTTTAGGGGTTATGTTTTAGGGTTTAGGGTTTCAGGTTTCGGGTTAAGATAATGTTCTTGCATATGTAGGGAATATTCCTTATTTTTTTTCTTGGATTTATGGGCAATAGTACATGGGTTTTACCGACTTTTTTGTTTTTTGACATTTTATTTATATTTGTATGGTTTAGGGTTTTGGTTTTAGGGTTTAGGGTTTTAGGTTTAGGATTTAGGTAATGTTCTTGCATATGTAGGGAATATTCCTCATTTTTTTTCCTTGGATTTATGGCCAATAGTACACGGGTTTTACCGACTTTTTTGTTTTTGACATTTTATTTATATTTGTATGGTTTAGGTTTTAGTGTTTAGGGTTTTGGTTTCAGAGTTTAAGATTTTAGGTTTAGGGTTTAGGTAATGTTCTTGCATATGTAGGGAATATTCCTCATTTTTTTTCTTGGATTTATGGGCAATAGTACACAGGTTTTACCGACTTTTTTGTTTTTTGACATTTTATTTATATTTGTATGGTTTAGGGTTTAGGGTTTTGGTTTTAGAGTTTAGGATTTTAGGTTTAGGGTTTAGGTAATGTTCTTGCATATGTAGGGAATATTCCTCATTTTTTTTCTTGGATTTATGGCCAATAGTACACGGTTTCTACCGTCTTTTTTGTTTTACGACATTTTATTTATAATTATAGGGTTTAGGGTTTAGGGGGTATGTTTTAGGGTTTAGGGTTTCAGGTTTAGGGTAAGGTAATGTTCTTGCATACGTAGGGAATATTCCTCATTTTTTTTCTTGGATTTATGGCCAATAGTACATGGGTTTTACCGACTTTTTTGTTTTTTGACATTTTATTTATATTTGTATGGTTTAGGGTTTAGGGTTTTGGTTTTAGGGTTTAGGGTTTTGGTTTTAGGGTTTAGGTAATGTTCTTGCATATGTAGGGAATATTCCTCATTTTTTTTCCTTGGATTTATGGCCAATAGTACACGGGTTTTACCGACTTTTTTGTTTTTCACATTTTATTTATATTTGTATGGTTTAGGTTTTAGGGTTTAGGGTTTTGGTTTCAGAGTTTAAGATTTTAGGTTTAGGGTTTAGGTAATGTTCTTGCATATGTAGGGAATATTCCTCATTTTTTTTCTTGGATTTATGGGCAATAGTACACGGATTTTACCGACTTTTTTGTTTTTGACATTTTATTTATATTTGTATGGTTTAGGGTTTTGGTTTTAGGGTTTAGGGTTTTAGGTTTAGGATTTAAGTAATGTTCTTGCATATGTAGGGAATATTCCTCATTTTTTTTTCTTGGATTTATGGCCAATAGTACACGGTTTCTACCGTCTTTTTTGTTTTACGACATTTTATTTATAATTAGAGGGTTTAGGGTTTAGGGGGTATGTTTTAGGGTTTAGGGTTTCAGGTTTAGGGTTAAGGTAATGTTCTTGCATATGTAGGGAATATTCCTCATTTTTTTTCCTTGGATTTATGGCCAATAGTACACGGGTTTTACCGACTTTTTTGTTTTTGACATTTTATTTATATTTGTATGGTTTAGGTTTTAGGGTTTAGGGTTTTGGTTTCAGAGTTTAAGATTTTAGGTTTAGGGTTTAGGTAATGTTCTTGCATATGTAGGGAATATTCCTCATTTTTTTTCTTGGATTTATGGGCAATAGTACACAGGTTTTACCGACTTTTTGTTTTTTGACATTTTATTTATATTTGTATGGTTTAGGGTTTAGGGTTTTGGTTTTAGGGTTTAGAGTTTTAGGTTTAGGATTTAGGAAATGTTCTTGCATATGTAGGGAATATTCCTCATTTTTTTCCTTGGATTTATGGCGAATAGTACACGGGTTTTACCGACTTTTTTGTTTTTGACATTTTATTTATATTTGTATGGTTTAGGTTTTAGGGTTTAGGGTTTTGGTTTTAGAGTTTAAGATTTTAGGTTTAGGGTTTAGGTAATGTTCTTGCATATGTAGGGAATATTCCTCATTTTTTTTCTTGGATTTATGGGCAATAGTACACAGGTTTTACCGACTTTTTTGTTTTTTGACATTTTATTTATATTTGTATGGTTTAGGGTTTAGGGTTTAGGGTTTTGGTTTTAGGGTTTAGGGTTTTAGGTTTAGGATTTAGGTAATGTTCTTGCATATGTAGGGAATATTCCTCATTTTTTTTCTTGGATTTATGGCCAATAGTACATGGGTTTTACCGACTTTTTTGTTTTTTGACATTTTATTTACATTTGTATGGTTTAGGGTTTAGGGTTTTGGTTTCAGGGTTTAGAGTTTTAGGTTTAGGATTTAGGAAATGTTCTTGCATATGTAGGGAATATTCCTCATTTTTTTCCTTGGATTTATGGCGAATAGTACACGGGTTTTACCGACTTTTTTGTTTTTGACATTTTATTTATATTTGTATGGTTTAGGTTTTAGGGTTTAGGGTTTTGGTTTTAGAGTTTAAGATTTTAGGTTTAGGGTTTAGGTAATGTTCTTGCATATGTAGGGAATATTCCTCATTTTTTTTCTTGGATTTATGGGCAATAGTACACAGGTTTTACCGACTTTTTTGTTTTTTGACATTTTATTTATATTTGTATGGTTTAGGGTTTAGGGTTTAGGGTTTTGGTTTTAGGGTTTAGGGTTTTAGGTTTAGGATTTAGGTAATGTTCTTGCATATGTAGGGAATATTCCTCATTTTTTTTCTTGGATTTATGGCCAATAGTACATGGGTTTTACCGACTTTTTTGTTTTTTGACATTTTATTTACATTTGTATGGTTTAGGGTTTAGGGTTTTGGTTTCAGGGTTTAGGATTTTAGGTTTAGGGTTTAGGTAATGCTCTTGCATATGTAGGGAATATTCCTCATTTTTTTTCTTGGATTTATGGCCTATAGTACACGGTTTCTACCGTCTTTTTTGTTTTACGACAATTTATTTATAATTATAGGTTTTAGGGTTTAGGGTGTATGTTTTAGGGTTTAGGGTTTCAGGTTTAGGGTTAAGGTAATGTTCTTGCATATGTAGGGAATATTCATCATTTTTTTTCTTGGATTTATGGCCAATAGTACACGGGTTTTACCGACTTTTTTGTTTTTTGACATTTTATTTATATTTGTATGGTTTAGGGTTTAGGGTTTAGGGTTTTGGTTTTAGGGTTTTAGGTTTAGGATTTAGGTAAGGTTCTTGCAAATGTAGGGAATATTTCTCATTTTTTTTCTTCGATTTATGGCCAATAGTACACGGGTTTTACCGACTTTTTATTTTTTTGACATTTTATTTATATTTGTATGGTTTAGGGTTTAGGGTTTTGATTTTAGGGTTTAGGGTTTTAGGTATAGGGTTTAGGTAATGTTCTTGCATATGCTTGGAATATTCCTCATTTTTTTTCTTGGATTTATGGCCAATAGTACACAGGTTTTACCGACTTTTTTGTTTTTTGACATTTTATTTATATTTGTATGGTTTAGGGTTTAGGGTGTTGGTTTTAGAGTTTAGGGTTTTAGGTTTAGGGTTTAGGTAATGTTCTTGCATATGAAGGGAATATTCCTCATTTTTTTTCTTGGATTTATTGCCTGTACACGTTTTCTACCGTCTCTTTTGTTTTACGACATTTTATTTATAATTATAGGGTTTAGGGTTTAGGGGGTATGTTTTAGGGTTTAGGGTTTCAGGTTTAGGGTTAAGGTAATGTTCTTGCATATGTAGGGAATATTCCTCATTTTTTTTCTTGGATTTATGGCCAATAGTACACTGATTTTACCGACTTTTTTGTTTTTGAGATTTTATTTATATTTGTATGGTTTAGGGTTTAGGGTTTTGGTTTTAGAGTTTAGGGTTTTAGGTTTAGGGTTTAGGTAATGTTCTTGCATATGTAGGGAATATTCCTCATTTTTTTTCTTGGATTTATTGCCTGTACACGTTTTCTACCGTCTCTTTTGTTTTACGACATTTTATTTATAATTATAGGGTTTAGGGTTTAGGGGGTATGTTTTAGGGTTTAGGGTTTCAGGTTTAGGGTTAAGGTAATGTTCTTGCATATGTAGGGAATATTCCTTATTTTTTTTCTTGGATTTATGGCCAATAGTACACGGGTTTTACCGACTTTTTTGTTTTTTGACATTTTATTTATATTTGTATGGTTTAGGGTTTAGGGTTTTGGTTTTAGGGTTTAGGGTTTTAGGTTTAGGATTTAGGTAATGTTCTTGCATATGTAGGGAATATTCCTCATTTTTTTTCCTTGGATTTATGGCCAATAGTACACGGGTTTTACCGACTTTTTTGTTTTTGACATTTTATTTATATTTGTATGGTTTAGGTTTTAGGGTTTAGGGTTTTGGTTTCAGAGTTTAAGATTTTAGGTTTAGGGTTTAGGTAATGTTCTTGCATATGTAGGGAATATTCCTCATTTTTTTTCTTGGATTTATGGGCAATAGTACACGGATTTTACCGACTTTTTTGTTTTTGACATTTTATTTATATTTGTATGGTTTAGGGTTTTGGTTTTAGGGTTTAGGGTTTTAGGTTTAGGATTTAAGTAATGTTCTTGCATATGTAGGGAATATTCCTCATTTTTTTTTCTTGGATTTATGGCCAATAGTACACGGTTTCTACCGTCTTTTTTGTTTTACGACATTTTATTTATAATTAGAGGGTTTAGGATTTAGGGGGTATGTTTTAGGGTTTAGGGTTTCAGGTTTAGGGTTAAGGTAATGTTCTTGCATATGTAGGGAATATTCCTCATTTTTTTTCCTTGGATTTATGGCCAATAGTACACGGGTTTTACCGACTTTTTTGTTTTTGACATTTTATTTATATTTGTATGGTTTAGGTTTTAGGGTTTAGGGTTTTGGTTTCATAGTTTAAGATTTTAGGTTTAGGGTTTAGGTAATGTTCTTGCATATGTAGGGAATATTCCTCATTTTTTTTCTTGGATTTATGGGCAATAGTACACAGGTTTTACCGACTTTTTGTTTTTTGACATTTTATTTATATTTGTATGGTTTAGGGTTTAGGGTTTTTGTTTTAGGGTTTAGGGTTTTAGGTTTAGGGTTTAGGTAATGTTCTTGCATATGTAGGGAATATTCCTCATTTTTTTTCTTGGATTTATGGCCAATAGTACACGGGTTTTACCGACTTTTTTGCTTTTTGACATTTTATTTATATTTGTATGGTTTGGGGTTTAGGGTTTTGGTTTTAGGGTTTAGAGTTTTAGGTTTAGGATTTAGGTAATGTTCTTGCATATGTAGGGAATATTCCTCATTTTTTTCCTTGGATTTATGGCGAATAGTACACGGGTTTTACCGACTTTTTTGCTTTTGACATTTTATTTATATTTGTATGGTTTAGGTTTTAGGGTTTAGGGTTTTGGTTTTAGAGTTTAAGATTTTAGGTTTAGGGTTTAGGTAATGTTCTTGCATATGTAGGGAATATTCCTCATTTTTTTTCTTGGATTTATGGGCAATAGTACACAGGTTTTACCGACTTTTTTGTTTTTTGACATTTTATTTATATTTGTATGGTTTAGGGTTTAGGGTTTAGGGTTTTGGTTTTAGGGTTTAGGGTTTTAGGTTTAGGATTTAGGTAATGTTCTTGCATATGTAGGGAATATTCCTCATTTTTTTTCTTGGATTTATGGCCAATAGTACATGGGTTTTACCGACTTTTTTGTTTTTTGACATTTTATTTACATTTGTATGGTTTAGGGTTTAGGGTTTTGGTTTCAGGGTTTAGGATTTTAGGTTTAGGGTTTAGGTAATGCTCTTGCATATGTAGGGAATATTCCTCATTTTTTTTCTTGGATTTATGGCCTATAGTACACGGTTTCTACCGTCTTTTTTGTTTTACGACAATTTATTTATAATTATAGGTTTTAGGGTTTAGGGTGTATGTTTTAGGGTTTAGGGTTTCAGGTTTAGGGTTAAGGTAATGTTCTTGCATATGTAGGGAATATTCATCATTTTTTTTCTTGGATTTATGGCCAATAGTACACGGGTTTTACCGACTTTTTTGTTTTTTGACATTTTATTTATATTTGTATGGTTTAGGGTTTAGGGTTTAGGGTTTTGGTTTTAGGGTTTTAGGTTTAGGATTTAGGTAAGGTTCTTGCAAATGTAGGGAATATTTCTCATTTTTTTTCTTCGATTTATGGCCAATAGTACACGGGTTTTACCGACTTTTTATTTTTTTGACATTTTATTTATATTTGTATGGTTTAGGGTTTAGGGTTTTGATTTTAGGGTTTAGGGTTTTAGGTATAGGGTTTAGGTAATGTTCTTGCATATGCTTGGAATATTCCTCATTTTTTTTCTTGGATTTATGGCCAATAGTACACAGGTTTTACCGACTTTTTTGTTTTTTGACATTTTATTTATATTTGTATGGTTTAGGGTTTAGGGTGTTGGTTTTAGAGTTTAGGGTTTTAGGTTTAGGGTTTAGGTAATGTTCTTGCATATGAAGGGAATATTCCTCATTTTTTTTCTTGGATTTATTGCCTGTACACGTTTTCTACCGTCTCTTTTGTTTTACGACATTTTATTTATAATTATAGGGTTTAGGGTTTAGGGGGTATGTTTTAGGGTTTAGGGTTTCAGGTTTAGGGTTAAGGTAATGTTCTTGCATATGTAGGGAATATTCCTCATTTTTTTTCTTGGATTTATGGCCAATAGTACACTGATTTTACCGACTTTTTTGTTTTTGAGATTTTATTTATATTTGTATGGTTTAGGGTTTAGGGTTTTGGTTTTAGAGTTTAGGGTTTTAGGTTTAGGGTTTAGGTAATGTTCTTGCATATGTAGGGAATATTCCTCATTTTTTTTCTTGGATTTATTGCCTGTACACGTTTTCTACCGTCTCTTTTGTTTTACGACATTTTATTTATAATTATAGGGTTTAGGGTTTAGGGGGTATGTTTTAGGGTTTAGGGTTTCAGGTTTAAAGTTAAGGTAATGTTCTTGCATATGTAGGGAATATTCCTTATTTTTTTTCTTGGATTTATGGCCAATAGTACACGGGTTTTACCGACTTTTTTGTTTTTTGACATTTTATTTATATTTGTATGGTTTAGGGTTTAGGGTTTTGGTTTTAGGGTTTAGGGTTTTAGGTTTAGGATTTAGGTAATGTTCTTGCATATGTAGGGAATATTCCACATTTTTTTTCCTTGGATTTATGGCCAATAGTACACGGGTTTTACCGACTTTTTTGTTTTTGACATTTTATTTATATTTGTATGGTTTAGGTTTTAGGGTTTAGGGTTTTGGTTTCAGAGTTTAAGATTTTAGGTTTAGGGTTTAGGTAATGTTCTTGCATATGTAGGGAATATTCCTCATTTTTTTCTTTGATTTATGGGCAATAGTACACAGGTTTTACCGACTTTTTTGTTTTTTGACATTTTATTTATATTTGTATGGTTTAGGGTTTAGGGTTTTGGTTTTAGAGTTTAGGATTTTAGGTATAGGGTTTAGGTAATGTTCTTTCATATGTAGGGAATATTCATCATTTTTTTTCTTGGATTTATGGCCAATAGTACACAGGTTTTACCGACTTTTTTGTTTTTTGACATTTTATTTATATTTGTATGGTTTAGGATTTACGGTTTTGGTTTTAGAGTTTAGGATTTTAGGTTTAGGGTTTAGGTAATGTTCTTGCATATGTAGGGAATATTCCTCATTTTTTTTCTTCGATTTATGGCCTATAGTACACGGTTTCTACCGTCTTTTTTGTTTTACGACATTTTATTTATAATTATAGGTTTTAGGGTTTAGGGTGTATGTTTTAGGGTTTAGGGTTTCAGGTTTAGGGTTAAGGTAATGTTCTTGCATATGTAGGGAATATTCCTTATTTTTTTTCTTGGATTTATGGCCAATAGTACACGGGTTTTACCGACTTTTTTGTTTTTTGACATTTTATTTATATTTGTATGGTTTAGGATTTAGGGTTTAGAGTTTTGGTTTTAGGGTTTTAGGTTTAGGATTTAGGTAATGTTTTTGCATATGTAGGGAATATTCCTCATTTTTTTTCTCGGATTTATGGCCAATAGTACACGGGTTTTACCGACTTTTTTGTTTTTTGACATTTTATTTATATTTGTATGGTTTAGGGTTTAGGGTTTAGAGTTTTTGTTTTAGGGTTTAGGGTTTTAGGTTTAGGATTTAGGTAATGTTTTTGCATATGTAGGGAATATTCCTCATTTTTTTTCTTGGATTTATGGCCAATAGTACACTGATTTTACCGACTTTTTTGTTTTTGAGATTTTATTTATATTTGTATGGTTTAGGGTTTAGGGTTTTGGTTTTAGAGTTTAGGGTTTTAGGTTTAGGGTTTAGGTAATGTTCTTGCATATGTAGGGAATATTCCTCATTTTTTTTCTTGGATTTATTGCCTGTACACGTTTTCTACCGTCTCTTTTGTTTTACGACATTTTATTTATAATTATAGGGTTTAGGGTTTAGGGGGTATGTTTTAGGGTTTAGGGTTTCAGGTTTAGGGTTAAGGTAATTGTTCTTGCATATGTAGGGAATATTCCTTATTTTTTTTCTTCGATTTATGGCCAATAGTACACGGGTTTTACCGACTTTTTTGTTTTTTGACATTTTATTTATATTTGTATGGTTTAGGGTTTAGGGTTTTAGGTTTAGGATTTAGGTAATGTTCTTGCATATGTAGGGAATATTCCTCATTTTTTTTCCTTGGATTTATGGTCAATAGTACACGGGTTTTACCGACTTTTTCGTTTTTGACATTTTATTTATATTTGTATGGTTTAGGTTTTAGGGTTTAGGGTTTTGGTTTCAGAGTTTAAGATTTTAGTTTTAGGGTTTAGGTAATGTTCTTGCATATGTAGGGAATATTCCTCATTTTTTTCTTGGATTTATGGGCAATAGTACACAGGTTTTACCGACTTTTTTATTTTTTGACATTTTATTTATATTTGTATGGTTTAGGGTTTAGGGTTTTGGTTTTAGAGTTTAGGATTTTAGGTATAGGGTTTAGGTAATGTTCTTGCATATGTAGGGAATATTCATCATTTTTTTTCTTGGATTTATGGCCAATAGTACACAGGTTTTACCGACTTTTTTGTTTTTTGACATTTTATTTATATTTGTATGGTTTAGGGTTTAGGGTTTTGGTTTTAGAGTTTAGGATTTTAGGTTTAGGGTTTAGGTAATGTTCTTGCATATGTAGGGAATATTCCTCATTTTTTTTCTTGGATTTATGGCCAATAGTACACGGTTTCTACCGTCTTTTTTGTTTTACGACATTTTATTTATAATTATAGGTTTTAGGGTTTAGGGTGTATGTTTTAGGGTTTAGGGTTTCAGGTTTAGGGTTAAGGTAATGTTCTTGCATATGTAGGGAATATTCCTTATTTTTTTTCTTGGATTTATGGCCAATAGTACACGGGTTTTACCGACTTTTTTGTTTTTTGACATTTTATTTATATTTGTATGGTTTAGGGTTTAGGGTTTAGAGTTTTGGTTTTAGGGTTTAGGGTTTTAGGTTCAGGATTTAGGTAATGTTTTTGCATATGTAGGGAATATTCCTCATTTTTTTTCTTGGATTTATGGCCAATAGTACACTGATTTTACCGACTTTTTTGTTTTTGAGATTTTATTTATATTTGTATGGTTTAGGGTTTAGGGTTTTGGTTTTAGAGTTTAGGGTTTTGGTTTAGGGTTTAGGTAATGTTCTTGCATATGTAGGGAATATTCCTCATTTTTTTTCTTGGATTTATTGCCTGTACACGTTTTCTACCGTCTCTTTTGTTTTACGACATTTTATTTATAATTATAGGGTTTAGGGTTTAGGGGGTATGTTTTAGGATTTAGGGTTGCAGGTTTAGGGTTAAGGTAATGTTCTTGCATATGTAGGGAATATTCCTTATTTTTTTTCTTGGATTTATGGCCAATAGTACACGGGTTTTACCGACTTTTTTGTTTTTTGACATTTTATTTATAATTGTATGGTTTAGGGTTTAGGGTTTTAGGTTTAGGATTTAGGTAATGTTCTTGCATATGTAGGGAATATTCCTCATTTTTTTTCCTTGGATTTATGGCCAATAGTACACAGGTTTTACCGACTTTTTTGTTTTTTGACATTTTATTTATATTTGTATGGTTTAGGGTTTAGGGTTTTGGTTTTAGAGTTTAGGATTTTAGGTTTAGGGTTTAGGTAATGTTCTTGCATATGTAGGGAATATTCCTCATTTTTTTTCTTGGATTTATGGCCTATAGTACACGGTTTCTACCGTCTTTTTTGTTTTACGACATTTTATTTATATTTATAGGTTTTAGGGTTTAGGGTGTATGTTTTAGGGTTTAGGGTTTCAGGTTTAGGGTTAAGGTAATGTTCTTGCATATGTAGGGAATATTCCTCATTTTTTTTCTTGGATTTATGGCCTATAGTACACGGTTTCTACCGTCTGTTTTGTTTTACGACATTTTATTTATATTTATAGGTTTTAGGGTTTAGGGTGTATGTTTTAGGGTTTAGGGTTTCAGGTTTAGGGTTAAGGTAATGTTCTTACATATGTAGGGAATATTCATTATTTTTTTTCTTCGATTTATGGCCAATAGTACACGGGTTTTACCGACTTTTTTGTTTTTTGACATTTTATTTATATTTGTATGGTTTAGGGTTTAGGGTTTAGGGTTTTGGTTTTAGGGTTTTAGGTTTAGGATTTAGGTAAGGTTCTTGCATATGTAGGGAATATTCCTCATTTTTTTTCTTGGATTTATGGCCAATAGTACACTGATTTTACCGACTTTTTTGTTTTTGAGATTTTATTTATATTTGTATGGTTTAGGGTTTAGGGTTTTGGTTTTAGAGTTTAGTGTTTTAGGTTTAGGGTTTAGGTAATGTTCTTGCATATGTAGGTAATATTCCTCATTTTTTTTCTTGGATTTATTGCCTGTACACGTTTTCTACCGTCTCTTTTGTTTTACGACATTTTATTTATAATTATAGGGTTTAGGGTTTAGGGGTTATGTTTTAGGGTTTAGGGTTTCAGGTTTTGGGTTAAGATAATGCTCTTGCATATGTAGGGAATATTCCTTATTTTTTTTCTTGGATTTATGGCCAATAGTACACGGGTTTTACCGACTTTTTTGTTTTTTGACATTTTATTTATATTTGTATGGTTTAGGGTTTAGGGTTTTGGTTTTAGGGTTTAGGGTTTTAGGTTTAGGATTTAGGTAATGTTCTTGCATATGTAGGGAATATTCCTCATTTTTTTTCCTTGGATTTATGGCCAATAGTACACGGGTTTTACCGACTTTTTTGTTTTTGACATTTTATTTATATTTGTATGGTTTAGGTTTTAGGGTTTAGGGTTTTGGTTTCAGAGTTTAAGATTTTAGGTTTAGGGTTTAGGTAATGTTCTTGCATATGTAGGGAATATTCCTCATTTTTTTTCTTGGATTTATGGGCAATAGTACACAGGTTTTACCGACTTTTTTGTTTTTTGACATTTTATTTATATTTGTATTGTTTAGGGTTTAGGGTTTTGGTTTTAGAGTTTAGGATTTTAGGTATAGGGTTTAGGTAATGTTCTTGCATATGTAGGGAATATTCCTCATTTTTTTTCTTGGATTTATGGCCAATAGTACACGGTTTCTACCGTCTTTTTTGTTTTACGACATTTTATTTATAATTAGAGGGTTTAGGGTTTAGGGGGTATGTTTTAGGGTTTAGGGTTTCAGGTTTAGGGTAAGGTAATGTTCTTGCATATGTAGGGAATATTCCTCATTTTTTTTCTTGGATTTATGGCCAATAGTACATGGGTTTTACCGACTTTTTTGTTTTTTGACATTTTATTTATATTTGTATGGTTTAGGGTTTAGGGTTTTGGTTTTAGGGTTTAGGGTTTTAGGTTTAGGATTTAGGTAATGTTCTTGCATATGTAGGGAATATTCCTCATTTTTTTTCCTTGGATTTATGGCCAATAGTACACGGGTTTTACCGACTTTTTTGTTTTTGACATTTTATTTATATTTGTATGGTTTAGGTTTTAGGGTTTAGGGTTTTGGTTTCAGAGTTTAAGATTTTAGGTTTAGGGTTTAGGTAATGTTCTTGCATATGTAGGGAATATTCCTCATTTTTTTTCTTGGATTTATGGGCAATAGTACACAGGTTTTACCGACTTTTTTGTTTTTTGACATTTTATTTATATTTGTATGGTTTAGGGTTTAGGGTTTTGGTTTTAGAGTTTAGGATTTTAGGTATAGGGTTTAGGTAATGTTCTTGCATATGTAGGGAATATTCCTCATTTTTTTTCTTGGATTTATGGCCAATAGTACACAGGTTTTACCGACTTTTTTGTTTTTTGACATTTTATTTATATTTGTATGGTTTAGGGTTTAGGGTTTTGGGTTTTGGTTTTAGGGTTTAGGGTTTTAGGTTTAGGATTTAGGTAATGTTTTTGCATATGTAGGGAATATTCCTCATTTTTTTTCTTGGATTTATGGCCAATAGTACACTGATTCTACCGACTTTTTTGTTTTTGAGATTTTATTTATATTTGTATGGTTTAGGGTTTAGGGTTTTGGTTTTAGAGTTTAGGGTTTTAGGTTTAGGGTTTAGGTAATGTTCTTGCATATGTAGGGAATATTCCTCATTTTTTTTCTTGGATTTATTGCCTGTACACGTTTTCTACCGTCTCTTTTGTTTTACGACATTTTATTTATAATTATAGGGTTTAGGGTCTAGGGAGTATGTTTTAGGGTTTAGGGTTTCAGGTTTAGGGTTAAGGTAATGTTCTTGCATATGTAGGGAATATTCCTTATTTTTTTTCTTGGATTTATGGCCAATAGTACACGGGTTTTACCGACTTTTTTGTTTTTTGACATTTTATTTATATTTGTATGGTTTAGGGTTTAGGGTTTTGGTTTTAGGGTTTAGGGTTTTAGGTTTAGGATTTAGGTAATGTTCTTGCATATTCAGGGAATATTCCTCATTTTTTTTCCTTGGCTTTATGGCCAATAGTACACGGGTTTTACCGACTTTTTTGTTTTTTGACATTTTATTTATATTTGTATGGTTTAGGGTTTAGGGTTTAGGGTTTTGGTTTTAGGGTTTAGGGTTTTAGGTTTAGGATTTAGGTAATGTTTTTGCATATGTAGGGAATATTCCTCATTTTTTTTCTTGGATTTATGGCCAATAGTACACTGATTCTACCGACTTTTTTGTTTTTGAGATTTTATTTATATTTGTATGGTTTAGGGTTTAGGGTTTTGGTTTTAGAGTTTAGGGTTTTAGGTTTAGGGTTTAGGTAATGTTCTTGCATATGTAGGGAATATTCCTCATTTTTTTTCTTGGATTTATTGCCTGTACACGTTTTCTACCGTCTCTTTTGTTTTACGACATTTTATTTATAATTATAGGGTTTAGGGTTTAGGGGGTATGTTTTAGGATTTAGGGTTGCAGGTTTAGGGTTAAGGTAATGTTCTTGCATATGTAGGGAATATTCCTTATTTTTTTTCTTGGATTTATGGCCAATAGTACACGGGTTTTACCGACTTTTTTGTTTTTTGACATTTTATTTATAATTGTATGGTTTAGGGTTTAGGGTTTTAGGTTTAGGATTTAGGTAATGTTCTTGCATATGTAGGGAATATTCCTCATTTTTTTTCCTTGGATTTATGGCCAATAGTACACAGGTTTTACCGACTTTTTTGTTTTTTGACATTTTATTTATATTTGTATGGTTTAGGGTTTAGGGTTTTGGTTTTAGAGTTTAGGATTTTAGGTTTAGGGTTTAGGTAATGTTCTTGCATATGTAGGGAATATTCCTCATTTTTTTTCTTGGATTTATGGCCTATAGTACACGGTTTCTACCGTCTTTTTTGTTTTACGACATTTTATTTATATTTATAGGTTTTAGGGTTTAGGGTGTATGTTTTAGGGTTTAGGGTTTCAGGTTTAGGGTTAAGGTAATGTTCTTGCATATGTAGGGAATATTCCTCATTTTTTTTCTTGGATTTATGGCCTATAGTACACGGTTTCTACCGTCTGTTTTGTTTTACGACATTTTATTTATATTTATAGGTTTTAGGGTTTAGGGTGTATGTTTTAGGGTTTAGGGTTTCAGGTTTAGGGTTAAGGTAATGTTCTTACATATGTAGGGAATATTCATTATTTTTTTTCTTCGATTTATGGCCAATAGTACACGGGTTTTACCGACTTTTTTGTTTTTTGACATTTTATTTATATTTGTATGGTTTAGGGTTTAGGGTTTAGGGTTTTGGTTTTAGGGTTTTAGGTTTAGGATTTAGGTAAGGTTCTTGCATATGTAGGGAATATTCCTCATTTTTTTTCTTGGATTTATGGCCAATAGTACACTGATTTTACCGACTTTTTTGTTTTTGAGATTTTATTTATATTTGTATGGTTTAGGGTTTAGGGTTTTGGTTTTAGAGTTTAGTGTTTTAGGTTTAGGGTTTAGGTAATGTTCTTGCATATGTAGGTAATATTCCTCATTTTTTTTCTTGGATTTATTGCCTGTACACGTTTTCTACCGTCTCTTTTGTTTTACGACATTTTATTTATAATTATAGGGTTTAGGGTTTAGGGGTTATGTTTTAGGGTTTAGGGTTTCAGGTTTTGGGTTAAGATAATGCTCTTGCATATGTAGGGAATATTCCTTATTTTTTTTCTTGGATTTATGGCCAATAGTACACGGGTTTTACCGACTTTTTTGTTTTTTGACATTTTATTTATATTTGTATGGTTTAGGGTTTAGGGTTTTGGTTTTAGGGTTTAGGGTTTTAGGTTTAGGATTTAGGTAATGTTCTTGCATATGTAGGGAATATTCCTCATTTTTTTTCCTTGGATTTATGGCCAATAGTACACGGGTTTTACCGACTTTTTTGTTTTTGACATTTTATTTATATTTGTATGGTTTAGGTTTTAGGGTTTAGGGTTTTGGTTTCAGAGTGTAAGATTTTAGGTTTAGGGTTTAGGTAATGTTCTTGCATATGTAGGGAATATTCCTCATTTTTTTTCTTGGATTTATGGGCAATAGTACACAGGTTTTACCGACTTTTTTGTTTTTTGACATTTTATTTATATTTGTATTGTTTAGGGTTTAGGGTTTTGGTTTTAGAGTTTAGGATTTTAGGTATAGGGTTTAGGTAATGTTCTTGCATATGTAGGGAATATTCCTCATTTTTTTTCTTGGATTTATGGCCAATAGTACACGGTTTCTACCGTCTTTTTTGTTTTACGACATTTTATTTATAATTAGAGGGTTTAGGGTTTAGGGGGTATGTTTTAGGGTTTAGGGTTTCAGGTTTAGGGTAAGGTAATGTTCTTGCATATGTAGGGAATATTCCTCATTTTTTTTCTTGGATTTATGGCCAATAGTACATGGGTTTTACCGACTTTTTTGTTTTTTGACATTTTATTTATATTTGTATGGTTTAGGGTTTAGGGTTTTGGTTTTAGGGTTTAGGGTTTTAGGTTTAGGATTTAGGTAATGTTCTTGCATATGTAGGGAATATTCCTCATTTTTTTTCCTTGGATTTATGGCCAATAGTACACGGGTTTTACCGACTTTTTTGTTTTTGACATTTTATTTATATTTGTATGGTTTAGGTTTTAGGGTTTAGGGTTTTGGTTTCAGAGTTTAAGATTTTAGGTTTAGGGTTTAGGTAATGTTCTTGCATATGTAGGGAATATTCCTCATTTTTTTTCTTGGATTTATGGGCAATAGTACACAGGTTTTACCGACTTTTTTGTTTTTTGACATTTTATTTATATTTGTATGGTTTAGGGTTTAGGGTTTTGGTTTTAGAGTTTAGGATTTTAGGTATAGGGTTTAGGTAATGTTCTTGCATATGTAGGGAATATTCCTCATTTTTTTTCTTGGATTTATGGCCAATAGTACACAGGTTTTACCGACTTTTTTGTTTTTTGACATTTTATTTATATTTGTATGGTTTAGGGTTTAGGGTTTTGGGTTTTGGTTTTAGGGTTTAGGGTTTTAGGTTTAGGATTTAGGTAATGTTTTTGCATATGTAGGGAATATTCCTCATTTTTTTTCTTGGATTTATGGCCAATAGTACACTGATTCTACCGACTTTTTTGTTTTTGAGATTTTATTTATATTTGTATGGTTTAGGGTTTAGGGTTTTGGTTTTAGAGTTTAGGGTTTTAGGTTTAGGGTTTAGGTAATGTTCTTTCATATGTAGGGAATATTCCTCATTTTTTTTCTTGGATTTATTGCCTGTACACGTTTTCTACCGTCTCTTTTGTTTTACGACATTTTATTTATAATTATAGGGTTTAGGGTCTAGGGAGTATGTTTTAGGGTTTAGGGTTTCAGGTTTAGGGTTAAGGTAATGTTCTTGCATATGTAGGGAATATTCCTTATTTTTTTTCTTGGATTTATGGCCAATAGTACACGGGTTTTACCGACTTTTTTGTTTTTTGACATTTTATTTATATTTTTATGGTTTAGGGTTTAGGGTTTTGGTTTTAGGGTTTAGGGTTTTAGGTTTAGGATTTAGGTAATGTTCTTGCATATTCAGGGAATATTCCTCATTTTTTTTCCTTGGCTTTATGGCCAATAGTACACGGGTTTTACCGACTTTTTTGTTTTTTGACATTTTATTTATATTTGTATGGTTTAGGGTTTAGGGTTTAGGGTTTTGGTTTTAGGGTTTAGGGTTTTAGGTTTAGGATTTAGGTAATGTTTTTGCATATGTAGGGAATATTCCTCATTTTTTTTCTTGGATTTATGGCCAATAGTACACTGATTCTACCGACTTTTTTGTTTTTGAGATTTTATTTATATTTGTATGGTTTAGGGTTTAGGGTTTTGGTTTTAGAGTTTAGGGTTTTAGGTTTAGGGTTTAGGTAATGTTCTTGCATATGTAGGGAATATTCCTCTTTTTTTTTCTTGGATTTATTGCCTGTACACGTTTTCTACCGTCTCTTTTGTTTTACGACATTTTATTTATAATTATAGGGTTTAGGGTCTAGGGAGTATGTTTTAGGGTTTAGGGTTTCAGGTTTAGGGTTAAGGTAATGTTCTTGCATATGTAGGGAATATTCCTTATTTTTTTTCTTGGATTTATGGCCAATAGTACACGGGTTTTACCGACTTTTTTGTTTTTTGACATTTTATTTATATTTGTATGGTTTAGGGTTTAGGGTTTTGGTTTTAGGGTTTAGGGTTTTAGGTTTAGGATTTAGGTAATGTTCTTGCATATGTAGGGAATATTCCTCATTTTTTTTCCTAGGATTTATGGCCAATAGTACACGGGTTTTACCGACTTTTTTGTTTTTGACATTTTATTTATATTTGTATGGTTTAGGTTTTAGGGTTTAGGGTTTTGGTTTCAGAGTTTAAGATTTTAGGTTTAGGGTTTAGGTAATGTTCTTGCATATGTAGGGAATATTCCTCATTTTTTTTCTTGGATTTATGGGCAATAGTACACAGGTTTTACCGACTTTTTTGTTTTTTGACATTTTATTTATATTTGTATGGTTTAGGTTTTAGGGTTTAGGGTTTTGGTTTTAGAGTTTAAGATTTTAGGTTTAGGGTTTATTTAATGTTCTTGCATATGTAGGGAATATTACTCATTTTTTTTCTTGGATTTATGGGCAATAGTACACAGGTTTTACCGACTTTTTTGTTTTTTGACATTTTATTTATATTTGTATGGTTTAGGGTTTAGGGTTTAGGGTTTTGGTTTTAGGGTTTAGGGTTTTAGGTTTAGGATTTAGGTAATGTTCTTGCATATGTAGGGAATATTCCTCATTTTCTTTCTTGGGTTTATGGCCAATAGTACACGGATTTTACCGACTTTTTTGTTTTTGAGATTTTATTTATATTTGTATGGTTTCGGGTTTAGGGTTTTGGTTTTCGAGTTTAGGGTTTTAGGTTTAGGGTTTAGGTAATGTTCTTGCATATGTAGGGAATATTCCTCATTTTTTTTCTTGGATTTATTGCCTGTACACGTTTTCTACCGTCTCTTTTGTTTTACGACATTTTATTTATAATTATAGGGTTTAGGGTTTAGGGGGTATGTTTTAGGGTTTAGGGTTTCAGGTTTAGAGTTAAGGTAATGTTCTTGCATATGTAGGGAATATTCCTTATTTTTTTTCTTGGATTTATGGCCAATAGTACACGGGTTTTACCGACTTTTTTGTTTTTGACATTTTATTTATATTTGTATGGTATAGGTTTTAGGGTTTAGGGTTTTGGTTATAGGGTTTTAGCTTTAGGATTTAGGTAATGTTCTTGCATATGTAGGGAATATTCCTCATTTTTTTTCCTTGCATTTATGGCCAATAGTACACGGGTTTTACCGACTTTTTTGTTTTTGACATTTTATTTATATTTGTATGGTTTAGGTTTTAGGGTTTAGGGTTTTGGTTTTAGAGTTTAAGATTTTAGGTTTAGGTTTTAGGTAATGTTCTTGCATATGTAGGGAATATTCCTCATTTTTTTTCTTGGATTTATGGCCAATAGTACACAGGTTTTACCGACTTTTTTGTTTTTTGACATTTTATTTATATTTGTATGGTTTAGGGTTTAGGGTTTTGGTTTTAGATTTTAGGATTTTAGGTTTAGGGTTTAGGTAATGTTCTTGCATATGTAGGGAATATTCCTCATTTTTCTTCTTGGATTTATGGCCTATAGTACACGGTTTCTACCGTCTTTTTTGTTTTACGACGTTTTATTTATAATTATAGGTTTTAGGGTTTAGGGTGTATGTTTTAGGGTTTAGGGTTTCAGGTTTAGGGTTAAGGTAATTTTCTTGCATATGTAGGGAATATTCCTTATTTTTTTTCTTGGATTTATGGCCAATAGTACACGGGTTTTACCGACTTTTTTGTTTTTTGACATTTTATTTATATTTGTATGGTTTAGGGTTTAGGGTTTTGGTTTTAGGGTTTAGGGTTTTAGGTTTAGGATTTAGGTTTTGTTTTTGCATATGTAGGGAATATTCCTCATTTTTTTTCTTGTATTTATGGCCAATAGTACACTGATTTTACCGACTTTTTTGTTTTTGAGATTTTATTTATATTTGTATGGTTTAGGGTTTAGGCTTTTGGTTTTAGAGTTTAGGGTTTTAGGTTTAGGGTTTAGGTAATGTTCTTGCATATGTAGGGAATATTCCTCATTTTTTTTCTTGGATTTATTGCCTGTACACGTTTTCTACCGTCTCTTTTGTTTTACGACATTTTATTTATAATTATAGGGTTTAGGGTTTAGGGGGTATGTTTTAGGGTTTAGGGTTTCAGGTTTAGGGTTAAGGTAATGTTCTTGCATATGTAGGGAATATTCCTTATTTTTTTTCTTGGATTTATGGCCAATAGTACACGGGTTTTACCGACTTTTTTGTTTTTTGACATTTTATTTATATTTGTATAGTTTAGGGTTTAGGGTTTTGGTTTTAGGGTTTAGGGTTTTAGGTTTAGGATTTAGGTAATGTTCTTGCATATGTAGGGAATATTCCTCATTTTTTTTCCTTGGATTTATGGCCAATAGTACACGGGTTTTACCGACTTTTTTGTTTTTGACATTTTATTTATATTTGTATGGTTTAGGTTTTAGGTTTTAGTGTTTTGGTTTTAGAGTTTAAGATTTTAGGTTTAGGGTTTAGGTAATGTTCTTGCATATGTAGGGAATATTCCTCATTTTTTTTCTTGGATTTATGGGCAATAGTACACATGTTTTACCGACTTTTTTGTTTTTTGAAATTTTATTTATATTTGTATGGTTTAGGGTTTTGGTTTTAGGGTTTAGGGTTTTAGGTTTAGGATTTAGGTAATGTTCTTGCATATGTAGGGAATATTCCTCATTTTTTTTCCTTGGATTTATGGCCAATAGTACACGGGTTTTACCGACTTTTTTGTTTTTGACATTTTATTTATATTTGTATGGTTTAGGTTTTAGGTTTTAGTGTTTTGGTTTTAGAGTTTAAGATTTTAGGTTTAGGGTTTAGGTAATGTTCTTGCATATGTAGGGAATATTCCTCATTTTTTTTCTTGGATTTATGGGCAATAGTACACAGGGTTTACCGACTTTTTTGTTTTTTGACATTTTATTTATATTTGTATGGTTTAGGGTTTAGGGTTTAGGGTTTTGGTTTTAGAGTTTTGGATTTTAGGTTTAGGGTTTAGGTAATGTTCTTGCATATGTAGGGAATATTCCTCATTTTTTTTCTTGGATTTATGGCCTATAGTACACGGTTTCTACCGTCTTTTTCGTTTTACGAAATTTTATTTACAATTATAGGTTTTAGGGTTTAGGGCGTATCTTTTAGGGTTTAGGGTTTCAGGTTTAGGGTTAAGGTAATGTTCTTGCATATGTAGGGAATATTCCTTATTTTTTTTCTTGGATTTATGGCCAATAGTACACGGGTTTTACCGACCTTTTTGTTTTTTGACATTTTATTTATATTTGTATGGTTTAGGGTTTAGGGTTTTGGTTTTAGGGTTTAGGGTTTTAGGTTTAGGATTTAGGTAATGTTCTTGCATATGTAGGGAATATTCCTCATTTTTTTTCTTGGATTTATGGCCAATAGTACACAGGTTTTACCGACTTTTTTGTTTTTTGACATTTTATTTATATTTGTATGGTTTAGGGTTTAGGGTTTTGGTTTTAGATTTTAGGATTTTAGATTTAGGGTTTAGGTAATGTTCTTGCATATGTAGGGAATATTCCTCATTTTTCTTCTTGGATTTATGGCCTATAGTACACGGTTTCTACCGTCTTTTTTGTTTTACGACGTTTTATTTATAATTATAGGTTTTAGGGTTTAGGGTGTATGTTTTAGGGTTTAGGGTTTCAGGTTTAGGGTTAAGGTAATGTTCTTGCATATGTAGGGAATATTCCTTATTTTTTTTCTTGGATTTATGGCCAATAGTACACGGGTTTTACCGACTTTTTTGTTTTTTGACATTTTATTTATATTTGTATGGTTTAGGGTTTAGGGTTTTGGTTTTAGGGTTTAGGGTTTAGGGTTTTAGGTTTAGGATTTAGGTAATGTTTTTGCATATGTAGGGAATATTCCTCATTTTTTTTCTTGGATTTATGGCCAATAGTACACTGATTTTACCGACTTTTTTGTTTTTGAGATTTTATTTATATTTGTATGGTTTAGGGTTTAGGCTTTTGGTTTTAGAGTTTAGGGTTTTAGGTTTAGGGTTTAGGTAATGTTCTTGCATATGTAGGGAATATTCCTCATTTTTTTTCTTGGATTTATTGCCTGTACACGTTTTCTACCGTCTCTTTTGTTTTACGACATTTTATTTATAATTATAGGGTTTAGGGTTTAGGGGGTATGTTTTAGGGTTTAGGGTTTCAGGTTTAGGGTTAAGGTAATGTTCTTGCATATGTAGGGAATATTCCTTATTTTTTTTCTTGGATTTATGGCCAATAGTACACGGGTTTTACCGACTTTTTTGTTTTTTGACATTTTATTTATATTTGTATAGTTTAGGGTTTAGGGTTTTGGTTTTAGGGTTTAGGGTTTTAGGTTTAGGATTTAGGTAATGTTCTTGCATATGTAGGGAATATTCCTCATTTTTTTTCCTTGGATTTATGGCCAATAGTACACGGGTTTTACCGACTTTTTTGTTTTTGACATTTTATTTATATTTGTATGGTTTAGGTTTTAGGTTTTAGGGTTTTGGTTTTAGAGTTTAAGATTTTAGGTTTAGGGTTTAGGTAATGTTCTTGCATATGTAGGGAATATTCCTCATTTTTTTTCTTGGATTTATGGGCAATAGTACACATGTTTTACCGACTTTTTTGTTTTTTAAAATTTTATTTATATTTGTATGGTTTAGGGTTTTGGTTTTAGGGTTTAGGGTTTCAGGTTTAGGGTTAAGGTAATGTTCTTGCATATGTAGGGAATATTCCTTATTTTTTTTCTTGGATTTATGGCCAATAGTACACGGGTTTTACCGACTTTTTTGTTTTTGACATTTTATTTATATTTGTATGGTTTAGGTTTTAGGGTTTAGGGTTTTGGTTATAGGGTTTTAGGTTTAGGATTTAGGTAATGTTCTTGCATATGTAGGGAATATTCCTCATTTTTTTTCCTTGGATTTATGGCCAATAGTACACGGGTTTTACCGACTTTTTTGTTTTTGACATTTTATTTATATTTGTATGCTTTAGGTTTTAGGGTTTAGGGTTTTGGTTTTAGAGTTTAAGATTTTAGGTTTAGGGTTTAGGTAATGTTCTTGCATATGTAGGGAAAATTCCTCATTTTTTTTCTTGGATTTATGGGCAATAGTACACAGGGTTTACCGACTTTTTTGTTTTTTGACATTTTATTTATATTTGTATGGTTTAGGGTTTAGGGTTTAGGGTTTTGGTTTTAGAGTTTAGGATTTTAGGTTTAGGGTTTAGGTAATGTTCTTGCATATGTAGGGAATATTCGTCATTTTTTTTCTTGGATTTATGGCCTATAGTACACGGTTTCTACCGTCTTTTTCGTTTTACGAAATTTTATTTACAATTATAGGTTTTAGGTTTTAGGGCGTATCTTTTAGGGTTTAGGGTTTCAGGTTTAGGGTTAAGGTAATGTTCTTGCATATGTAGGGAATATTCCTTATTTTTTTTCTTGGATTTATGGCCAATAGTACACGGGTTTTACCGACCTTTTTGTTTTTTGAAATTTTATTTATATTTGTATGGTTTAGGGTTTAGGGTTTTGGTTTTAGGGTTTAGGGTTTTAGGTTTAGGATTTAGGTAATGTTCTTGCATATGTAGGGAATATTCCTCATTTTTTTTCTTGGATTTATGGCCAATAGTACACTGATTTTACCGACTTTTTTGTTTTTGAAATTTTATTTATATTTGTATGGTTTAGGGTTTAGGGTTTTGGTTTTAGAGTTTAGGATTTTAGGTTTAGGGTTTAGGTAATGTTCTTGCATATGTAGGGAATATTCCTCATTTTTCTTCTTGGATTTATGGCCTATAGTACACGGTTTCTACCGTCTTTTTTGTTTTACGACATTTTATTTATAATTATAGGTTTTAGGGTTTAGGGTGTATGTTTTAGGGTTTAGGGTTTCAGGTTTAGGGTTAAGGTAATGTTCTTGCATATGTAGGGAATATTCCTTATTTTTTTTCTTGCATTTATGGCCAATAGTACACGGGTTTTACCGACTTTTTTGTTTTTTGACATTTTATTTATATTTGTATGGTTTAGGGTTTAGGGTTTTGGTTTTAGGGTTTAGGGTTTTAGGTTTAGGATTTAGGTAAGGTTCTTTCATATGTAGGGAATATTCCTCATTTTTTTCCCTTGGATTTATGGCCTATAGTACACGGGTTTTACCGACTTTTTTGTTTTTGACATTTTATTTATATTTGTATGGTTTAGGTTTTAGGGTTTATGGTTTTCGTTTTAGAGTTTAAGATTTTAGGTTTAGGGTTTAGGTAATGTTCTTGCATATGTAGGGAATATTCCACATTTTTTTTCTTGGATTTATGGCCAATAGTACACATGTTTTACCGACTTTTTTGTTTTTTGAAATTTTATTTATATTTGTATTGTTTAGGGTTTTGGTTTTAGGGTTTAGGGTTTTAGGTTTAGGATTTAGGTAATGTTCTTGCATATGTAGGGAATATTCCTCATTTTTTTTCTTGGATTTATGGCCAATAGTACATGGGTTTTACCGACTTTTTTGTTTTTTGACATTTTATTTATATTTGTATGGTTTAGGGTTTAGGGTTTTGGTTTTAGAGTTTAGGGTTTTAGGTTTAGGGTTTAGGTAATGTTCTTGCATATGTAGGGAATATTCCTCATTTTTTTTCTTGGATTTATGGGCAATAGTACACAGGGTTTTACCGACTTTTTTGTTTTTTGACATTTTATTTATATTTGTATGGTTTAGGGTTTAGGGTTTTGGTTTTAGGGTTTAGGGTTTAGGGTTTTAGGTTTAGGATTTAGGTAATGTTCTTGCATATGCAGGGAATATTCCTCATTTTTTTTCCTTGGCTTTATGGCCAATAGTACACGGGTTTTACCGACTTTTTTGTTTTTGACATTTTATTTATATTTGTATGGTTTAGGTTTTAGGGTTTAGGGTTTTGGTTTTAGAGTTTAAGATTTTAGGGTTTAGGTAATGTTCTTGCATATGTAGGGAATATTCCTCATTTTTCTTCTTGGATTTATGGCCTATAGTACACGGTTTCTACCGTCTTTTTTGTTTTACGACATTTTATTTATAATTATAGGTTTTAGGGTTTAGGGTGTATGTTTTAGGGTTTAGGGTTTCAGGTTTAGGGTTAAGGTAATGTTCTTGCATATGTAGGGAATATTCCTTATTTTTTTTCTTGGATTTATGGCCAATAGTACACGGGTTTTACCGACTTTTTTGTTTTTTGACATTTTATTTATATTTGTATGGTTTAGGGTTTAGGGTTTTGGTTTTAGGGTTTAGGGTTTTAGGTTTAGGATTTAGGTAATGTTTTTGCATATGTAGGGAATATTCCTCATTTTTTTTTCTTGGATTTATGGCCAATAGTACACTGATTTTACCGACTTTTTTGTTTTTGAGATTTTATTTATATTTGTATGGTTTAGGGTTTAGGCTTTTGGTGTTAGAGTTTAGGGTTTTAGGTTTAGGGTTTAGGTAATGTTCTTGCATATGTAGGGAATATTCCTCATTTTTTTTCTTGGATTTATTGCCTGTACACGTTTTCTACCGTCTCTTTTGTTTTACGACATTTTATTTATAATTATAGGGTTTAGGGATTAGGGGGTATGTTTTAGGGTTTAGGGTTTCAGGTTTAGGGTTAAGGTAATGTTCTTGCATATGTAGGGAATATTCCTTATTTTTTTTCTTGGATTTATGGCCAATAGTACACGGGTTTTACCGACTTTTTTGTTTTTTGACATTTTATTTATATTTGTATTGTTTAGGGTTTAGGGTTTTGGTTTTAGGGTTTAGGGTTTTAGGTTTAGGATTTAGGTAATGTTTTTGCATATGTAGGGAATATTCCTCATTTTTTTTCTTGGATTTATGGCCAATAGTACACTGATTTTACCGACTTTTTTGTTTTTTGACATTTTATTTATATTTGTATGGTTTAGGGTTTTGGTTTTAGGGTTTAGGGTTTTAGGTTTAGGATTTAGGTAATGTTCTTGCATATGTAGGGAATATTCCTCATTTTTTTTCTTGGATTTATGGCCAATAGTACATAGGTTTTACCGACTTTTTTGTTTTTTGACATTTTATTTATATTTGTATGGTTTAGGGTTTAGGGTTTTGGTTTTAGAGTTTAGTATTTTAGGTTTAGGGTTTAGGTAATGTTCTTGCATATGTAGGGAATATTCCTCATTTTTTTTCTTGGATTTATGGCCTATAGTACACGGTTTCTACCGACTTTTTTGTTTTACGACATTTTATTTATAATTATAGGTTTTAGGGTTTAGGGTGTATGTTTTAGGGTTTAGGTTTTCAGGTTTAGGGTTCAGGTAATGTTCTTGCATATGTAGGGAATATTCCTTATTTTTTTTCTTGGATTTATGGCCAATAGTACACGGGTTTTACCGACTTTTTTGTTTTTTGACATTTTATTTATATTTGTATGGTTTAGGGTTTAGGGTTTTGGTTTTAGGGTTTAGGGTTTTATGTTTAGGATTTAGGTAATGTTCTTGCATATGTAGGGAATATTCCTCATTTTTTTTCCTTGGATTTATGGCCAATATTACACGGGTTTTACCGACTTTTTTGTTTTTGACATTTTATTTATATTTGTATGGTTTAGGTTTTAGGGTTTAGGGTTTTGGTTTTAGAGTTTAAGATTTTAGGTTTAGGGTTTAGGTAATGTTCTTGCATATGTAGGGAATATTCCTCATTTTTTTTCTTGGATTTATGGGCAATAGTACACAGGTTTTACCGACTTTTTTGTTTTTTGACATTTTATTTATATTTGTATGGTTTAGGGTTTAGGGTTTAGGGTTTTGGTTTTAGGGTTTAGGGTTTTAGGTTTAGTATTTAGGTAATGTTCTTGCATATGTAGGGAATATTCCTCATTTTCTTTCTTGGGTTTATGGCCAATAGTACACGGATTTTACCGACTTTTTTGTTTTTGAGATTTTATTTATATTTGTATGGTTTCGGGTTTAGGGTTTTGGTTTTCGAGTTTAGGGTTTTAGGTTTAGGGTTTAGGTAATGTTCTTGCATATGTAGAGAATATTCCTCATTTTTTTTCTTGGATTTATTGCCTGTACACGTTTTCTACCGTCTCTTTTGTTTTACGACATTTTATTTATAATTATAGGGTTTAGGGTTTAGGGGGTATGTTTTAGGGTTTAGGGTTTCAGGTTTAGGGTTAAGGTAATGTTCTTGCATATGTAGCAAATATTCCTCATTTTTTTTCCTTGGATTTATGGCCAATAGTACACGGGTTTTACCGACTTTTTTGTTTTTGACATTTTATTTATATTTGTATGGTTTAGGGTTTAGGGTTTAGGGTTTTGGTTTTAGAGTTTAAGATTTTAGGTTTAGGGTTTAGGTAATGTTCTTGCATATGTAGGGAATATTCCTTCATTTTTTTTCTTGGATTTATGGGCAATAGTACACAGGTTTTACCGACTTCTTTGTTTTTTGACATTTTATTTATATTTGTATGGTTTAGGGTTTAGGGTTTAGGGTTCTGGTTTTAGGGTTTAGGGTTTGAGGTTTAGGATTTAGGTAATATTCTTGCATATGTAGGGAATATTCCTCATTTTTTTTCTTGGATTTATGGCCAATAGTACATGGGTTTTACCGACTTTTTTGTTTTTTGACATTTTATTTATATTTGTATGGTTTAGGGTTTAGGGTTTTGGTTTCAGGGTTTAGGATTTTAGGTTTAGGGTTTAGGTAATGTTCTTGCATATGTAGGGAATATTCCTCATTTTTTTTCTTGGATTTATGGCCTATAGTACACGGTTTCTACCGTCTTTTTTGTTTTACGACATTTTATTTATAATTATAGGTTTTAGGGTTTAGGGTGTATGTTTTAGGGTTTAGGGTTTCAGGTTTAGGGTTTAGGTAATGTTCTTGCATATGTAGGGAATATTCCTTATTTTTTTTCTTGGATTTATGGGCAATAGTACACGGGTTTTACCGACTTTTTTGTTTTTTGACATTTTATTTATATTTGTAGGGTTTAGGGTTTAGGGTTTTGGTTTTAGGGTTTAGGGTTTTAGGTTTAGGATTTAGGTAATGTTTTTGCATATGTAGGGAATATTCCTCATTTTTTTTCTTGGGTTTATGGCCAATAGTACATGGGTTTTACCGACTTTTTTGTTTTGTGACATTTTATTTATATTTGTATGGTTTAGGGTTTAGGGTTTTGGTTTCAGGGTTTAGGAATTTAGGTTTAGGGTTTTGGTAATGTTCTTGCATATGTAGGGAATATTCCTCATTTTTTTTCTTGGATTTATGGCCTATAGTACACGGTTTCTACCGTCTTTTTTCTTTTACGACATTTTATTTATAATTATAGGTTTTAGGGTTTAGGGTGTATGTTTTAGGGTTTAGGGTTTCAGGTTTAGGGTTAAGGTAATGTTCTTGCATATGTAGGGAATATTCCTTATTTTTTTTCTTGGATTTATGGCAAATAGTACACGGGTTTTACCGACTTTTTTGTTTTTTGACATTTTATTTATATTTGTATGGTTTAGGGTTTAGGGTTTTGGTTTTAGGGTTTAGGGTTTTAGGTTTAGGATTTAGGTAATGTTCTTGCATATGTAGGGAATATTCCTCATTTTTTTTCCTTGGATTTATGGCCAATAGTACACGGGTTTTACCGACTTTTTTGTTTTTGACATTTTATTTATATTTGTATGGTTTAGTTTTTAGGGTTTAGGGTTTTGGTTTTAGAGTTTAAGATTTTAGGTTTAGGGTTTAGGTAATGTTCCTGCATATGTAGGGAATATTCCTCATTTTTTTTCTTGGATTTATGGGCAATAGTACACAGGTTTTACCGACTTTTTTGTTTTGACATTTTATTTATATTTGTATGGTTTAGGGTTTAGGGTTTAGGGTTTTGGTTTTAGGTTTTAGGGTTTTAGGTTTAGGATTTAGGTAATGTTCTTACATATGTAGGGAATATTCCCCATTTTTTTTCTTGGATTTATGGCCAATAGTGCATGGGTTTTACCGACTTTTTTGTTTTTTGACATTTTATTTATATTTGTATGGTTTAGGGTTTAGGGTTTTGGTTTCAGGGTTTAGGATTTTAGGTTTCGGGTTTAGGTAATGTTCTTGCATATGTAGGGAATATTCCTCATTTTTTTTCTTGGATTTATGGCCTATAGTACACGGTTTCTACCATCTTTTTTGTTTTACGACATTTTATTTATAATTATAGGTTTTAGGGTTTAGGGTGTATGTTTTAGGGTTTAGGGTTTCAGGTTTAGGGATAAGGTAATGTTCTTGCATATGTAGGGAATATTACTTATTTTTTTTCCTGAATTTATGGCCAATAGTACACGGGTTTTACGGACTTTTTTGTTTTTTGACATTTTATTTATATTTGTATGGTTTAGGGTTTAGGGTTTTGGTTTTAGGGTTTTAGGTTTAGGATTTAGGTAAGGTTCTTGCATATGTAGGGAATATTCCTCATTTTTTTTCTTCGATTTATGTCCAATAGTACACGGGTTTTACCGACTTTTTATTTTTTTGACATTTTATTTATATTTGTATGGTTTAGGGTTTAGGGTTTTGATTTTAGGGTTTAGGGTTTTAGGTATAGGGTTTAGGTAATGTTCTTGCATATGTAGGGAATATTCCTCATTTTTTTTCTTGGATTTATGGCCAATAGTACACGGGTTTTACCGACTTTTTTGTTTTTTGACATTTTATTTATATTTGTATGGTTTAGGGTTTAGGGTTTTGGTTTTAGGGTTTAGGGTTTTAGGTTTAGGATTTAGGTAATGTTTTTGCATATGTAGGGAATATTCCTCATTTTTTTTCTTGGATTTAAGGCCAATAGTACACAGGTTTTACCGACTTTTTTGTTTTTTGACATTTTATTTATATTTGTAAGGTTTAGGGTTTAGGGTTTTGGTTTTAGAGTTTAGGATTTTAGGTTTAGGGTTTAGGTAATGTTCTTGCATATGTAGGGAATATTCCTAATTTTTTTTCTTGGATATATTGCCTGTACACGTTTTCTACCGTCTCTTTTGTTTTACGACATTTTATTTATAATTATAGGGTTTAGGGTTTAGGGGGTATGTTTTAGGGTTTAGGGTTTCAGGTTTATGGTTAAGGTAATGTTCTTGCATATGTAGGGAATATTCCTTATTTTTTTTCTTGGATTTATGGCCAATAGTACACGGGTTTTACAGACTTTTTTGTTTTTGACATTTTATTTATATTTGTATGGTTTAGGTTTTAGGGTTTAGGGTTTTGGTTATAGGGTTTTAGGTTTAGGATTTAGGTAATGTTCTTGCATATGTAGGGAATATTCCTCATTTTTTTTTCCTTGTATTTATGGCCAATAGTACACGGGTTTTACCGACTTTTTTGTTTTTGACATTTTATTTATATTTGTATGGTTTAGGGTTTAGGGTTTTGGTTTTAGGGTTTAGGGTTTTAGGTTTAGGATTTAGGTAATGTTTTTGCATATGTAGGGAATATTCCTCATTTTTTTTCTTGGGTTTATGGCCAATAGTACATGGGTTTTACCGACTTTTTTGTTTTGTGACATTTTATTTATATTTGTATGGTTTAGGGTTTAGGGTTTTGGTTTCAGGGTTTAGGAATTTAGGTTTAGGGTTTAGGTAATGTTCTTGCATATGTAGGGAATATTCCTCATTTTTTTTCTTGGATTTATGGCCTATAGTACACGGTTTCTACCGTCTTTTTTGTTTTACGACATTTTATTTATAATTATAGGTTTTAGGGTTTAGGGTGTATGTTTTAGGGTTTAGGGTTTCAGGTTTAGGGTTAAGGTAATGTTCTTGCATATGTAGGGAATATTCCTTATTTTTTTTCTTGGATTTATGGCCAATAGTACACGGGTTTTACCGACTTTTTTGTTTTTTGACATTTTATTTATATTTGTATGGTTTAGGGTTTAGGGTTTTGGTTTTAGGGTTTAGGGTTTTAGGTTTAGGATTTAGGTAATGTTCTTGCATATGTAGGGAATATTCCTCATTTTTTTTCCTTGGATTTATGGCCAATAGTACACGGGTTTTACCGACTTTTTTGTTTTTGACATTTTATTTATATTTGTATGGTTTAGTTTTTAGGGTTTAGGGTTTTGGTTTTAGAGTTTAATATTTTAGGTTTAGGGTTTAGGTAATGTTCCTGCATATGTAGGGAATATTCCTCATTTTTTTTCTTGGATTTATGGGCAATAGTACACAGGTTTTACCGACTTTTTTGTTTTGACATTTTATTTATATTTGTATGGTTTAGGGTTTAGGGTTTGGGGTTTTGGTTTTAGGTTTTAGGGTTTTAGGTTTAGGATTTAGGTAATGTTCTTACATATGTAGGGAATATTCCTCATTTTTTTCTTGGATTTATGGCCAATAGTGCATGGGTTTTACCGACTTTTTTGTTTTTTGACATTTTATTTATATTTGTATGGTTTAGGTTTTAGGGTTTAGGGTTTTGGTTATAGGGTTTTAGGTTTAGGATTTAGGTAATGTTCTTGCATATGTAGGGAATATTCCTCATTTTTTTTTCCTTGTATTTATGGCCAATAGTACACGGGTTTTACCGACTTTTTTGTTTTTGACATTTTATTTATATTTGTATGGTTTAGGGTTTAGGGTTTTGGTTTTAGGGTTTAGGGTTTTAGGTTTAGGATTTAGGTAATGTTTTTGCATATGTAGGGAATATTCCTCATTTTTTTTCTTGGGTTTATGGCCAATAGTACACGGGTTTTACCGACTTTTTTGTTTTTTGACATTTTATTTATATTTGTAAGGTTTAGGGTTTAGGGTTTTGGTTTTAGAGTTTAGGATTTTAGGTTTAGGGTTTAGGTAATGTTCTTGCATATGTAGGGAATATTCCTCATTTTTTTTCTTGGATATATTGCCTGTACACGTTTTCTACCGTCTCTTTTGTTTTACGACATTTTATTTATAATTATAGGGTTTAGGGTTTAGGGGGTATGTTTTAGGGTTTAGGGTTTCAGGTTTATGGTTAAGGTAATGTTCTTGCATATGTAGGGAATATTCCTTATTTTTTTTCTTGGATTTATGGCCAATAGTACACGGGTTTTACAGACTTTTTTGTTTTTGACATTTTATTTATATTTGTATGGTTTAGGTTTTAGGGTTTAGGGTTTTGGTTATAGGGTTTTAGGTTTAGGATTTAGGTAATGTTCTTGCATATGTAGGGAATATTCCTCATTTTTTTTTCCTTGTATTTATGGCCAATAGTACACGGGTTTTACCGACTTTTTTGTTTTTGACATTTTATTTATATTTGTATGGTTTAGGGTTTAGGGTTTTGGTTTTAGGGTTTAGGGTTTTAGGTTTAGGATTTAGGTAATGTTTTTGCATATGTAGGGAATATTCCTCATTTTTTTTCTTGGGTTTATGGCCAATAGTACATGGGTTTTACCGACTTTTTTGTTTTGTGACATTTTATTTATATTTGTATGGTTTAGGGTTTAGGGTTTTGGTTTCAGGGTTTAGGAATTTAGGTTTAGGGTTTAGGTAATGTTCTTGCATATGTAGGGAATATTCCTCATTTTTTTTCTTGGATTTATGGCCTATAGTACACGGTTTCTACCGTCTTTTTTGTTTTACGACATTTTATTTATAATTATAGGTTTTAGGGTTTAGGGTGTATGTTTTAGGGTTTAGGGTTTCAGGTTTAGGGTTAAGGTAATGTTCTTGCATATGTAGGGAATATTCCTTATTTTTTTTCTTGGATTTATGGCCAATAGTACACGGGTTTTACCGACTTTTTTGTTTTTTGACATTTTATTTATATTTGTATGGTTTAGGGTTTAGGGTTTTGGTTTTAGGGTTTAGGGTTTTAGGTTTAGGATTTAGGTAATGTTCTTGCATATGTAGGGAATATTCCTCATTTTTTTTCCTTGGATTTATGGCCAATAGTACACGGGTTTTACCGACTTTTTTGTTTTTGACATTTTATTTATATTTGTATGGTTTAGTTTTTAGGGTTTAGGGTTTTGGTTTTAGAGTTTAATATTTTAGGTTTAGGGTTTAGGTAATGTTCCTGCATATGTAGGGAATATTCCTCATTTTTTTTCTTGGATTTATGGGCAATAGTACACAGGTTTTACCGACTTTTTTGTTTTGACATTTTATTTATATTTGTATGGTTTAGGGTTTAGGGTTTGGGGTTTTGGTTTTAGGTTTTAGGGTTTTAGGTTTAGGATTTAGGTAATGTTCTTACATATGTAGGGAATATTCCTCATTTTTTTCTTGGATTTATGGCCAATAGTGCATGGGTTTTACCGACTTTTTTGTTTTTTGACATTTTATTTATATTTGTATGGTTTAGGGTTTAGGGTTTTGGTTTCAGGGTTTAGGATTTTAGGTTTCGGGTTTAGGTAATGTTCTTGCATATGTAGGGAATATTCCTCATTTTTTTTCTTGGATTTATGGCCTATAGTACACGGTTTCTACCATCTTTTTTGTTTTACGACATTTTATTTATAATTATAGGTTTTAGGGTTTAGGGTGTATGTTTTAGGGTTTAGGGTTTCAGGTTTAGGGATAAGGTAATGTTCTTGCATATGTAGGGAATATTACTTATTTTTTTTCCAGAATTTATGGCCAATAGTACACGGGTTTTACCGACTTTTTTGTTTTTTGACATTTTATTTATATTTGTATGGTTTAGGGTTTAGGGTTTAGGGTTTTGGTTTTAGGGTTTTAGGTTTAGGATTTAGGTAAGGTTCTTGCATATGTAGGGAATATTCCTCATTTTTTTTCTTCGATTTATGTCCAATAGTACACGGGTTTTACCGACTTTTTATTTTTTTGACATTTTATTTATATTTGTATGGTTTAGGGTTTAGGGTTTTGGTTTTAGGGTCTAGGGTGTCAGGTTTAGGGTTTAGGTAATGTTCTTGCATATGTAGGGAATATTCCTCATTTTTTTTCTTGGATTTATGGCCAATAGTACACGGGTTTTACCGACTTTTTTGTTTTTTGACATTTTATTTATATATGTATGGTTTAGGGTTTTGGGTTTTGGTTTTAGGTTTAGGGTTTAGGTAGTGTTCTTGCATATGTAGGGAATATTTCTCATTTTTTTTCTAGGATTTATGGCCTATAGTACACGGTTTCTACCGTCTTTTTTGTTTTACGACATTTTATTTATAATTATACGTTTTAGGGTTTAGGGTGTATGTTTTAGGGTTTAGGGTTTCAGGTTTAGGGTTAAAGTAATGTTCTTTCATATGTAGGGAATATTCCTTATTTTTTTTCTTGGATTTATGGCCAATAGTACACGGGTTTTACCGACTTTTTTGTTTTTTGATATTTTATTTATATTTGTATGGTTTAGGGTTTAGGGTTTTGGTTTTAGGGTTTAGGGTTTTAGGTTTAGGATTTAGGTAATGTTTTTGCATATGTAGGGAATATTCCTCATTTTTTTTCTTGGGTTTATGGCCAATAGTACACGGATTTTACCGACTTTTTTGTTTTTGAGATTTTATTTATATTTGTATGGTTTAGGATTTAGGGTTTTGGTTTTAGAGTTTAGGGTTTTAGGTTTAGGGTTTAGGTAATGTTCTTGCATATGTAGGGAATATTCCTCATTTTTTTTCTTGGATTTATTGCCTGTACACGTTTTCTACCGTCTCTTTTGTTTTACAACATTTTTTTTATAATTATAGGGTTTAGGGTTTCGGGGGTATGTTTTAGGGTTTAGGGTTTCAGGTTTACGGTTAAGGTAATGTTCTTGCATATGTAGGGAATATTCCTTATTTTTTTTCTTGGATTTATGGCCAATAGTACACGGGTTTTACCGACTTTTTTGTTTTTGACATTTTATTTATATTTGTATGGTTTAGGTTTTAGGGTTTAGGGTTTTGGTTATAGGGTTTTAGGTTTAGAATTTAGGTAATGTTCTTGCATATGTAGGGAATATTCCTCATTTTTTTTCTTGGATTTATGGCCTATAGTACACGGTTTCTACCGTCTTTTTTGTTTTACGACATTTTATTTATAATTATAGGTTTTAGGGTTTAGGGGGTATGTTTTAGGGTTTGGGGTTAAGGTAATGTTCTTGCATATGTAGGGAATATTCCTTATTTTTTTTCTTGGATTTATGGCCAATAGTACACGGGTTTTACCGACTTTTTTGTTTTTTGACATTTTATTTATATTTGTATGGTTTAGGGTTTAGGGTTTTGGTTTTAGGGTTTAGGGTTTTAGGTTTAGGATTTAGGTAAGGTTCTTTCATATGTAGGGAATATTCCTCATTTTTTTTCCTTGGATTTATGGCCAATAGTACACGGGTTTTACCGACTTTTTTGTTTTTGACATTTTATTTATATTTGTATGGTTTAGGTTTTAGGGTTTAGGGTTTTGGTTTTAGAGTTTAAGATTTTAGGTTTAGGGTTTAGGTAATGTTCTTGCATATGTAGGGAATATTCCTCATTTTTTTTCTTGGATTTATGGCCAATAGTACACGGGTTTTACCGACTTTTTTGTTTTTCGACATTTTATTTATATTTGTATGGTTTAGGGTTTAGGGTTTAGGGTTTAGGGTTTTGGTTTTAGTGTTTAGGGTTTAAGGTTTAGGTAATGTTCTTGCATATGTAGGGAATATTCCTCATTTTTATTCTTGGATTTATGGCCTATAGTACACGGTTTCTACCGTCTTTTTTGTTTTACGACATTTTATTTATAATTATAGGGTTTAGTGTTTAGGGTGTATGTTTTAGGGTTTAGGGTTTCAGGTTTAGGGTTTAGGTAATGTTCTTGCATATGTAGGGAATATACCTCATTTTTTTTCTTGGATTTATGGCCAATAGTACACGGGTTTTACCGACTTTTTTGTTTTTTGACATTTTATTTATATATGTATGGTTTAGGGTTTAGGGTTTAGGGTTTAGGGTTTTGGTTTTAGGTTTAGGGTTTAGGTAGTGTTCTTGCATATGTAGGGAATATTTCTCATTTTTTTTCTAGGATTTATGGCCTATAGTACACGGTTTCTACCGTCTTTTTTGTTTTACGACATTTTATTTATAATTATAGGTTTTAGGGTTTAGGGTGTATGTTTTAGGGTTTAGGGTTTCAGGTTTAGGGTTAAAGTAATGTTCTTGCATATGTAGGGAATATTCCTTATTTTTTTTCTTGGATTTATGGCCAATAGTACACGGGTTTTACCGACTTTTTTGTTTTTTGATATTTTATTTATATTTGTATGGTTTAGGGTTTAGGGTTTTGGTTTTAGGGTTTAGGGTTTTAGGTTTAGGATTTAGGTAATGTTTTTTCATATGTAGGGAATATTCCTCATTTTTTTTCTTGGGTTTATGGCCAATAGTACACGGATTTTACCGACTTTTTTGTTTTTGAGATTTTATTTATATTTGTATGGTTTAGGATTTAGGGTTTTGGTTTTAGAGTTTAGGGTTTTAGGTTTAGGGTTTAGGTAATGTTCTTGCATATGTAGGGAATATTCCTCATTTTTTTTCTTGGATTTATTGCCTGTACACGTTTTCTACCGTCTCTTTTGTTTTACGACATTTTTTTTATAATTATAGGGTTTAGGGTTTCGGGGGTATGTTTTAGGGTTTAGTGTTTCAGGTTTAGGGTTAAGGTAATGTTCTTGCATATGTAGGGAATATTCCTTATTTTTTTTCTTGGATTTAGGGCCAATAGTACACGGGTTTTACCGACTTTTTTGTTTTTGACATTTTATTTATATTTGTATGGTTTAGGTTTTAGGGTTTAGGGTTTTGGTTATAGGGTTTTAGGTTTAGGATTTAGGTAATGTTCTTGCATATGTAGGGAATATTCCTCATTTTTTTTCTTGGATTTATGGCCTATAGTACACGGTTTCTACCGTCTTTTTTGTTTTACGACATTTTATTTATAATTATAGGTTTTAGGGTTTAGGGGGTATGTTTTAGGGTTTAGGGTTTCAGGTTTAGGGTTAAGGTAATGTTCTTGCATATGTAGGGAATATTCCTTATTTTTTTTCTTGGATTTATGGCCAATAGTACACGGGTTTTACCGACTTTTTTGTTTTTTGACATTTTATTTATATTTGTATGGTTTAGGGTTTAGGGTTTTGGTTTTAGGATTTAGGGTTTTAGGTTTAGGATTTAGGTAAGGTTCTTTCATATGTAGGGAATATTCCTCATTTTTTTTCCTTGGATTTATGGCCAATAGTACACGGGTTTTACCGACTTTTTTGTTTTTGACATTTTATTTATATTTGTATGGTTTAGGTTTTAGGGTTTAGGGTTTTGGTTTTAGAGTTTAAGATTTTAGGTTTAGGGTTTAGGTAATGTTCTTGCATATGTAGGGAATATTCCTCATTTTTTTTCTTGGATTTATGGCCAATGGTACACAGGTTTTACCGACTTTTTTGTTTTTTGACATTTTATTTATATTTGTATGGTTTAGGGTTTAGGGTTTTGGTTTTAGAGTTTAGGGTTTCAGGTTTAGGGTTAAGGTAATGTTCTTGCATATGTAGGGAATATTCTTTATTTTTTTTCTTGGATTTATGGCCAATAGTACACGGGTTTTACCGACTTTTTTGTTTTTTGACATTTTATTTATATTTGTATGGTTTAGGGTTTAGGGTTTAGGGTTTTGGTTTTAGGGTTTAGGGTTTAAGGTTTAGGTAATGTTCTTGCATATGTAGGGAATATTCCTCATTTTTATTCTTGGATTTATGGCCTATAGTACACGGTTTCTACCGTCTTTTTTGTTTTACGACATTTTAATTATAATTATAGGTTTTAGTGTTTAGGGTGTATGTTTTAGGGTTTAGGGTTTCAGGTTTAGGGTTTAGGTAATGTTCTTGCATATGTAGGGAATATACCTCATTTTTTTTCTTGGATTTATGGCCAATAGTACACAGGTTTTACCGACTTTTTTGTTTTTTGACATTTTATTTATATATGTATGGTTTAGGGTTTAGGGTTTTGGTTTTAGGTTTAGGGTTTAGGTAGTGTTCTTGCATATGTAGGGAATATTTCTCATTTTTTTTCTAGGATTTATGGCCTATAGTACACGGTTTCTACCGTCTTTTTTGTTTTACGACATTTTATTTATAATTATAGGTTTTAGGGTTTAGGGTGTATGTTTTAGGGTTTAGGGTTTTAGGTTTAGGGTTAAAGTAATGTTCTTGCATATGTAGGGAATATTCCTTATTTTTTTTCTTGGATTTATTGCCAATAGTACACGGGTTTTACCGACTTTTTTGTTTTTTGATATTTTATTTATATTTGTATGGTTTAGGGTTTAGGGTTTTGGTTTTAGGGTTTAGGGTTTTAGGTTTAGGATTTAGGTAAGGTTCTTTCATATGTAGGGAATATTCCTCATTTTTTTTCTTGGGTTTATGGCCAATAGTACACGGATTTTACCGACTTTTTTGTTTTTGAGATTTTATTTATATTTGTATGGTTTAGGGTTTAGGGTTTTGGTTTCAGGGTTTAGGGTTTTAGGTTTAGGGTTTAGGTAATGTTCTTGCATATGTAGGGAATATTCCTCATTTTTTTTTCTTGGATTTATGGCCAATAGTACACGGTTTTTACCAACTTTTTTGTTTTTGACATTTTATTTATAATTATAGATTTTAGTGTTAAGGGTGTATGTTTTAGGGTTTAGGGTTTCAGGTTTAGGGTTTAGGTAATGTTCTTGCATATGTAGGTAATATTCCTCATTTTTTTTCTTCGATTTATGGCCAATAGTACACGGGTTTTACCGACTTTTTTGTTTTTTAACATTTTATTTATATTTGTATGGTTTAGGGTTTAGGGTTTTGGTTTTAGGGTTTAGGTTTTTAGGTTTAGGGTTAAGGTAATGTTCTTGCATATGTAGGGAATATTCCTTATTTTTTTTCTTGGATTTATGGCCAATAGTACACGGGTTTTACCGACTTTTTTGTTTTTTGACATTTTATTTATATTTGTATGGTTTAGGGTTTAGGGTTTTGGTTTTAGGGTTTAGGGTTTTAGGTTTAGGATTTAGGTAAGGTTCTTTCATATGTAGGGAATATTCCTCATTTTTTTTCCTTGGATTTATGGCCAATAGTACACGGGTTTTACCGACTTTTTTGTTTTTGACATTTTATTTATATTTGTATGGTTTAGGTTTTAGGGTTTAGGGTTTTGGTTTTAGAGTTTAAGATTTTAGGTTTAGGGTTTAGGTAATGTTCTTGCATATGTAGGGAATATTCCTCATTTTTTTTCTTGGATTTATGGCCAATAGTACACAGGTTTTACCGACTTTTTTGTTTTTTGACATTTTATTAATATTTGTATGGTTTAGGGTTTAGGGTTTTGGTTTTAGAGTTTAGGGTTTCAGGTTTAGGGTTAAGGTAATGTTCTTGCATATGTAGGGAATATTCTTTATTTTTTTTCTTGGATTTATGGCCAATAGTACACGGGTTTTACCGACTTTTTTGTTTTTCGACATTTTATTTATATTTGTATGGTTTAGGGTTTAGGGTTTAGGGTTTAGGGTTTAGGGTTTTGGTTTTAGTGTTTAGGGTTTAAGGTTTAGGTAATGTTCTTGCATATGTAGGGAATATTCCTCATTTTTATTCTTGGATTTATGGCCTATAGTACACGGTTTCTACTGTCTTTTTTGTTTTACGACATTTTATTTATAATTATAGGGTTTAGTGTTTAGGGTGTATGTTTTAGGGTTTAGGGTTTCAGGTTTAGGGTTTAGGTAATGTTCTTGCATATGTAGGGAATATACCTCATTTTTTTTCTTGGATTTATGGCCAATAGTACACGGGTTTTACCGACTTTTTTGTTTTTTGACATTTTATTTATATATGTATGGTTTAGGGTTTAGGGTTTAGGGTTTTGGTTTTAGGTTTAGGGTTTAGGTAGTGTTCTTGCATATGTAGGGAATATTTCTCATTTTTTTTCTAGGATTTATGGCCTATAGTACACGGTTTCTACCGTCTTTTTTGTTTTACGACATTTTATTTATAATTATAGGTTTTAGGGTTTAGGGTGTATGTTTTAGGGTTTAGGGTTTCAGGTTTAGGGTTAAAGTAATGTTCTTGCATATGTAGGGAATATTCCTTATTTTGTTTCTTGGATTTATGGCCAATAGTACACGGGTTTTACCGACTTTTTTGTTTTTTGATATTTTATTTATATTTGTATGGTTTAGGGTTTAGGGTTTTGGTTTTAGGGTTTAGGGTTTTAGGTTTAGGATTTAGGTAATGTTTTTTCATATGTAGGGAATATTCCTCATTTTTTTTCTTGGGTTTATGGCCAATAGTACACGGATTTTACCGACTTTTTTGTTTTTGAGATTTTATTTATATTTGTATGGTTTAGGATTTAGGGTTTTGGTTTTAGAGTTTAGGGTTTTAGGTTTAGGGTTTAGGTAATGTTCTTGCATATGTAGGGAATATTCCTCATTTTTTTTCTTGGATTTATTGCCTGTACACGTTTTCTACCGTCTCTTTTGTTTTACGACATTTTTTTTATAATTATAGGGTTTAGGGTTTCGGGGGTATGTTTTAGGGTTTAGTGTTTCAGGTTTAGGGTTAAGGTAATGTTCTTGCATATGTAGGGAATATTCCTTATTTTTTTTCTTGGATTTAGGGCCAATAGTACACGGGTTTTACCGACTTTTTTGTTTTTGACATTTTATTTATATTTGTATGGTTTAGGTTTTAGGGTTTAGGGTTTTGGTTATAGGGTTTTAGGTTTAGGATTTAGGTAATGTTCTTGCATATGTAGGGAATATTCCTCATTTTTTTTCTTGGATTTATGGCCTATAGTACACGGTTTCTACCGTCTTTTTTGTTTTACGACATTTTATTTATAATTATAGGTTTTAGGGTTTAGGGGGTATGTTTTAGGGTTTAGGGTTTCAGGTTTAGGGTTAAGGTAATGTTCTTGCATATGTAGGGAATATTCCTTATTTTTTTTCTTGGATTTATGGCCAATAGTACACGGGTTTTACCGACTTTTTTGTTTTTTGACATTTTATTTATATTTGTATGGTTTAGGGTTTAGGGTTTTGGTTTTAGGGTTTAGGGTTTTAGGTTTAGGATTTAGGTAAGGTTCTTTCATATGTAGGGAATATTCCTCATTTTTTTTCCTTGGATTTATGGCCAATAGTACACGGGTTTTACCGACTTTTTTGTTTTTGACATTTTATTTATATTTGTATGGTTTAGGTTTTAGGGTTTAGGGTTTTGGTTTTAGAGTTTAAGATTTTAGGTTTAGGGTTTAGGTAATGTTCTTGCATATGTAGGGAATATTCCTCATTTTTTTTCTTGGATTTATGGCCAATAGTACACAGGTTTTACCGACTTTTTTGTTTTTTGACATTTTATTTATATTTGTATGGTTTAGGGTTTAGGGTTTTGGTTTTAGAGTTTAGGGTTTCAGGTTTAGGGTTAAGGTAATGTTCTTGCATATGTAGGGAATATTCTTTATTTTTTTTCTTGGATTTATGGCCAATAGTACACGGGTTTTACCGACTTTTTTGTTTTTTGACATTTTATTTATATTTGTATGGTTTAGGGTTTAGGGTTTAGGGTTTTGGTTTTAGTGTTTAGGGTTTAAGGTTTAGGTAATGTTCTTGCATATGTAGGGAATATTCCTCATTTTTATTCTTGGATTTATGGCCTATAGTACACGGTTTCTACCGTCTTTTTTGTTTTACGACATTTTATTTATAATTATAGGTTTTAGTGTTTAGGGTGTATGTTTTAGGGTTTAGGGTTTCAGGTTTAGGGTTTAGGTAATGTTCTTGCATATGTAGGGAATATACCTCATTTTTTTTCTTGGATTTATGGCCAATAGTACACAGGTTTTACCGACTTTTTTGTTTTTTGACATTTTATTTATATATGTATGGTTTAGGGTTTAGGGTTTTGGTTTTAGGTTTAGGGTTTAGGTAGTGTTCTTGCATATGTAGGGAATATTTCTCATTTTTTTTCTAGGATTTATGGCCTATAGTACACGGTTTCTACCGTCTTTTTTGTTTTACGACATTTTATTTATAATTATAGGTTTTAGGGTTTAGGGTGTATGTTTTAGGGTTTAGGGTTTCAGGTTTAGGGTTAAAGTAATGTTCTTGCATATGTAGGGAATATTCCTTATTTTTTTTTTTGGATTTATGGCCAATAGTACACGGGTTTTACCGACTTTTTTGTTTTTTGATATTTTATTTATATTTGTATGGTTTAGGGTTTAGGGTTTTGGTTTTAGGGTTTAGGGTTTTAGGTTTAGGATTTAGGTAATGTTTTTGCATATGTAGGGAATATTCCTCATTTTTTTTCTTGGGTTTATGGCCAATAGTACACGGATTTTACCGACTTTTTTGTTTTTGAGATTTTATTTATATTTGTATGGTTTAGGATTTAGGGTTTTGGTTTTAGAGTTTAGGGTTTTAGGTTTAGGGTTTAGGTAATGTTCTTGCATATGTAGGGAATATTCCTCATTTTTTTTCTTGGATTTATTGCCTGTACACGTTTTCTACCGTCTCTTTTGTTTTACGACATTTTTTTTATAATTATAGGGTTTAGGGTTTCGGGGGTATGTTTTAGGGTTTAGGGTTTCAGGTTTAGGGTTAAGGTAATGTTCTTGCATATGTACGGAATATTCCTTATTTTTTTTCTTGGATTTATGGCCAATAGTACACGGGTTTTACCGACTTTTTTGTTTTTGACATTTTATTTATATTTGTATGGTTTAGGTTTTAGGGTTTAGGGTTTTGGTTATAGGGTTTTAGGTTTAGGATTTAGGTAATGTTCTTGCATATGTAGGGAATATTCCTCATTTTTTTTCTTGGATTTATGGCCTATAGTACACGGTTTCTACCGTCTTTTTTGTTTTACGACATTTTATTTATAATTATAGGTTTTAGGGTTTAGGGGGTATGTTTTAGGGTTTAGGGTTTCAGGTTTAGGGTTAAGGTAATGTTCTTGCATATGTAGGGAATATTCCTTATTTTTTTTCTTGGATTTATGTCCAATAGTACACGGGTTTTACCGACTTTTTTGTTTTTTGACATTTTATTTATATTTGTATGGTTTAGGGTTTAGGGTTTTGGTTTTAGGGTTTAGGGTTTTAGGTTTAGGATTTAGGTAAGGTTCTTTCATATGTAGGGAATATTCCTCATTTTTTTTCCTTGGATTTATGGCCAATAGTACACGGGTTTTACCGACTTTTTTGTTTTTGACATTTTATTTATATTTGTATGGTTTAGGTTTTAGGGTTTAGGGTTTTGGTTTTAGAGTTTAAGATTTTAGGTTTAGGGTTTAGGTAATGTTCTTGCATATGTAGGGAATATTCCTCATTTTTTTTCTTGGATTTATGGCCAATGGTACACAGGTTTTACCGACTTTTTTGTTTTTTGACATTTTATTTATATTTGTATGGTTTAGGGTTTAGGGTTTTGGTTTTAGAGTTTAGGGTTTCAGGTTTAGGGTTAAGGTAATGTTCTTGCATATGTAGGGAATATTCTTTATTTTTTTTCTTGGATTTATGGCCAATAGTACACGGGTTTTACCGACTTTTTTGTTTTTTGACATTTTATTTATATTTGTATGGTTTAGGGTTTAGGGTTTAGGGTTTAGGGTTTTGGTTTTAGGGTTTAGGGTTTAAGGTTTAGGTAATGTTCTTGCATATGTAGGGAATATTCCTCATTTTTATTCTTGGATTTATGGCCTATAGTACACGGTTTCTACCGTCTTTTTTGTTTTACGACATTTTATTTATAATTATAGGTTTTAGTGTTTAGGGTGTATGTTTTAGGGTTTAGGGTTTCAGGTTTAGGGTTTAGGTAATGTTCTTGCATATGTAGGGAATATACCTCATTTTTTTTCTTGGATTTATGGCCAATAGTACACAGGTTTTACCGACTTTTTTGTTTTTTGACATTTTATTTATATATGTATGGTTTAGGGTTTAGGGTTTTGGTTTTAGGTTTAGGGTTTAGGTAGTGTTCTTGCATATGTAGGGAATATTTCTCATTTTTTTTCTAGGATTTATGGCCTATAGTACACGGTTTCTACCGTCTTTTTTGTTTTACGACATTTTATTTATAATTATAGGTTTTAGGGTTTAGGGTGTATGTTTTAGGGTTTAGGGTTTTAGGTTTAGGGTTAAAGTAATGTTCTTGCATATGTAGGGAATATTCCTTATTTTTTTTCTTGGATTTATTGCCAATAGTACACGGGTTTTACCGACTTTTTTGTTTTTTGATATTTTATTTATATTTGTATGGTTTAGGGTTTAGGGTTTTGGTTTTAGGGTTTAGGGTTTTAGGTTTAGGATTTAGGTAAGGTTCTTTCATATGTAGGGAATATTCCTCATTTTTTTTCCTTGGATTTATGGCCAATAGTACACGGGTTTTACCGACTTTTTTGTTTTTGACATTTTATTTATATTTGTATGGTTTAGGTTTTAGGGTTTAGGGTTTTGGTTTTAGAGTTTAAGATTTTAGGTTTAGGGTTTAGGTAATGTTCTTGCATATGTAGGGAATATTCCTCATTTTTTTTCTTGGATTTATGGCCAATAGTACACAGGTTTTACCGACTTTTTTGTTTTTTGACATTTTATTAATATTTGTATGGTTTAGGGTTTAGGGTTTTGGTTTTAGAGTTTAGGGTTTCAGGTTTAGGGTTAAGGTAATGTTCTTGCATATGTAGGGAATATTCTTTATTTTTTTTCTTGGATTTATGGCCAATAGTACACGGGTTTTACCGACTTTTTTGTTTTTCGACATTTTATTTATATTTGTATGGTTTAGGGTTTAGGGTTTAGGGTTTAGGGTTTAGGGTTTTGGTTTTAGTGTTTAGGGTTTAAGGTTTAGGTAATGTTCTTGCATATGTAGGGAATATTCCTCATTTTTATTCTTGGATTTATGGCCTATAGTACACGGTTTCTACTGTCTTTTTTGTTTTACGACATTTTATTTATAATTATAGGGTTTAGTGTTTAGGGTGTATGTTTTAGGGTTTAGGGTTTCAGGTTTAGGGTTTAGGTAATGTTCTTGCATATGTAGGGAATATACCTCATTTTTTTTCTTGGATTTATGGCCAATAGTACACGGGTTTTACCGACTTTTTTGTTTTTTGACATTTTATTTATATATGTATGGTTTAGGGTTTAGGGTTTAGGGTTTTGGTTTTAGGTTTAGGGTTTAGGTAGTGTTCTTGCATATGTAGGGAATATTTCTCATTTTTTTTCTAGGATTTATGGCCTATAGTACACGGTTTCTACCGTCTTTTTTGTTTTACGACATTTTATTTATAATTATAGGTTTTAGGGTTTAGGGTGTATGTTTTAGGGTTTAGGGTTTCAGGTTTAGGGTTAAAGTAATGTTCTTGCATATGTAGGGAATATTCCTTATTTTGTTTCTTGGATTTATGGCCAATAGTACACGGGTTTTACCGACTTTTTTGTTTTTTGATATTTTATTTATATTTGTATGGTTTAGGGTTTAGGGTTTTGGTTTTAGGGTTTAGGGTTTTAGGTTTAGGATTTAGGTAATGTTTTTTCATATGTAGGGAATATTCCTCATTTTTTTTCTTGGGTTTATGGCCAATAGTACACGGATTTTACCGACTTTTTTGTTTTTGAGATTTTATTTATATTTGTATGGTTTAGGATTTAGGGTTTTGGTTTTAGAGTTTAGGGTTTTAGGTTTAGGGTTTAGGTAATGTTCTTGCATATGTAGGGAATATTCCTCATTTTTTTTCTTGGATTTATTGCCTGTACACGTTTTCTACCGTCTCTTTTGTTTTACGACATTTTTTTTATAATTATAGGGTTTAGGGTTTCGGGGGTATGTTTTAGGGTTTAGTGTTTCAGGTTTAGGGTTAAGGTAATGTTCTTGCATATGTAGGGAATATTCCTTATTTTTTTTCTTGGATTTAGGGCCAATAGTACACGGGTTTTACCGACTTTTTTGTTTTTGACATTTTATTTATATTTGTATGGTTTAGGGTTTAGGGTTTTGGTTTTAGGGTTTAGGGTTTTAGGTTTAGGATTTAGGTAAGGTTCTTTCATATGTAGGGAATATTCCTCATTTTTTTTCCTTGGATTTATGGCCAATAGTACACGGGTTTTACCGACTTTTTTGTTTTTGACATTTTATTTATATTTGTATGGTTTAGGTTTTAGGGTTTAGGGTTTTGGTTTTAGAGTTTAAGATTTTAGGTTTAGGGTTTAGGTAATGTTCTTGCATATGTAGGGAATATTCCTCATTTTTTTTCTTGGATTTATGGCCAATAGTACACAGGTTTTACCGACTTTTTTGTTTTTTGACATTTTATTTATATTTGTATGGTTTAGGGTTTAGGGTTTTGGTTTTAGAGTTTAGGGTTTCAGGTTTAGGGTTAAGGTAATGTTCTTGCATATGTAGGGAATATTCTTTATTTTTTTTCTTGGATTTATGGCCAATAGTACACGGGTTTTACCGACTTTTTTGTTTTTTGACATTTTATTTATATTTGTATGGTTTAGGGTTTAGGGTTTAGGGTTTTGGTTTTAGTGTTTAGGGTTTAAGGTTTAGGTAATGTTCTTGCATATGTAGGGAATATTCCTCATTTTTATTCTTGGATTTATGGCCTATAGTACACGGTTTCTACCGTCTTTTTTGTTTTACGACATTTTATTTATAATTATAGGTTTTAGTGTTTAGGGTGTATGTTTTAGGGTTTAGGGTTTCAGGTTTAGGGTTTAGGTAATGTTCTTGCATATGTAGGGAATATACCTCATTTTTTTTCTTGGATTTATGGCCAATAGTACACAGGTTTTACCGACTTTTTTGTTTTTTGACATTTTATTTATATATGTATGGTTTAGGGTTTAGGGTTTTGGTTTTAGGTTTAGGGTTTAGGTAGTGTTCTTGCATATGTAGGGAATATTTCTCATTTTTTTTCTAGGATTTATGGCCTATAGTACACGGTTTCTACCGTCTTTTTTGTTTTACGACATTTTATTTATAATTATAGGTTTTAGGGTTTAGGGTGTATGTTTTAGGGTTTAGGGTTTCAGGTTTAGGGTTAAAGTAATGTTCTTGCATATGTAGGGAATATTCCTTATTTTTTTTTTTGGATTTATGGCCAATAGTACACGGGTTTTACCGACTTTTTTGTTTTTTGATATTTTATTTATATTTGTATGGTTTAGGGTTTAGGGTTTTGGTTTTAGGGTTTAGGGTTTTAGGTTTAGGATTTAGGTAATGTTTTTGCATATGTAGGGAATATTCCTCATTTTTTTTCTTGGGTTTATGGCCAATAGTACACGGATTTTACCGACTTTTTTGTTTTTGAGATTTTATTTATATTTGTATGGTTTAGGATTTAGGGTTTTGGTTTTAGAGTTTAGGGTTTTAGGTTTAGGGTTTAGGTAATGTTCTTGCATATGTAGGGAATATTCCTCATTTTTTTTCTTGGATTTATTGCCTGTACACGTTTTCTACCGTCTCTTTTGTTTTACGACATTTTTTTTATAATTATAGGGTTTAGGGTTTCGGGGGTATGTTTTAGGGTTTAGGGTTTCAGGTTTAGGGTTAAGGTAATGTTCTTGCATATGTACGGAATATTCCTTATTTTTTTTCTTGGATTTATGGCCAATAGTACACGGGTTTTACCGACTTTTTTGTTTTTGACATTTTATTTATATTTGTATGGTTTAGGTTTTAGGGTTTAGGGTTTTGGTTATAGGGTTTTAGGTTTAGGATTTAGGTAATGTTCTTGCATATGTAGGGAATATTCCTCATTTTTTTTCTTGGATTTATGGCCTATAGTACACGGTTTCTACCGTCTTTTTTGTTTTACGACATTTTATTTATAATTATAGGTTTTAGGGTTTAGGGGGTATGTTTTAGGGTTTAGGGTTTCAGGTTTAGGGTTAAGGTAATGTTCTTGCATATGTAGGGAATATTCCTTATTTTTTTTCTTGGATTTATGTCCAATAGTACACGGGTTTTACCGACTTTTTTGTTTTTTGACATTTTATTTATATTTGTATGGTTTAGGGTTTAGGGTTTTGGTTTTAGGGTTTAGGGTTTTAGGTTTAGGATTTAGGTAAGGTTCTTTCATATGTAGGGAATATTCCTCATTTTTTTTCCTTGGATTTATGGCCAATAGTACACGGGTTTTACCGACTTTTTTGTTTTTGACATTTTATTTATATTTGTATGGTTTAGGTTTTAGGGTTTAGGGTTTTGGTTTTAGAGTTTAAGATTTTAGGTTTAGGGTTTAGGTAATGTTCTTGCATATGTAGGGAATATTCCTCATTTTTTTTCTTGGATTTATGGCCAATAGTACACAGGTTTTACCGACTTTTTTGTTTTTTGACATTTTATTTATATTTGTATGGTTTAGGGTTTAGGGTTTTGGTTTTAGAATTTAGGGTTTCAGGTTTAGGGTTAAGGTAATTTCTTGCATATGTAGGGAATATTCTTTATTTTTTTTCTTGGATTTATGGCCAATAGTACACGGCTTTTACCGACTTTTTTGTTTTTTGACATTTTATTTATATTTGTATGGTTTAGGGTTTAGGGTTTAGGGTTTAGGGTTTAGGGTTTTGGTTTTAGGGTTTAGGGTTTAAGGTTTAGGTAATGTTCTTGCATATGTAGGGAATATTCCTCATCTTTATTCTTGGATTTATGGCCTATAGTACACGGTTTCTACCGTCTTTTTTGTTTTACGACATTTTATTTATAATTATAGGTTTTAGTGTTTAGGGTGTATGTTTTAGGGTTTAGGGTTTCAGGTTTAGGGTTTAGGTAATGTTCTTGCATATGTAGGGAATATACCTCATTTTTTTTCTTGGATTTATGGCCAATAGTACACAGGTTTTACCCACTTTTTTGTTTTTTGACATTTTATTTATATATGTATGGTTTAGGGTTTAGGGTTTTGGTTTTAGGTTTAGGGTTTAGGTAGTGTTCTTGCATATGTAGGGAATATTTCTCAATTTTTTCTAGGATTTATGGCCTATAGTACACGGTTTCTACCGTCTTTTTTGTTTTACGACATTTTATTTATAATTATAGGTTTTAGGGTTTAGGGTGTATGTTTTAGGGTTTAGGGTTTCAGGTTTAGGGTTACAGTAATGTTCTTGCATATGTAGGGAATATTCCTTATTTCTTTTCTTGGATTTATGGCCAATAGTACACGGGTTTTACCGACTTTTTTGTTTTTTGATATTTTATTTATATTTGTATGGTTTAGGGTTTAGGGTTTTGGTTTTAGGGTTTAGGGTTTTAGGTTTAGGATTTAGGTAATGTTTTTGCATATGTAGGGAATATTCCTCATTTTTTTTCTTGGGTTTATGGCCAATAGTACACGGATTTTACCGACTTTTTTGTTTTTGAGATTTTATTTATATTTGTATGGTTTAGGATTTAGGGTTTTGGTTTTAGAGTTTAGGGTTTTAGGTTTAGGGTTTAGGTAATGTTCTTGCATATGTAGGGAATATTCCTCATTTTTTTTCTTGGATTTATTGCCTGTACACGTTTTCTACCGTCTCTTTTGTTTTACGACATTTTTTTTATAATTATAGGGTTTAGGGTTTCGGGGGTATGTTTTAGGGTTTAGGGTTTCAGGTTTAGGGTTAAGGTAATGTTCTTGCATATGTACGGAATATTCCTTATTTTTTTTCTTGGATTTATGGCCAATAGTACACGGGTTTTACCGACTTTTTTGTTTTTGACATTTTATTTATATTTGTATGGTTTAGGTTTTAGGGTTTAGGGTTTTGGTTATAGGGTTTTAGGTTTAGGATTTAGGTAATGTTCTTGCATATGTAGGGAATATTCCTCATTTTTTTTCTTGGATTTATGGCCTATAGTACACGGTTTCTACCGTCTTTTTTGTTTTACGACATTTTATTTATAATTATAGGTTTTAGGGTTTAGGGGGTATGTTTTAGGGTTTAGGGTTTCAGGTTTAGGGTTAAGGTAATGTTCTTGCATATGTAGGGAATATTCCTTATTTTTTTTCTTGGATTTATGTCCAATAGTACACGGGTTTTACCGACTTTTTTGTTTTTTGACATTTTATTTATATTTGTATGGTTTAGGGTTTAGGGTTTTGGTTTTAGGGTTTAGGGTTTTAGGTTTAGGATTTAGGTAAGGTTCTTTCATATGTAGGGAATATTCCTCATTTTTTTTCCTTGGATTTATGGCCAATAGTACACGGGTTTTACCGACTTTTTTGTTTTTGAGATTTTATTTATATTTGTATGGTTTAGGGTTTAGGGTTTTGGTTTTAGAGTTTAGGGTTTTAGGTTTAGGGTTTAGGTAATGTTCTTGCATATGTAGGGAATATTCCTCATTTTTTTTCATGGATTTATTGTCTGTACACGTTTTCTACCGTCTCTTTTGTTTTACGACATTTTATTTATAATTATAGGGTTTGGGGTTTAGGGGGTATGTTTTAGGGTTTAGGGTTTCAGGTTTAGGGTTAAGGTAATGTTCTTGCATATGTAGGGAATATTCCTTTTTTTTTTTCTTGGATTTATGGCCAATAGTACACAGTTTTTACCAATTTTTTGTTTTTTGACATTTTATTTATATTTGTATGGTTTAGGGTTTAGGGTTTTGGTTTTAGAGTTTAGGATTTTAGGTTTAGGGTTTAGTTAATGTTCTTGCATATGTAGAGAATATTCCTCATTTTTTTTCTTGGATTTATGGCCTATAGTACACGGTTTCTACCGTCTTTTTTGTTTTACGACATTTTATTTATAATTATAGGTTTTAGGGTTTAGGGTGTATGTTTTAGGGTTTAGGGTTTCAGGTTTAGGGTTAAGGTAATGTTCTTGCATATGTAGGGAATATTCCTTATTTTTTTTCTTGGATTTATGGCCAATAGTACACGGGTTTTACCGACTTTTTTGTTTTTTGACATTTTATTTATATTTGTATGGTTTAGGGTTTAGGGTTTTGGTTTTAGGGTTTAGGGTTTTAGGTTTAGGATTCAGGTAAGGTTCTTTCATATGTAGGGAATATTCCTCATTTTTTTTCCTTGGATTTATGGCCAATAGTACACGGGTTTTACCGACTTTTTTGTTTTTGACATTTTATTTATATTTGTATGGTTTAGGTTTTAGGGTTTTGGGTTTTGGTTTTAGAGTTTAAGATTTTAGGTTTAGGGTTTAGGTAATGTTCTTTCATATGTAGGGAATATTCCTCATTTTTTTTCTTGGATTTATGGCCAATAGTACACAGGTTTTACCGACTTTTTTGTTTTTTGACATTTTATTTATATTTCTATGGTTTAGGGTTTAGGGTTTTGGTTTTAGAGTTTAGGGTTTCAGGTTTAGGGTTTTGGTTTTAGGTTTAGGGTTTAGGTAGTGTTCTTGCATATGTAGGGAATATTCCTCATTTTTTTTCTAGGATTTATGGCCTATAGTACACGGTTTCTACCGTCTTTTTTGTTTTACGACATTTTATTTATAATTATAGGTTTTAGGGTTTAGGGTGTATGTTTTAGGGTTTAGGGTTTCAGGTTTAGGGTTAAAGTAATGTTCTTGCATATTTAGGGAATATTCCTTATTTTTTTTCTTGGATTTATGGCCAATAGTACACGGGTTTTACCGACTTTTTTGTTTTTTGATATTTTATTTATATTTGTATGGTTTAGGGTTTAGGGTTTTGGTTTTAGGGTTTAGGGTTTTAGGTTTAGGATTTAGGTAATGTTCTTGCATATGTAGGGAATATTCCTCATTTTTCTTCTTGGATTTATGGCCTATAGTACACAGGTTTTACCGACTTTTTTGTTTTTTGACATTTTATTTATATTTGTATGGTTTAGGGTTTAGGGTTTTGGTTTTAGAGTTTAGGATTTTAGGTTTAGGGTTTAGGTAATGTTCTTGCATATGTAGGGAATATTCCTCATTTTTCTTCTTGGATTTATGGCCTATAGTACACGGTTTCTACCGTCTTTTTTGTTTTACGACATTTTATTTATAATTATAGGTTTTAGGGTTTAGGGTGTATGTTTTAGGGTTTAGGGTTTCAGGTTTCGGGTTAAGGTAATGTTCTTGCATATGTAGGGAATATTCCTTATTTTTTTTCTTGGATTTATGGCCAATAGTACACGGGTTTTACCGACTTTTTTGTTTTTTGACATTTTATTTATATTTGTATGGTTTAGGGTTTAGGGTTTTGGTTTTAGGGTTTAGGGTTTTAGGTTTAGGATTTAGGTAATGTTCTTGCATATGTAGGGAATATTCCTCATTTTTTTTCTTGGATTTATGGCCAATAGTACACTGATTTTACCGACTTTTTTGTTTTTGAGATTTTATTTATATTTGTATGGTTTAGAGTTTAGGGTTTTGGTGTTAGAGTTTAGGGTTTTAGGTTTAGGGTTTAGGTAATGTTCTTGCATATGTAGGGAATATTCCTCATTTTTTTTCTTGGATTTATTGCCTGTACACGTTTTCTACCGTCTCTTTTGTTTTACTACATTTTATTTATAATTATAGGGTTTCGGGTTTAGGGGGTATGTTTTAGGGTTTAGGGTTTCAGGTTTAGGGTTAAGGTAATGTTCTTGCATATGTAGGGAATATTCCTTATTTTTTTTCTTGGATTTATGGCCAATAGTACACGGGTTTTACCGACTTTTTTGTTTTTTGACATTTTATTTATATTTGTATGGTTTAGGGTTTAGGGTTTTGGTTTTAGGGTTTAGGGTTTTAGGTTTAGGATTTAGGTAATGTTCTTGCATATTCAGGGAATATTCCTCATTTTTTTTCCTTGGCTTTATGGCCAATAGTACACGGGTTTTACCGACTTTTTTGTTTTTGACATTTTATTTATATTTGTATGGTTTAGGTTTTAGGATTTAGGGTTTTGGTTTTAGAGTTTAATATTTTAGGTTTAGGGTTTAGGTAATGTTCTTGCATATGTAGGGAATATTCCTCATTTTTTTTCTTGGATTTATGGGCAATAGTACACAGGTTTTACCGACTTTTTTGTTTTTTGACATTTTATTTATATTTGTATGGTTTAGGATTTTGGTTTTAGGGTTTAGGGTTTTAGGTTTAGGATTTAGGTAATGTTCTTGCATATGTAGGGAATATTCCTCATTTTTTTTCCTTGGATTTATGGCCAATAGTACACGGGTTTTACCGACTTTTTTGTTTTTGACATTTTATTTATATTTGTATGGTTTAGTTTTTAGGGTTTAGGGTTTTGGTTTTAGAGTTTAAGATTTTAGGTTTAGGGTTTAGGTAATGTTCTTGCATATGTAGGGAATATTCCTCATTTTTTTTCTTGGATTTATGGCCTATAGTACACGGTTTCTACCGACTTTTTTGTTTTACGACATTTTATTTGTAATTATAGGTTTTAGGGTATAGGGTGTATGTTTTAGGGTTTAGGGTTTCAGGTTTAGGGTTCAGGTAATGTTCTTGCATATGTAGGGAATATTCCTTATTTTTTTTCTTGGATTTATGGCCAATAGTACACGGGTTTTACCGACTTTTTTGTTTTTTGACATTTTATTTATATTTGTATGGTTTAGGGTTTAGGGTTTTGGTTTTAGGGTTTAGGGTTTTAGGTTTAGGATTTAGGTAATGTTCTTGCATATGTAGGGAATATTCCTCATTTTTTTTCCTTGGATTTATGGCCAATATTACACGGGTTTTACCGACTTTTTTGTTTTTGACATTTTATTTATATTTGTATGGTTTAGGTTTTAGGGTTTAGGGTTTTGGTTTTAGAGTTTAAGATTTTAGGTTTAGGGTTTAGGTAATGTTCTTGCATATGTAGGGAATATTCCTCATTTTTTTTCTTGGATTTATGGGCAATAGTACACAGGTTTTACCGACTTTTTTGTTTTTTGACATTTTATTTATATTTGTATGGTTTAGGGTTTAGGGTTTAGGGTTTTGGTTTTAGGGTTTAGGGTTTTAGGTTTAGGATTTAGGTAATGTTCTTGCATATGTAGGGAATATTCCTCATTTTCTTTCTTGGGTTTATGGCCAATAGTACACGGATTTTACCGACTTTTTTGTTTTTGAGATTTTATTTATATTTGTATGGTTTCGGGTTTAGGGTTTTGGTTTTCGAGTTTAGGGTTTTAGGTTTAGGGTTTAGGTAATGTTCTTGCATATGTAGGGAATATTCCTCATTTTTTTTCTTGGATTTATTGCCTGTACACGTTTTCTACCGTCTCTTTTGTTTTACGACATTTTATTTATAATTATAGGGTTTAGGGTTTAGGGGGTATGTTTTAGGGTTTAGGGTTTCAGGTTTAGGGTTAAGGTAATGTTCTTGCATATGTAGGGAATATTCCTTATTTTTTTTCTTGGATTTATGGCCAATAGTACACGGGTTTAACCGACTTTTTTGTTTTTTGACATTTTATTTATATTTGTATGGTTTAGGGTTTAGGGTTTTGGTTTTAGGGTTTAGGGTTTTAGGTTTAGGATTTAGGTAATGTTCTTGCATATTCAGGGAATATTCCTCATTTTTTTTCCTTGGCTTTATGGCCAATAGTACACGGGTTTTACCGACTTTTTTGTTTTTGACATTTTATTTATATTTGTATGGTTTAGGTTTTAGGATTTAGGGTTTTGGTTTTAGAGTTTAATATTTTAGGTTTAGGGTTTAGGTAATGTTCTTGCATATGTAGGGAATATTCCTCATTTTTTTTCTTGGATTTATGGGCAATAGTACACAGGTTTTACCGACTTTTTTGTTTTTTGACATTTTATTTATATTTGTATGGTTTAGGATTTTGGTTTTAGGGTTTAGGGTTTTAGGTTTAGGATTTAGGTAATGTTCTTGCATATGTAGGGAATATTCCTCATTTTTTTTCCTTGGATTTATGGCCAATAGTACACGGGTTTTACCGACTTTTTTGTTTTTGACATTTTATTTATATTTGTATGGTTTAGTTTTTAGGGTTTAGGGTTTTGGTTTTAGAGTTTAAGATTTTAGGTTTAGGGTTTAGGTAATGTTCTTGCATATGTAGGGAATATTCCTCATTTTTTTTCTTGGATTTATGGCCTATAGTACACGGTTTCTACCGACTTTTTTGTTTTACGACATTTTATTTGTAATTATAGGTTTTAGGGTATAGGGTGTATGTTTTAGGGTTTAGGGTTTCAGGTTTAGGGTTCAGGTAATGTTCTTGCATATGTAGGGAATATTCCTTATTTTTTTTCTTGGATTTATGGCCAATAGTACACGGGTTTTACCGACTTTTTTGTTTTTTGACATTTTATTTATATTTGTATGGTTTAGGGTTTAGGGTTTTGGTTTTAGGGTTTAGGGTTTTAGGTTTAGGATTTAGGTAATGTTCTTGCATATGTAGGGAATATTCCTCATTTTTTTTCCTTGGATTTATGGCCAATATTACACGGGTTTTACCGACTTTTTTGTTTTTGACATTTTATTTATATTTGTATGGTTTAGGTTTTAGGGTTTAGGGTTTTGGTTTTAGAGTTTAAGATTTTAGGTTTAGGGTTTAGGTAATGTTCTTGCATATGTAGGGAATATTCCTCATTTTTTTTCTTGGATTTATGGGCAATAGTACACAGGTTTTACCGACTTTTTTGTTTTTTGACATTTTATTTATATTTGTATGGTTTAGGGTTTAGGGTTTAGGGTTTTGGTTTTAGGGTTTAGGGTTTTAGGTTTAGGATTTAGGTAATGTTCTTGCATATGTAGGGAATATTCCTCATTTTCTTTCTTGGGTTTATGGCCAATAGTACACGGATTTTACCGACTTTTTTGTTTTTGAGATTTTATTTATATTTGTATGGTTTCGGGTTTAGGGTTTTGGTTTTCGAGTTTAGGGTTTTAGGTTTAGGGTTTAGGTAATGTTCTTGCATATGTAGGGAATATTCCTCATTTTTTTTCTTGGATTTATTGCCTGTACACGTTTTCTACCGTCTCTTTTGTTTTACGACATTTTATTTATAATTATAGGGTTTAGGGTTTAGGGGGTATGTTTTAGGGTTTAGGGTTTCAGGTTTAGGGTTAAGGTAATGTTCTTGCATATGTAGGGAATATTCCTTATTTTTTTTCTTGGATTTATGGCCAATAGTACACGGGTTTAACCGACTTTGTTGTTTTTGACATTTTATTTATATTTGTATGGTTTAGGTTTTAGGGTTTAGGGTTTTGGTTATAGGGTTTTAGGTTTAGGATGTAGGTAATGTTCTTGCATATGTAGGGAATATTCCTCATTTTTTTTCCTTGGATTTATGGCCAATAGTACACGGGTTTTACCGACTTTTTTGTTTTTGACATTTTATTTATATTTGTATGGTTTAGGTTTTAGGGTTTAGGGTTTTGGTTTTAGAGTTTAAGATTTTAGGTTTAGGGTTTAGGTAATGTTCTTGCATATGTAGGGAATATTCCTCATTTTTTTTCTTGGATTTATGGCCAATAGTACACAGGTTTTACCGACTTTTTTGTTTTTTGACATTTTATTTATATTTGTATGGTTTAGGGTTTAGGGTTTTGGTTTTAGAGTTTAGGATTTTAGGTTTAGGGTTTAGGTAATGTTCTTGCATATGTAGGGAATATTCCTCATTTTTCTTCTTAGATTTATGGCCTATGGTACACGGTTTCTACCGTCTTTTTTGTTTTACGACATTTTATTTATAATTATAGGTTTTAGGGTTTAGGGTGTATGTTTTAGGGTTTAGGGTTTCAGGTTTAGGGTTAAGGTAATGTTCTTGCATATGTAGGGAATATTCCTTTTTTTTTTTCTTGGATTTATGGCCAATAGTACACGGGTTTTACCGACTTTTTTGTTTTTTGACATTTTATTTATATTTGTATGGTTTAGGGTTTAGGGTTTTGGTTTTAGGGTTTAGGGTTTTAGGTTTAGGATTTAGGTAATGTTTTTGCATATGTAGGGAATATTCCTCATTTTTTTTCTTGGATTTATGGCCAATAGTACACTGATTTTACCGACTTTTTTGTTTTTGAGATTTTATTTATATTTGTATGGTTTAGGGTTTAGGCTTTTGGTTTTAGAGTTTAGGGTTTTAGGTTTAGGGTTTAGGTAATGTTCTTGCATATGTAGGGAATATTCCTCATTTTTTTTCCTGTATTTATTGCCTGTACACGTTTTCTACCGTCTCTTTTGTTTTACGACATTTTATTTATAATTATAGGGCTTAGGGTTTAGGGGGTATGTTTTAGGGTTTAGGGTTTCAGGTTTAGGGTTAAGGTAATGTTCTTGCATATGTAGGGAATATTCCTTATTTTTTTTTCTTGGATTTATGGCCAATAGTACACGGGTTTTACCGACTTTTTTGTTTTTTGACATTTTATTTATATTTGTATAGTTTAGGGTTTAGGGTTTTGGTTATAGGGTTTAGGGTTTTAGGTTTAGGATTTAGGTAATGTTCTTGCATATGTAGGGAATATTCCTCATTTTTTTTCCTTGGATTTATGGCCAATAGTACACTGGTTTTACCGACTTTTTTGTTTTTGACATTTTATTTATATTTGTATGGTTTAGGTTTTAGGGTTTAGGGTTTTGGTTTTAGAGTTTAAGATTTTAGGTTTAGGGTTTAGGTAATGTTCTTGCATATGTAGGGAATATTCCTCATTTTTTTTCTTGGATTTATGGCCAATAGTACACTGATTTTACCGACTTTTTTGTTTTTGAGATTTTATTTATATTTGTATGGTTTAGGGTTTAGGCTTTTGGTTTTAGAGTTTAGGGTTTTAGGTTTAGGGTTTAGGTAATGTTCTTGCATATGTAGGGAATATTCCTCATTTTTTTTCCTGTATTTATTGCCTGTACACGTTTTCTACCGTCTCTTTTGTTTTACGACATTTTATTTATAATTATAGGGTTTAGGGTTTAGGGGGTATGTTTTAGGGTTTAGGGTTTCAGGTTTAGGGTTAAGGTAATGTTCTTGCATATGTAGGGAATATTCCTTATTTTTTTTTCTTGGATTTATGGCCAATAGTACACGGGTTTTACCGACTTTTTTGTTTTTTGACATTTTATTTATATTTGTATAGTTTAGGGTTTAGGGTTTTGGTTATAGGGTTTAGGGTTTTAGGTTTAGGATTTAGGTAATGTTCTTGCATATGTAGGGAATATTCCTCATTTTTTTTCCTTGGATTTATGGCCAATAGTACACTGGTTTTACCGACTTTTTTGTTTTTGACATTTTATTTATATTTGTATGGTTTAGGTTTTAGGGTTTAGGGTTTTGGTTTTAGAGTTTAAGATTTTAGGTTTAGGGTTTAGGTAATGTTCTTGCATATGTAGGGAATATTCCTCATTTTTTTTCTTGGATTTATGGGCAATAGTACACAGGTTTTACCGACTTTTTTGTTTTTTGACATTTTATTTATAATTGTATGGTTTAGGGTTTTGGTTTTAGGGTTTAGGGTTTTAGGTTTAGGATTTAGGTAATGTTCTTACATATGTAGGGAATATTCCTCTTTTTTTTCTTGGATTTATGGCCAATAGTACATGGGTTTTACCGACTTTTTTGTTTTTTGACATTTTATTTATATTTGTATGGTTTAGGGTTTAGGGTTTTGGTTTTAGAGTTTAGGGTTTTAGGTTTAGGGCTTAGGTAATGTTCTTGCATATGTAGGGAATATTCCTCATTTTTTTTCTTGGATTTATTGCCTGTACACGTTTTCTACCGTCTCTTTTGTTTTACGACATTTTATTTATAATTATAGGGTTTAGGGTTTAGTGGGTATGTTTTAGGGTTTAGGGTTTTAGGTTTAGGGTTAAGGTAATGTTCTTGCATATGTAGGGAATATTCCTTATTTTTTTTCTTGGATTTATGGCCAATAGTACACGGGTTTTACCGACTTTTTTGTTTTTTGACATTTTATTTATATTTGTATGGTTTAGGGTTTAGGGTTTTGGTTTTAGGGTTTAGGGTTTTAGGTTTAGGATTTAGGTAATGTTTTTGCATATGTAGGGAATATTCCTCATTTTTTTTCTTGGATTTATGGCCAATAGTACACTGATTTTACCGACTTTTTTGTTTTTGAGATTTTATTTATATTTGTATGGTTTAGGGTTTAGGCTTTTGGTTTTAGAGTTTAGGGTTTTAGGTTTAGGGTTTAGGTAATGTTCTTGCATATGTAGGGAATATTCCTCATTTTTTTTCCTGTATTTATTGCCTGTACACGTTTTCTACCGTCTCTTTTGTTTTACGACATTTTATTTATAATTATAGGGTTTAGGGTTTAGGGGGTATGTTTTAGGGTTTAGGGTTTCAGGTTTAGGGTTAAGGTAATGTTCTTGCATATGTAGGGAATATTCCTTATTTTTTTTTCTTGGATTTATGGCCAATAGTACACGGGTTTTACCGACTTTTTTGTTTTTTGACATTTTATTTATATTTGTATAGTTTAGGGTTTAGGGTTTTGGTTATAGGGTTTAGGGTTTTAGGTTTAGGATTTAGGTAATGTTCTTGCATATGTAGGGAATATTCCTCATTTTTTTTCCTTGGATTTATGGCCAATAGTACACTGGTTTTACCGACTTTTTTGTTTTTGACATTTTATTTATATTTGTATGGTTTAGGTTTTAGGGTTTAGGGTTTTGGTTTTAGAGTTTAAGAGTTTAGGTTTAGGGTTTAGGTAATGTTCTTGCATATGTAGGGAATATTCCTCATTTTTTTTCTTGGATTTATGGGCAATAGTACACAGGTTTTACCGACTTTTTTGTTTTTTGACATTTTATTTATAATTGTATGGTTTAGGGTTTTGGTTTTAGGGTTTAGGGTTTTAGGTTTAGGATTTAGGTAATGTTCTTACATATGTAGGGAATATTCCTCTTTTTTTTCTTGGATTTATGGCCAATAGTACATGGGTTTTACCGACTTTTTTGTTTTTTGACATTTTATTTATATTTGTATGGTTTAGGGTTTAGGGTTTTGGTTTTAGAGTTTAGGGTTTTAGGTTTAGGGCTTAGGTAATGTTCTTGCATATGTAGGGAATATTCCTCATTTTTTTTCTTGGATTTATTGCCTGTACACGTTTTCTACCGTCTCTTTTGTTTTACGACATTTTATTTATAATTATAGGGTTTAGGGTTTAGTGGGTATGTTTTAGGGTTTAGGGTTTTAGGTTTAGGGTTAAGGTAATGTTCTTGCATATGTAGGGAATATTCCTTATTTTTTTTCTTGGATTTATGGCCAATAGTACACGGGTTTTACCGACTTTTTTGTTTTTTGACATTTTATTTATATTTGTATGGTTTAGGGTTTAGGGTTTTGGTTTTAGGGTTTAGGGTTTTAGGTTTAGGATTTAGGTAATGTTTTTGCATATGTAGGGAATATTCCTCATTTTTTTTCTTGGATTTATGGCCAATAGTACACTGATTTTACCGACTTTTTTGTTTTTGAGATTTTATTTATATTTGTATGGTTTAGGGTTTAGGCTTTTGGTTTTAGAGTTTAGGGTTTTAGGTTTAGGGTTTAGGTAATGTTCTTGCATATGTAGGGAATATTCCTCATTTTTTTTCCTGTATTTATTGCCTGTACACGTTTTCTACCGTCTCTTTTGTTTTACGACATTTTATTTATAATTATAGGGTTTAGGGTTTAGGGGGTATGTTTTAGGGTTTAGGGTTTCAGGTTTAGGGTTAAGGTAATGTTCTTGCATATGTAGGGAATATTCCTTATTTTTTTTTCTTGGATTTATGGCCAATAGTACACGGGTTTTACCGACTTTTTTGTTTTTTGACATTTTATTTATATTTGTATAGTTTAGGGTTTAGGGTTTTGGTTATAGGGTTTAGGGTTTTAGGTTTAGGATTTAGGTAATGTTCTTGCATATGTAGGGAATATTCCTCATTTTTTTTCCTTGGATTTATGGCCAATAGTACACTGGTTTTACCGACTTTTTTGTTTTTGACATTTTATTTATATTTGTATGGTTTAGGTTTTAGGGTTTAGGGTTTTGGTTTTAGAGTTTAAGATTTTAGGTTTAGGGTTTAGGTAATGTTCTTGCATATGTAGGGAATATTCCTCATTTTTTTTCTTGGATTTATGGGCAATAGTACACAGGTTTTACCGACTTTTTTGTTTTTTGACATTTTATTTATAATTGTATGGTTTAGGGTTTTGGTTTTAGGGTTTAGGGTTTTAGGTTTAGGATTTAGGTAATGTTCTTACATATGTAGGGAATATTCCTCTTTTTTTTCTTGGATTTATGGCCAATAGTACATGGGTTTTACCGACTTTTTTGTTTTTTGACATTTTATTTATATTTGTATGGTTTAGGGTTTAGGGTTTTGGTTTTAGAGTTTAGGGTTTTAGGTTTAGGGCTTAGGTAATGTTCTTGCATATGTAGGGAATATTCCTCATTTTTTTTCTTGGATTTATTGCCTGTACACGTTTTCTACCGTCTCTTTTGTTTTACGACATTTTATTTATAATTATAGGGTTTAGGGTTTAGTGGGTATGTTTTAGGGTTTAGGGTTTTAGGTTTAGGGTTAAGGTAATGTTCTTGCATATGTAGGGAATATTCCTTATTTTTTTTCTTGGATTTATGGCCAATAGTACACGGGTTTTACCGACTTTTTTGTTTTTTGACATTTTATTTATATTTGTATGGTTTAGGGTTTAGGGTTTTGGTTTTAGGGTTTAGGGTTTTAGGTTTAGGATTTATGTAATGTTTTTGCATATGTAGGGAATATTCCTCATATTTTTTCTTTTATTTATGGCCAATAGTACACTGATTTTACCGACTTTTTTGTTTTTGAGATTTTATTTATATTTGTATGGTTTAGGGTTTAGGGTTTTGGTTTTAGAGTTTAGGATTTTAGGTTTAGGGTTTTGGTAATGTTCTTGCATATGTAGGGAATATTCCTCATTTTTTTTCTTGGATTTATTGCCTGTACACGTTTTCTACCGTCTCTTTTGTTTTACGACATTTTATTTATAATTATAGGGTTTAGGGTTTAGGGGGTATGTTTTAGGGGTTAGGGTTTCAGGTTTAGGGTTAAGGTAATGTTCTTGCATATGTAGGGAATATTCCTTATTTTTTTTCTTGGATTTATGGCCAATAGTACACGGGTTTTACCGACTTTTTTGTTTTTTGACATTTTATTTATATTTGTATGGTTTAGGGTTTAGGGTTTTGGTTTTAGGTTTACGGTTTTGGTTTTAGGGTTTAGGGTTTTAGGTTTAGGATTTAGGTAATGTTTTTGCATATGTAGGGAATATTGCTCATTTTTTTTCTTCGATTTATGGCCGTACACGGATTTTACCGACTTTTTTGTTTTTGAGATTTTATTTATATTTGTATGGTTTAGGGTTTAGGGTTTTGGTTTTAGAGTTTAGGGTTTTAGGTTTAGGGTTTAGATAATGTTCTTGCATATGTAGGGAATATTCCTCATTTTTTTTCATGGATTTATTGCCTGTACACGTTTTCTACCGTCTCTTTTGTTTTACGACATTTTATTTATAATTATAGGGTTTGGGGTTTAGGGGGTATGTTTTAGGGTTTAGGGTTTCAGGTTTAGGGTTAAGGTAATGTTCTTGCATATGTAGGGAATATTCCTTATTTTTTTTCTTGGATTTATGGCCAATAGTACACAGGTTTTACCAATTTTTTGTTTTTTGACATTTTATTCATATTTGTATGGTTTAGGGTTTAGGGTTTAGGGTTTTGGTTTTAGAGTTTAGGATTTTAGGTTTAGGGTTTAGGTAATGTTCTTGCATATGTAGAGAATATTCCTCATTTTTTTTCTTGGATTTATGGCCTATAGTACACGGTTTCTACCGTTTTTTTGTTTTACGACATTTTATTTATAATTATAGGTTTTAGGGTTTCGGGGGTATGTTTTAGTGTTTAGGGTGTATGCTTTAGGGTTTAGGGTTTAGGTAATGTTCTTGCATATGTAGGGAATATACCTCATTTTTTTTCTTGGATTTATGGCCAATAGTACAAAGGTTTTATCGACTTTTTTGTTTTTTGACATTTTATTTATATATGTATGGTTTAGGGTTTAGGGTTTTGGTTTTAGGTTTAGGGTTTAGGTAGTGTTCTTGCATATGTAGGGAATATTTCTCATTTTTTTTCTAGGATTTATGGCCTATAGTACACGGTTTCTACCGTCTTTTTTGTTTTACGACATTTTATTTATAATTATAGGTTTTAGGGTTTAGGGTGTATGTTTTAGGGTTTAGGGTTTCAGGTTTAGGGATAAGGTAATGTTCTTGCATATGTAGGGAATATTACTTATTTTTTTTCCTGGATTTATGGCCAATAGTACACGGGTTTTACCGACTTTTTTGTTTTTTGACATTTTATTTATATTTGTATGGTTTAGGGTTTAGGGTTTAGGGTTTTGGTTTTAGGGTTTAGGGTTTTATGTTTAGGATTTAGGTAATGTTTTTGCATATGTAGGGAATATTCCTCATTTTTTTTCTTGGATTTAAGGCCAATAGTACACAGGTTTTACCGACTTTTTTGTTTTTTGACATTTTATTTATATTTGTAAGGTTTAGGGTTTAGGGTTTTCGTTTTAGAGTTTAGGATTTTAGGTTTAGGGTTTAGGTAATGTTCTTGCATATGTAGGGAATATTCCTAATTTTTTTTCTTGGATTTATTGCCTGTACACGTTTTCTACCGTCTCTTTTGTTTTACGACATTTTATTTATAATTATAGGGTTTAGGGTTTAGGGGGTATGTTTTAGGTTTTAGGGTTTCAGGTTTATGGTTAAGGTAATGTTCTTGCATATGTAGGGAATATTCCTTATTTTTTTTCTTGGATTTATGGCCAATAGTACACGGGTTTTACCGACTTTTTTGTTTTTGACATTTTATTTATATTTGTATGGTTTAGGTTTTAGGGTTTAGGGTTTTGGTTATAGGGTTTTAGGTTTAGGATTTAGGTAATGTTCTTGCATATGTAGGGAATATTCCTAATTTTTTTTCTTGGATTTATTGCCTGTACACGTTTTCTACTGTCTCTTTTGTTTTACGACATTTTTTTTATAATTATAGGGTTTAGGGTTTCGGGGGTATGTTTTAGGGTTTCAGGTTTAGGGTTAAGGTAATGTTCTTGCATATGTAGGGAATATTCCTTATTTTTTTTCTTGGATTTATGGCCAATAGTACACGGGTTTTACCGACTTTTTTGTTTTTGACATTTTATTTATATTTGTATGGTTTAGGTTTTAGGGTTTAGGGTTTTGGTTATAGGGTTTTAGGTTTAGGATTTAGGTAATGTTCTTGCATATGTAGGGAATATTCCTCATTTTTTTTCTTGGATTTATGGCCTATAGTACACGGTTTCTACCGTCTTTTTTGTTTTACGACATTTTATTTATAATTATAGGTTTTAGGGTTTAGGGGGTCTGTTTTAGGGTTTAGGGTTTCAGGTTTAGGGTTAAGGTAATGTTCTTGCATATGTAGGGAATATTCCTTATTTTTTTTCTTGGATTTATGGCCAATAGTACACGGGTTTTACCGACTTTTTTGTTTTTTGACATTTTATATATATTTGTATGGTTTAGGGTTTAGGTTTTTGGTTTTAGGGTTTAGGGTTTTAGGTTTAGGATTTAGGTAAGGTTCTTTCATATGTAGGGAATATTCCTCATTTTTTTTCCTTGGATTTATGGCCAATAGTACACGGGTTTTACCGACTTTTTTGTTTTTGACATTTTATTTATATTTGTATGGTTTAGGTTTTAGGGTTTAGGGTTTTGGTTTTAGAGTTTAAGATTTTAGGTTTAGGGTTTAGGTAATGTTCTTGCATATGTAGGGAATATTCCTCATTTTTTTTCTTGGATTTATGGCCAATAGTACACAGGTTTTACCGACTTTTTTGTTTTTTGACATTTTATTTATATTTGTATGGTTTAGGGTTTAGGGTTTTGGTTTTAGAGTTTAGGGTTTTAGGTTTAGGGTTAAGGTAATGTTCTTGCATATGTAGGGAATATTCTTTATTTTTTTTCTTGGATTTATGGCCAATAGTACACGGGTTTTACCGACTTTTTTGTTTTTTGACATTTTATTTATATTTGTATGGTTTAGGGTTTAGGGTTTTGGTTTTAGGGTTTAGGGTTTTAGGTTTAGGATTTAGGTAATGTTCTTGCATATTCAGGGAATATTCCTCATTTTTTTTCCTTGGCTTTATGGCCAATAGTACACGGGTTTTACCGACTTTTTTGTTTTTGACATTTTATTTATATTTGTATGGTTTAGGTTTTAGGATTTAGGGTTTTGGTTTTAGAGTTTAATATTTTAGGTTTAGGGTTTAGGTAATGTTCTTGCATATGTAGGGAATATTCCTCATTTTTTTTCTTGGATTTATGGGCAATAGTACACAGGTTTTACCGACTTTTTTGTTTTTTGACATTTTATTTATATTTGTATGGTTTAGGATTTTGGTTTTAGGGTTTAGGGTTTTAGGTTTAGGATTTAGGTAATGTTCTTGCATATGTAGGGAATATTCCTCATTTTTTTTCCTTGGATTTATGGCCAATAGTACACGGGTTTTACCGACTTTTTTGTTTTTGACATTTTATTTATATTTGTATGGTTTAGTTTTTAGGGTTTAGGGTTTTGGTTTTAGAGTTTAAGATTTTAGGTTTAGGGTTTAGGTAATGTTCTTGCATATGTAGGGAATATTCCTCATTTTTTTTCTTGGATTTATGGCCTATAGTACACGGTTTCTACCGACTTTTTTGTTTTACGACATTTTATTTGTAATTATAGGTTTTAGGGTATAGGGTGTATGTTTTAGGGTTTAGGGTTTCAGGTTTAGGGTTCAGGTAATGTTCTTGCATATGTAGGGAATATTCCTTATTTTTTTTCTTGGATTTATGGCCAATAGTACACGGGTTTTACCGACTTTTTTGTTTTTTGACATTTTATTTATATTTGTATGGTTTAGGGTTTAGGGTTTTGGTTTTAGGGTTTAGGGTTTTAGGTTTAGGATTTAGGTAATGTTCTTGCATATGTAGGGAATATTCCTCATTTTTTTTCCTTGGATTTATGGCCAATATTACACGGGTTTTACCGACTTTTTTGTTTTTGACATTTTATTTATATTTGTATGGTTTAGGTTTTAGGGTTTAGGGTTTTGGTTTTAGAGTTTAAGATTTTAGGTTTAGGGTTTAGGTAATGTTCTTGCATATGTAGGGAATATTCCTCATTTTTTTTCTTGGATTTATGGGCAATAGTACACAGGTTTTACCGACTTTTTTGTTTTTTGACATTTTATTTATATTTGTATGGTTTAGGGTTTAGGGTTTAGGGTTTTGGTTTTAGGGTTTAGGGTTTTAGGTTTAGGATTTAGGTAATGTTCTTGCATATGTAGGGAATATTCCTCATTTTCTTTCTTGGGTTTATGGCCAATAGTACACGGATTTTACCGACTTTTTTGTTTTTGAGATTTTATTTATATTTGTATGGTTTCGGGTTTAGGGTTTTGGTTTTCGAGTTTAGGGTTTTAGGTTTAGGGTTTAGGTAATGTTCTTGCATATGTAGGGAATATTCCTCATTTTTTTTCTTGGATTTATTGCCTGTACACGTTTTCTACCGTCTCTTTTGTTTTACGACATTTTATTTATAATTATAGGGTTTAGGGTTTAGGGGGTATGTTTTAGGGTTTAGGGTTTCAGGTTTAGGGTTAAGGTAATGTTCTTGCATATGTAGGGAATATTCCTTATTTTTTTTCTTGGATTTATGGCCAATAGTACACGGGTTTAACCGACTTTGTTGTTTTTGACATTTTATTTATATTTGTATGGTTTAGGTTTTAGGGTTTAGGGTTTTGGTTATAGGGTTTTAGGTTTAGGATTTAGGTAATGTTCTTGCATATGTAGGGAATATTCCTCATTTTTTTTCCTTGGATTTATGGCCAATAGTACACGGGTTTTACCGACTTTTTTGTTTTTGACATTTTATTTATATTTGTATGGTTTAGGTTTTAGGGTTTAGGGTTTTGGTTTTAGAGTTTAAGATTTTAGGTTTAGGGTTTAGGTAATGTTCTTGCATATGTAGGGAATATTCCTCATTTTTTTTCTTGGATTTATGGCCAATAGTACACAGGTTTTACCGACTTTTTTGTTTTTTGACATTTTATTTATATTTGTATGGTTTAGGGTTTAGGGTTTTGGTTTTAGAGTTTAGGATTTTAGGTTTAGGGTTTAGGTAATGTTCTTGCATATGTAGGGAATATTCCTCATTTTTCTTCTTGGATTTATGGCCTATGGTACACGGTTTCTACCGTCTTTTTTGTTTTACGACATTTTATTTATAATTATAGGTTTTAGGGTTTAGGGTGTATGTTTTAGGGTTTAGGGTTTCAGGTTTAGGGTTAAGGTAATGTTCTTGCATATGTAGGGAATATTCCTTTTTTTTTTTCTTGGATTTATGGCCAATAGTACACGGGTTTTACCGACTTTTTTGTTTTTTGACATTTTATTTATATTTGTATGGTTTAGGGTTTAGGGTTTTGGTTTTAGGGTTTAGGGTTTTAGGTTTAGGATTTAGGTAATGTTTTTGCATATGTAGGGAATATTCCTCATTTTTTTTCTTGGATTTATGGCCAATAGTACACTGATTTTACCGACTTTTTTGTTTTTGAGATTTTATTTATATTTGTATGGTTTAGGGTTTAGGCTTTTGGTTTTAGAGTTTAGGGTTTTAGGTTTAGGGTTTAGGTAATGTTCTTGCATATGTAGGGAATATTCCTCATTTTTTTTCTTGGATTTATTGCCTGTACACGTTTTCTACCGTCTCTTTTGTTTTACGACATTTTATTTATAATTATAGGGTTTAGGGTTTAGGGGGTATGTTTTAGGGTTTAGGGTTTCAGGTTTAGGGTTAAGGTAATGTTCTTGCATATGTAGGGAATATTCCTTATTTTTTTTTCTTCGATTTATGGCCAATAGTACACGGGTTTTACCGACTTTTTTGTTTTTTGACATTTTATTTATATTTGTATAGTTTAGGGTTTAGGGTTTTGGTTATAGGGTTTAGGGTTTTAGGTTTAGGATTTAGGTAATGTTCTTGCATATGTAGGGAATATTCCTCATTTTTTTTCCTTGGATTTATGGCCAATAGTACACTGGTTTTACCGACTTTTTTGTTTTTGACATTTTATTTATATTTGTATGGTTTAGGTTTTAGGGTTTAGGGTTTTGGTTTTAGAGTTTAAGATTTTAGGTTTAGGGTTTAGGTAATGTTCTTGCATATGTAGGGAATATTCCTCATTTTTTTTCTTGGATTTATGGGCAATAGTACACAGGTTTTACCGACTTTTTTGTTTTTTGACATTTTATTTATAATTGTATGGTTTAGGGTTTTGGTTTTAGGGTTTAGGGTTTTAGGTTTAGGATTTAGGTAATGTTCTTACATATGTAGGGAATATTCCTCTTTTTTTTCTTGGATTTATGGCCAATAGTACATGGGTTTTACCGACTTTTTTGTTTTTTGACATTTTATTTATATTTGTATGGTTTAGGGTTTAGGGTTTTGGTTTTAGAGTTTAGGGTTTTAGGTTTAGGGCTTAGGTAATGTTCTTGCATATGTAGGGAATATTCCTCATTTTTTTTCTTGGATTTATTGCCTGTACACGTTTTCTACCGTCTCTTTTGTTTTACGACATTTTATTTATAATTATAGGGTTTAGGGTTTAGTGGGTATGTTTTAGGGTTTAGGGTTTTAGGTTTAGGGTTAAGGTAATGTTCTTGCATATGTAGGGAATATTCCTTATTTTTTTTCTTGGATTTATGGCCAATAGTACACGGGTTTTACCGACTTTTTTGTTTTTTGACATTTTATTTATATTTGTATGGTTTAGGGTTTAGGGTTTTGGTTTTAGGGTTTAGGGTTTTAGGTTTAGGATTTATGTAATGTTTTTGCATATGTAGGGAATATTCCTCATATTTTTTCTTTTATTTATGGCCAATAGTACACTGATTTTACCGACTTTTTTGTTTTTGAGATTTTATTTATATTTGTATGGTTTAGGGTTTAGGGTTTTGGTTTTAGAGTTTAGGATTTTAGGTTTAGGGTTTTGGTAATGTTCTTGCATATGTAGGGAATATTCCTCATTTTTTTTCTTGGATTTATTGCCTGTACACGTTTTCTACCGTCTCTTTTGTTTTACGACATTTTATTTATAATTATAGGGTTTAGGGTTTAGGGGGTATGTTTTAGGGGTTAGGGTTTCAGGTTTAGGGTTAAGGTAATGTTCTTGCATATGTAGGGAATATTCCTTATTTTTTTTCTTGGATTTATGGCCAATAGTACACGGGTTTTACCGACTTTTTTGTTTTTTGACATTTTATTTATATTTGTATGGTTTAGGGTTTAGGGTTTTGGTTTTAGGGTTTAGGGTTTTAGGTTTAGGGTTTAGGTAATATTCTTGCATATGTCGGGAATATTCCTCATTTTTTTTCCTTGGATTTATGGCCAATTGTACACGGGTTTTACCGACTTTTTTGTTTTTGACATTTTATTTATATTTGTATGGTTTAGGTTTTAGGGTTTAGGGTTTTGGTTTTAGAGTTTAAGATTTTAGTTTTAGGGTTTAGGTAATGTTCTTGCATATGTAGGGAATATTCCTCATTTTTTTTCTTGGATTTATGGGCAATAGTACACAGGTTTTTACCGACTTTTTTGTTTTTTGACATTTTATTTATATTTGTATGGTTTAGGGTTTTGGGTTTTGGTTTTAGGGTTTAGGTTTTTAGGTTTAGGATTTAGGTAATGTTCTTGCATATGTAGGGAATATTCCTCATTTTTTTTCTTTGATTTATGGCCAATAGTACATGGGTTTTACCGACTTTTTTGTTTTTTGACATTTTATTTATATTTGTATGGTTTAGGGTTTAGGGTTTTGGTTTTAGAGTTTAGGGTTTTAGGTTTAGGGTTTAGGTAATGTTCTTGCATATGTAGGGAATATTCCTCATTTTTTTTCTTGGATTTATTGCCTGTACACGTTTTCTACCGTCTCTTTTGTTTTACAACATTTTATTTATAATTATAGGGTTTAGGGTTTAGGGGGTATGTTTTAGGGTTTAGGGTTTCAGGTTTAGGGTTAAGGTAATGTTCTTGCATATGTAGGGAATATTCCTTATTTTTTTTCTTGGATTTATGGCCAATAGTACACGGGTTTTACCGACTTTTTTGTTTTTGACATTTTATTTATATTTGTATGGTTTAGGTTTTAGGGTTTAGGGTTTTGGTTATAGGGTTTTAGGTTTAGGATTTAGGTAATGTTCTTGCATATGTAGGGAATATTCCTCATTTTTTTTCCTTGGATTTATGGCCAATAGTACACGGGTTTTACCGACTTTTTTGTTTTTGACATTTTATTTATATTTGTATGGTTTAGGTTTTAGGGTTTAGGGTTTTGGTTTTAGAGTTTAAGATTTTAGGTTTAGGGTTTAGGTAATGTTCTTGCATATGTAGGGAATATTCCTTCATTTTTTTTCTTGGATTTATGGGCAATAGTACACAGGTTTTACCGACTTTTTTGTTTTTTGACTTTTATTTATATTTGTATGGTTTAGGGTTTAGGGTTTAGGGTTCTGGTTTTAGGGTTTAGGGTTTTAGGTTTAGGATTTAGGTAATGTTCTTACATATGTAGGGAATATTCCTCATTTTTTTTCTTGGATTTATGGCCAATAGTGCATGGGTTTTACTGACTTTTTTGTTTTTTGACATTTTATTTATACTTGTATTGTTTAGGGTTTAGGGTTTTGGTTTCAGGGTTTAGGATTTTAGGTTTCGGGTTTAGGTAATGTTCTTGCATATGTAGGGAATATTCCTCATTTTTTTTCTTGGATTTATGGCCTATAGTACACGGGTTTTACCGACTTTTTTGTTTTTTGACATTTTATTTATATTTGTATGGTTTAGGGTTTAGGGTTTAGGGTTTTGGTTTTAGGGTTTTAGGTTTAGGATTTAGGTAAGGTTCTTGCATATGTAGGGAATATTCCTCATTTTTTTTCTTCGATTTATGTCCAATAGTACACGGGTTTTACCGACTTTTTATTTTTTTGACATTTTATTTATATTTGTATGGTTTAGGGTTTAGGGTTTTGATTTTAGGGTTTAGGGTTTTAGGTATAGGGTTTAGGTAATGTTCTTGCATATGTAGGGAATATTCCTTATTTTTTTTCTTGGATTTATGGCCAATAGTACACGGGTTTTACCGACTTTTTTGTTTTTTGACATTTTATTTATATTTGTATGGTTTAGGGTTTAGGGTTTTGGTTTTAGGGTTTAGGGTTTTAGGTTTAGGATTTAGGTAATGTTTTTGCATATGTAGGGAATATTCCTCATTTTTTTTCTTGGATTTAAGGCCAATAGTACACAGGTTTTACCGACTTTTTTGTTTTTTCACATTTTATTTATATTTGTAAGGTTTAGGGTTTAGGGTTTTGGTTTTAGAGTTTAGGATTTTAGGTTTAGGGTTTAGGTAATGTTCTTGCATATGTAGGGAATATTCCTAATTTTTTTTCTTAGATTTATTGCCTGTACACGTTTTCTACCGTCTCTTTTGTTTTACGACATTTTATTTATAATTATAGGGTTTAGGGTTTAGGGGGTATGTTTTAGGGTTTAGGGTTTCAGGTTTATGGTTAAGGTAATGTTCTTGCATATGTAGGGAAGATTCCTTATTTTTTTTCTTGGATTTATGGCCAATAGTACACGGGTTTTACCGACTTTTTTGTTTTTGACATTTTATTTATATTTGTATGGTTTAGGTTTTAGGGTTTAGGGTTTTGGTTATAGGGTTTTAGGTTTAGGATTTAGGTAATGTTCTTGCATATGTAGGGAATATTCCTCATTTTTTTTTCCTTGTATTTATGGCCAATAGTACACGGGTTTTACCGACTTTTTTGTTTTTGACATTTTATTTATATTTGTATGGTTTAGGTTTTAGGGTTTAGGGTTTTGGTTTTAGAGTTTAAGATTTTAGGTTTAGGGTTTAGGTAATGTTCTTGCATATGTAGGGAAGATTCCTTATTTTTTTTCTTGGATTTATGGCCAATAGTACACAGGTTTTACCGACTTTTTTGTTTTTTGACATTTTATTTATATTTGTATTGTTTAGGGTTTAGGGTTTTGGTTTTAGAGTTTAGGATTTTAGGTTTAGGGTTTAGGTAATGTTCTTGCATATGTAGGGAATATTCCTTATTTTTTTTCTTGGATTTATGGCCTATAGTACACGGTTTCTACCGTCTTTTTTGTTTTACGACATTTTATTTATAATTATAGGTTTTAGGGTTTAGGGTGTATGTTTTAGGGTTTAGGGTTTAGGGTTTCAGGTTTAGGGTTAAGGTAATGTTCTTGCATATGTAGGGAATATTCCTTATTTTTTTTCTTGGATTTATGGCCAATAGTACACGGGTTTTACCGACTTTTTTGTTTTTTGACATTTTATTTATATTTGTATGGTTTAGGGTTTAGGGTTTTGGTTTTAGGTTTACGGTTTTGGTTTTAGGGTTTAGGGTTTTAGGTTTAGGATTTAGGTAATGTTTTTGCATATGTAGGGAATATTGCTCATTTTTTTTCTTCGATTTATGGCCGTACACGGATTTTACCGACTTTTTTGTTTTTGAGATTTTATTTATATTTGTATGGTTTAGGGTTTAGGGTTTTGGTTTTAGAGTTTAGGGTTTTAGGTTTAGGGTTTAGATAATGTTCTTGCATATGTAGGGAATATTCCTCATTTTTTTTCATGGATTTATTGCCTGTACACGTTTTCTACCGTCTCTTTTGTTTTACGACATTTTATTTATAATTATAGGGTTTGGGGTTTAGGGGGTATGTTTTAGGGTTTAGGGTTTCAGGTTTAGGGTTAAGGTAATGTTCTTGCATATGTAGGGAATATTCCTTATTTTTTTTCTTGGATTTATGGCCAATAGTACACAGGTTTTACCAATTTTTTGTTTTTTGACATTTTATTCATATTTGTATGGTTTAGGGTTTAGGGTTTTGGTTTTAGAGTTTAGGATTTTAGGTTTAGGGTTTAGGTAATGTTCTTGCATATGTAGAGAATATTCCTCATTTTTTTTCTTGGATTTATGGCCTATAGTACACGGTTTCTACCGTTTTTTTGTTTTACGACATTTTATTTATAATTATAGGTTTTAGGGTTTCGGGGGTATGTTTTAGTGTTTAGGGTGTATGTTTTAGGGTTTAGGGTTTAGGTAATGTTCTTGCATATGTAGGGAATATACCTCATTTTTTTTCTTGGATTTATGGCCAATAGTACACAGGTTTTATCGACTTTTTTGTTTTTTGACATTTTATTTATATATGTATGGTTTAGGGTTTAGGGTTTTGGTTTTAGGTTTAGGGTTTAGGTAGTGTTCTTGCATATGTAGGGAATATTTCTCATTTTTTTTCTAGGATTTATGGCCTATAGTACACGGTTTCTACCGTCTTTTTTGTTTTACGACATTTTATTTATAATTATAGGTTTTAGGGTTTAGGGTGTATGTTTTAGGGTTTAGGGTTTCAGGTTTAGGGATAAGGTAATGTTCTTGCATATGTAGGGAATATTACTTATTTTTTTTCCTGGATTTATGGCCAATAGTACACGGGTTTTACCGACTTTTTTGTTTTTTGACATTTTATTTATATTTGTATGGTTTAGGGTTTAGGGTTTAGGGTTTTGGTTTTAGGGTTTAGGGTTTTATGTTTAGGATTTAGGTAATGTTTTTGCATATGTAGGGAATATTCCTCATTTTTTTTCTTGGATTTAAGGCCAATAGTACACAGGTTTTACCGACTTTTTTGTTTTTTGACATTTTATTTATATTTGTAAGGTTTAGGGTTTAGGGTTTTGGTTTTAGAGTTTAGGATTTTAGGTTTAGGGTTTAGGTAATGTTCTTGCATATGTAGGGAATATTCCTAATTTTTTTTCTTGGATTTATTGCCTGTACACGTTTTCTACCGTCTCTTTTGTTTTACGACATTTTATTTATAATTATAGGGTTTAGGGTTTAGGGGGTATGTTTTAGGGTTTAGGGTTTCAGGTTTATGGTTAAGGTAATGTTCTTGCATATGTAGGGAATATTCCTTATTTTTTTTCTTGGATTTATGGCCAATAGTACACGGGTTTTACCGACTTTTTTGTTTTTGACATTTTATTTATATTTGTATGGTTTAGGTTTTAGGGTTTAGGGTTTTGGTTATAGGGTTTTAGGTTTAGGATTTAGGTAATGTTCTTGCATATGTAGGGAATATTCCTAATTTTTTTTCTTGGATTTATTGCCTGTACACGTTTTCTACTGTCTCTTTTGTTTTACGACATTTTTTTTATAATTATAGGGTTTAGGGTTTCGGGGGTATGTTTTAGGGTTTAGGGTTTCAGGTTTAGGGTTAAGGTAATGTTCTTGCATATGTAGGGAATATTCCTTATTTTTTTTCTTGGATTTATGGCCAATAGTACACGGGTTTTACCGACTTTTTTGTTTTTGACATTTTATTTATATTTGTATGGTTTAGGGTTTAGGTTTTTGGTTTTAGGGTTTAGGGTTTTAGGTTTAGGATTTAGGTAAGGTTCTTTCATATGTAGGGAATATTCCTCATTTTTTTTCCTTGGATTTATGGCCAATAGTACACGGGTTTTACCGACTTTTTTGTTTTTGACATTTTATTTATATTTGTATGGTTTAGGTTTTAGGGTTTAGGGTTTAGGGTTTTGGTTTTAGAGTTTAAGATTTTAGGTTTAGGGTTTAGATAATGTTCTTGCATATGTAGGGAATATTCCTCATTTTTTTTCTTGGATTTATGGCCAATAGTACACAGGTTTTACCGACTTTTTTGTTTTTTGACATTTTATTTATATTTGTATGGTTTAGGGTTTAGGGTTTTGGTTTTAGAGTTTAGGGTTTTAGGTTTAGGGTTAAGGTAATGTTCTTGCATATGTAGGGAATATTCTTTATTTTTTTTCTTGGATTTATGGCCAATAGTACACGGGTTTTACCGACTTTTTTGTTTTTTGACATTTTATTTATATTTGTATGGTTTAGGGTTTAGGCTTTAGGGTTTAGGGTTTTGGTTTTAGGGTTTAGGGTTTTAGGTTTAGGATTTAGGTAATGTTCTTGCATATGTAGGGAATATTCCTCATTTTTATTCTTGGATTTATGGCCTATAGTACACGGTTTCTACCGTCTTTTTTGTTTTACGACATTTTATTTATAATTATAGGTTTTAGTGTTTAGGGTGTATGTTTTAGGGTTTAGGGTTTCAGGTTTAGGGTTTAGGTAATGTTCTTGCATATGTAGGGAATATACCTCATTTTTTTTCTTGGATTTATGGCCAATAGTACACAGGTTTTACCGACTTTTTTGTTTTTTGACATTTTATTTATATATGTATGGTTTAGGGTTTAGGGTTTTGGTTTTAGGTTTAGGGTTTAGGTAGTGTTCTTGCATATGTAGGGAATATTTCTCATTTTTTTTCTAGGATTTATGGCCTATAGTACACGGTTTCTACCGTCTTTTTTGTCTTACGACATTTTATTTATAATTATAGGTTTTAGGGTTTAGGGTGTATGTTTTAGGGTTTAGGGTTTCAGGTTTAGGGTTAAAGTAATGTTCTTGCATATGTAGGGAATATTCCTTATTTTTTTTCTTGTATTTATGGCCAATAGTACACGGGTTTTACCGACTTTTTTGTTTTTTGATATTTTATTTATATTTGTATGGTTTAGGGTTTAGGGTTTTGGTTTTAGGGTTTAGGGTTTTAGGTTTAGGATTTAGGTAATGTTTTTGCATATGTAGGGAATATTCCTCAATTTTTTTCTTGGGTTTATGGCCAATAGTACACGGATTTTACCGACTTTTTTGTTTTTGAGATTTTATTTATATTTGTATGGTTTAGGGTTTAGGGTTTTGGTTTTAGAGTTTAGGGTTTTAGGTTTAGGGTTTAGGTAATGTTCTTGCAAATGTAGGGAATATTCCTCATTTTTTTTCATGGATTTATTGCCTGTACACGTTTTCTACCGTCTCTTTTGTTTTACGACATTTTATTTATAATTATAGGGTTTGGGGTTTAGGGGGTATGTTTTAGGGTTTAGGGTTTCAGGTTTAGGGTTTAGGTAATGTTCTTGCATATGTAGAGAATATTCCTCATTTTTTTTCTTGGATTTATGGCCTATAGTACACGGTTTCTACCGTCTTTTTTGTTTTACGACATTTTATTTATAATTATAGGTTTTAGGGTTTAGGGTGTATGTTTTAGGGTTTAGGGTTTCAGGTTTAGCGTTAAGCTAATGTTCTTGCATATGTAGGGAATATTCCTTATTTTTTTTCTTGGATTTATGGCCAATAGTACACGGGTTTTACCGACTTTTTTGTTTTTTGACATTTTATTTATATTTGTATGGTTTAGGGTTTAGGGTTTTGGGTTTTGGTTTTAGAGTTTAAGATTTTAGGTTTAGGGTTTAGGTAATGTTCTTGCATATGTAGGGAATATTCCTCATTTTTTTTCTTGGATTTATGGCCAATAGTACACAGGTTTTACCGACTTTTTTTTTTTTTGACATTTTATTTATATTTGTATGGTTTAGGGTTTAGGGTTTTGGTTTTAGAGTTTAGGGTTTCAGGTTTAGGGTTAAGGTAATGTTCTTGCATATGTAGGGAATATTCTTTATTTTTTTTCTTGGATTTATGGCCAATAGTACACGGGTTTTACCGACTTTTTTATTTTTTGACATTTTATTTATATTTGTATGGTTTAGGGTTTAGGGTTTAGGGTTTAGGGTTTAAAGTTTTGGTTTTAGGGTTTAGGGTTTTAGGTTTAGGATTTAGGTAATGTTCTTGCATATGTAGGGAATATTCCTCATTTTTATTTTTGGATTTATGGCCTATAGTACACGGTTTCTACCGTCTTTTTTGTTTTACGACATTTTATTTATAATTATAGGTTTTAGTGTTTAGGGTGTATGTTTTAGGGTTTAGGGTTTCAGGTTTAGGGTTTAGGTAATGTTCTTGCATATGTAGGGAATATACCTCATTTTTTTTCTTGGATTTATGGCCAATACTACACAGGTTTTACCGACTTTTTTGTTTTTTGACATTTTATTTATATATGTATGGTTTAGGGTTTAGGGTTTTGGTTTTAGGTTTAGGGTTTAGGTAGTGTTCTTGCATATGTAGGGAATATTTCTCATTTTTTTTCTAGGATTTATGGCCTATAGTACACGGTTTCTACCGTCTTTTTTGTTTTACGACATTTTATTTATAATTATAGGTTTTAGGGTTTAGGGTGTATGTTTTAGGGTTTAGGGTTTCAGGTTTAGGGTTAAAGTAATGTTCTTGCATATGTAGGGAATATTCCTTATTTTTTTTCTTGGATTTATGGCCAATAGTACACGGGTTTTACCGACTTTTTTGTTTTTTGACATTTTATTTATATTTGTATGGTTTAGGGTTTAGGGTTTTGGTTTTAGGGTTTAGGGTTTTAGGTTTAGGATTTAGGTAAGGTTCTTTCATATGTAGGGAATATTCCTCATTTTTTTTCCTTGGATTTATGGCCAATAGTACACGGGTTTTACCGACTTTTTTGTTTTTGACATTTTATTTATATTTGTATGGTTTAGGTTTTAGGGTTTTGGGTTTTGGTTTTAGAGTTTAAGATTTTAGGTTTAGGGTTTAGGTAACGTTCTTGCATATGTAGGGAATATTCCTCATTTTTTTTCTTGGATTTATGGCCAATAGTACACAGGTTTTACCGACTTTTTTGTTTTTTGACATTTTATTTATATTTGTATGGTTTAGGGTTTAGGGTTTTGGTTTTAGAGTTTAGGGTTTCAGGTTTAGGGTTAAGGTAATGTTTTTGCATATGTAGGGAATATTCCTTATTTTTTTTCTTGGATTTATGGCCAATAGTACACGGGTTTTACCGACTTTTTTGTTTTTTGACATTTTATTTATATTTGTATGGTTTAGGGTTTAGGGTTTTGGTTTTAGGTTTAGGGTTTAGGTAGTGTTCTTGCATATGTAGGGAATATTCCTCATTTTTTTTCTAGGATTTATGGCCTATAGTACACGGTTTCTACCTTCTTTTTTGTTTTACGACATTTTATTTATAATTCTAGGTTTTAGGGTTTAGGGTGTATGTTTTAGGGTTTAGGTTTTCAGGTTTAGGGTTAAAGTAATGTTCTTGCATATGTAGAGAATATTCCTTATTTTTTTTCTTGGATTTATGGCCAATAGTACACGGGTTTTACCGACTTTTTTGTTTTTTGATATTTTATTTATATTTGTATGGTTTAGGGTTTAGGGTTTTGGTTTTAGGGTTTAGGGTTTTAGGTTTAGGATTTAGGTAATGTTTTTGCATATGTAGGGAATATTCCTCATTTTTTTTCTTGGGTTTATGGCCAATAGTACACGGATTTTACCGACTTTTTTGTTTTTTGACATTTTATTTATATTTGTATGGTTTAGGGTTTAGGGTTTTGGTTTTAGAGTGTAGGATTTTAGGTTTAGGGTTTAGGTAATGTTCTTGCATATGTAGGGAATATTCCTCATTTCTTTTCTTGGATTTATGGCCTATAGTACACGGTTTCTATCCTCTTTTTTGTTTTACGACATTTTATTTATAATTATAGGTTTTAGGGTTTAGGGTGTATGTTTTAGGGTTTAGGGTTTCAGGTTTAGGGTTAAGGTAATGTTCTTGCATATGTAGGGAATATTCCTTTTTTTTTTTCTTGGATTTATGGCCAATAGTACACGGGTTTTACCGACTTTTTTGTTTTTTGATATTTTATTTATATTTGTATGGTTTAGGGTTTAGGGTTTTGGTTTTAGGGTTTAGGGTTTCAGGTTTAGGATTTAGGTAATGTTTTTGCATATGTAGGGAATATTCCTCATTTTTTTTCTTGGGTTTATGGCCAATAGTACACGGATTTTACCGACTTTTTTGTTTTTGAGATTTTATTTATATTTGTATGGTTTAGGGTTTAGGGTTTCGGTTTCAGGGTTTAGGGTTTTAGGTTTAGGGTTTAGGTAATGTTCTTGCATATGTAGGGAATATTCCTCATTTTTTTTTCTTGGATTTATGGCCAATAGTACACGGTTTTTACCAACTTTTTTGTTTTTAACATTTTATTTATAATTATAGATTTTAGTGTTAAGGGTGTATGTTTTAGGGTTTAGGGTTTCAGGTTTAGGGTTTAGGTAATGTTCTTGCATATGTAGGTAATATTCCTCATTTTTTTTCTTCGATTTATGGCCAATAGTACACGGGTTTTACCGACTTTTTTGTTTTTTAACATTTTATTTATATTTGTATGGTTTAGGGTTTAGGGTTTTGGTTTTAGGGTTTAGGTTTTTAGGTTTAGGGTTAAGGTAATGTTCTTGCATATGTAGGGAATATTCCTTATTTTTTTTCTTGGATTTATGGCCAATAGTACACGGGTTTTACCGACTTTTTTGTTTTTTGACATTTTATTTATATTTGTATGGTTTAGGGTTTAGGGTTTTGGTTTTAGGGTTTAGGGTTTTAGGTTTAGGATTTAGGTAAGGTTCTTTCATATGTAGGGAATATTCCTCATTTTTTTTCCTTGGATTTATGGCCAATAGTACACGGGTTTTACCGACTTTTTTGTTTTTGACATTTTATTTATATTTGTATGGTTTAGGTTTTAGGGTTTAGGGTTTTGGTTTTAGAGTTTAAGATTTTAGGTTTAGGGTTTAGGTAATGTTCTTTCATAAGTAGGGAATATTCCTCATTTTTTTTCTTGGATTTATGGCCAATAGTACACAGGTTTTACCGACTTTTTTGTTTTTTAACATTTTATTTATATTTGTATGGTTTAGGGTTTAGGGTTTTGGTTTTAGGGTTTAGGGTTTTAGGTTTAGGGTTAAGGTAATGTTCTTGCATATGTAGGGAATATTCCTTATTTTTTTTCTTGGATTTATGGCCAATAGTACACGGGTTTTACCGACATTTTTGTTTTTTGACATTTTATTTATATTTGTATGGTTTAGGGTTTAGGGTTTAGGGTTTAGGGTTTAGGGTTTTGGTTTTAGGGTTTAGGGTTTTAGGTTTAGGATTTAGGTAATGTTCTTGCATATGTAGGGAATATTCCTCATTTTTTTTCTTGGATTTATGGCCTATAGTACACGGTTTCTACCGACTTTTTTGTTTTTCGACATTTTATTTATATTTATAGGTTTTAGGGTATAGTGTGTATGTTTTCGGGGTTTAAGGTTTCTGTTTTAGGGTTAAGGTAATGTTCTTGCATATGTAGGGAATATTCCTTATTTTTTTTCTTGGATTTATGGCCAATAGTACACGGGTTTTACCGACATTTTTGTTTTTTGACATTTTATTTATATTTGTATGGTTTAGGGTTTAGGGTTTTGGTTTTAGGGTTTAGGGTTTTAGGTTTAGGATTTAGGTAAGGTTCTTTCATATGTAGGGAATATTCCTCATTTTTTTTCCTTGGATTTATGGCCAATAGTACACGGGTTTTACCGACTTTTTTGTTTTTGACATTTTATTTATATTTGTATGGTTTAGGTTTTAGGGTTTAGGGTTTTGGTTTTAGAGTTTAAGATTTTAGGTTTAGGGTTTAGGTAATGTTCTTGCATATGTAGGGAATATTCCTCATTTTTTTTCTTGGATTTATGGCCAATAGTACACAGGTTTTACCGACTTTTTTGTTTTTTGACATTTTATTTATATTTGTATGGTTTAGGGTTTAGGGTTTTGGTTTTAGAGTTTAGGGTTTCAGGTTTAGGGTTAAGGTAATGTTTTTGCATATGTAGGGAATATTCCTTATTTTTTTTCTTGGATTTATGGCCAATAGTACACGGGTTTTACCGACTTTTTTGTTTTTTGACATTTTATTTATATTTGTATGGTTTAGGGTTTAGGGTTTTGGTTTTAGGTTTAGGGTTTAGGTAGTGTTCTTGCATATGTAGGGAATATTCCTCATTTTTTTTCTAGGATTTATGGCCTATAGTACACGGTTTCTACCGTCTTTTTTGTTTTACGACATTTTATTTATAATTCTAGGTTTTAGGGTTTAGGGTGTATGTTTTAGGGTTTAGGTTTTCAGGTTTAGGGTTAAAGTAATGTTCTTGCATATGTAGAGAATATTCCTTATTTTTTTTCTTGGATTTATGGCCAATAGTACACGGGTTTTACCGACTTTTTTGTTTTTTGATATTTTATTTATATTTGTATGGTTTAGGGTTTAGGGTTTTGGTTTTAGGGTTTAGGGTTTTAGGTTTAGGATTTAGGTAATGTTTTTGCATATGTAGGGAATATTCCTCATTTTTTTTCTTGGGTTTATGGCCAATAGTACACGGATTTTACCGACTTTTTTGTTTTTTGACATTTTATTTATATTTGTATGGTTTAGGGTTTAGGGTTTTGGTTTTAGAGTGTAGGATTTTAGGTTTAGGGTTTAGGTAATGTTCTTGCATATGTAGGGAATATTCCTCATTTCTTTTCTTGGATTTATGGCCTATAGTACACGGTTTCTATCCTCTTTTTTGTTTTACGACATTTTATTTATAATTATAGGTTTTAGGGTTTAGGGTGTATGTTTTAGGGTTTAGGGTTTCAGGTTTAGGGTTAAGGTAATGTTCTTGCATATGTAGGGAATATTCCTTATTTTTTTTCTTGGATTTATGGCCAATAGTACACGGGTTTTACCGACTTTTTTGTTTTTTGATATTTTATTTATATTTGTATGGTTTAGGGTTTAGGGTTTTGGTTTTAGGGTTTAGGGTTTCAGGTTTAGGATTTAGGTAATGTTTTTGCATATGTAGGGAATATTCCTCATTTTTTTTCTTGGGTTTATGGCCAATAGTACACGGATTTTACCGACTTTTTTGTTTTTGAGATTTTATTTATATTTGTATGGTTTAGGGTTTAGGGTTTTGGTTTCAGGATTTAGGGTTTTAGGTTTAGGGTTTAGGTAATGTTCTTGCATATGTAGGGAATATTCCTCATTTTTTTTTCTTGGATTTATGGCCAATAGTACACGGGTTTTACCAACTTTTTTGTTTTTGACATTTTATTTATAATTATAGATTTTAGTGTTAAGGGTGTATGTTTTAGGGTTTAGGGTTTCAGGTTTAGGGTTTAGGTAATGTTCTTGCATATGTAGGTAATATTCCTCATTTTTTTTCTTCGATTTATGGCCAATAGTACACGGGTTTTACCGACTTTTTTGTTTTTTAACATTTTATTTATATTTGTATGGTTTAGGGTTTAGGGTTTTGGTTTTAGGGTTTAGGGTTTTAGGTTTAGGGTTAAGGTAATGTTCTTGCATATGTAGGGAATATTCCTTATTTTTTTTCTTGGATTTATGGCCAATAGTACACGGGTTTTACCGACATTTTTGTTTTTTGACATTTTATTTATATTTGTATGGTTTAGGTTTTAGGGTTTAGGGTTTAGGGTTTTGGTTTTAGGGTTTAGGGTTTTAGGTTTAGGATTTAGGTAATGTTCTTGCATATGTAGGGAATATTCCTCATTTTTTTTCTTGGATTTATGGCCTATAGTACACGGTTTCTACCGACTTTTTTGTTTTTCGACATTTTATTTATATTTATAGGTTTTAGGGTATAGTGTGTATGTTTTAGGGTTTAAGGTTTCTGTTTTAGGGTTAAGGTAATGTTCTTGCATATGTAGGGAATATTCCTTATTTTTTTTCTTGGATTTATGGCCAATAGTACACGGGTTTTACCGACATTTTTGTTTTTTGACATTTTATTTATATTTGTATGGTTTAGGGTTTAGGGTTTTGGTTTTAGGGTTTAGGGTTTTAGGTTAAGGATTTAGGTAAGGTTCTTTCATATGTAGGGAATATTCCTCATTTTTTTTCCTTGGATTTATGGCCAATAGTACACGGGTTTTACCGACTTTTTTGTTTTTGACATTTTATTTATATTTGTATGGTTTAGGTTTTAGGGTTTAGGGTTTTGGTTTTAGAGTTTAAGATTTTAGGTTTAGGGTTTAGGTAATGTTCTTTCATATGCAGGGAATATTCCTCATTTTTTTTCTTGGATTTATGGCCAATAGTACACAGGTTTTACCGACTTTTTTGTTTTTTGACATTTTATTTATATTTGTATGGTTTAGGGTTTAGGGTTTTGGTTTTAGAGTTTAGGGTTTCAGGTTTAGGGTTAAGGTAATGTTTTTGCATATGTAGGGAATATTCCTTATTTTTTTTCTTGGATTTATGGCCAATAGTACACGGGTTTTACCGACTTTTTTGTTTTTTGACATTTTATTTATATTTGTATGGTCTAGGGTTTAGGGTTTTGGTTTTAGGTTTAGGGTTTAGGTAGTGTTCTTGCATATGTAGGGAATATTCCTCATTTTTTTTCTAGGATTTATGGCCTATAGTACACGGTTTCTACCGTCTTTTTTGTTTTACGACATTTTATTTATAATTCTAGGTTTTAGGGTTTAGGGTGTATGTTTTAGGGTTTAGGTTTTCAGGTTTAGGGTTAAAGTAATGTTCTTGCATATGTAGAGAATATTCCTTATTTTTTTTCTTGGATTTATGGCCAATAGTACACGGGTTTTACCGACTTTTTTGTTTTTTGATATTTTATTTATATTTGTATGGTTTAGGGTTTAGGGTTTTGGTTTTAGGGTTTAGGGTTTTAGGTTTTGGATTTAGGTAATGTTTTTGCATATGTAGGGAATATTCCTCATTTGTTTTCTTGGGTTTATGGCCAATAGTACACGGATTTTACCGACTTTTTTGTTTTTTGACATTTTATTTATATTTGTATGGTTTAGGGTTTAGGGTTTTGGTTTTAGAGTGTAGGATTTTAGGTTTAGGGTTTAGGTAATGTTCTTGCATATGTAGGGAATATTCCTCATTTCTTTTCTTGGATTTATGGCCTATAGTACACGGTTTCTATCCTCTTTTTTGTTTTACGACATTTTATTTATAATTATAGGTTTTAGGGTTTAGGGTGTATGTTTTAGGGTTTAGGGTTTCAGGTTTAGGGTTAAGGTAATGTTCTTGCATATGTAGGGAATATTCCTTATTTTTTTTCTTGGATTTATGGCCAATAGTACACGGGTTTTACCGACTTTTTTGTTTTTTGATATTTTATTTATATTTGTATGGTTTAGGGTTTAGGGTTTTGGTTTTAGGGTTTAGGGTTTCAGGTTTAGGATTTAGGTAATGTTTTTGCATATGTAGGGAATATTCCTCATTTTTTTTCTTGGGTTTATGGCCAATAGTACACGGATTTTACCGACTTTTTTGTTTTTGAGATTTTATTTATATTTGTATGGTTTAGGGTTTAGGGTTTTGGTTTCAGGGTTTAGGGTTTTAGGTTTAGGGTTTAGGTAATGTTCTTGCATATGTAGGGAATATTCCTCATTTTTTTTTCTTGGATTTATGGCCAATAGTACACGGGTTTTACCAACTTTTTTGTTTTTGACATTTTATTTATAATTATAGATTTTAGTGTTAAGGGTGTATGTTTTAGGGTTTAGGGTTTCAGGTTTAGGGTTTAGGTAATGTTCTTGCATATGTAGGTAATATTCCTCATTTTTTTTCTTCGATTTATGGCCAATAGTACACGGGTTTTACCGACTTTTTTGTTTTTTAACATTTTATTTATATTTGTATGGTTTAGGGTTTAGGGTTTTGGTTTTAGGGTTTAGGGTTTTAGGTTTAGGGTTAAGGTAATGTTCTTGCATATGTAGGGAATATTCCATATTTTTTTTCTTGGATTTATGGCCAATAGTACACGGGTTTTACCGACATTTTTGTTTTTTGACATTTTATTTATATTTGTATGGTTTAGGGTTTAGGGTTTAGGGTTTAGGGTTTTGGTTTTAGGGTTTAGGGTTTTAGGTTTAGGATTTAGGTAATGTTCTTGCATATGTAGGGAATATTCCTCATTCTTATTCTTGGATTTATGGCCTATAGTACACGGTTTCTACCGCCTTTTTTGTTTTACGACATTTTATTTATAATTATAGGTTTTAGTGTTTAGGGTGTATGTTTTAGGGTTTAGGGTTTCAGGTTGAGGGTTTAGGGTTTAGGTAATGTTCTTGCATATGTAGGGAATATACCTCATTTTTTTTCTTGGATTTATGGCCAATAGTACACGGGTTTTACCGACTTTTTTGTTTTTTGACATTTTATTTATATATGTATGGTTTAGGGTTTAGGGTTTAGGTAATGTTCTTGCATATGTAGGGAATATTCCTCATTTTTTATCTTGGATTTATGGCCTAAAGTACACTGTTTCTACCGATTTTTTGTTTTTCGACATTTTATTTATATTTATAGGTTTTAGGGTTTAGGGTGTATGTTTTAGGGTTTAGGTTATGTTCTTGCATATGTAGGGAATATTGCTCATTTTTTTTCTTGAATTTATGGCCAATAGTACACAGGTTTTACCGACTTTTTTGTTTTTTAAAATTTTATTTATATTTGTATGGTTTAGGGTTTAGGTTTTTGATTTTAGGGTTTAGGGTTTTAGGTTTAGGGTTTAGGTAGTGTTCTTGCATATGTAGGGAATATTCCTCATTTTTTTTCTAGGATTTATGGCCAATAGTACACGGGTTTACCGACATTTTTGTTTTTTGACATTTTATTTATATTTGTATGGTTTAGGGTTTAGGGTTTTGGTTTTAGGGTTTAGGGTTTTAGGTTTAGGATTTAGGTAAGGTTCTTTCATATGTAGGGAATATTCCTCATTTTTTTTCCTTGGATTTGTGGCCAATAGTACACGGGTTTTACCGACTTTTTTGTTTTTGACATTTTATTTATATTTGTATGGTTTAGGTTTTAGGGTTTAGGGTTTTGGTTTTAGAGTTTAAGATTTTAGGTTTAGGGTTTAGGTAATGTTCTTGCATATGTAGGGAATATTCCTCATTTTTTTTCTTGGATTTATGGCCAATAGTACACAGGTTTTACCGACTTTTTTGTTTTTTGACATTTTATTTATATTTGTATGGTTTAGGGTTTAGGGTTTTGGTTTTAGAGTTTAGGGTTTCAGGTTTAGGGTTAAGGTAATGTTTTTGCATATGTAGGGAATATTCCTTATTTTTTTTCTTGGATTTATGGCCAATAGTACACGGGTTTTACCGACTTTTTTGTTTTTTGACATTTTATTTATATTTGTATGGTTTAGGGTTTAGGGTTTTGGTTTTAGGTTTAGGGTTTAGGTAGTGTTCTTGCATATGTAGGGAATATTCCTCATTTTTTTTCTAGGATTTATGGCCTATAGTACACGGTTTCTACCGTCTTTTTTGTTTTACGACATTTTATTTATAATTCTAGGTTTTAGGGTTTAGGGTGTATGTTTTAGGGTTTAGGTTTTCAGGTTTAGGGTTAAAGTAATGTTCTTGCATATGTAGAGAATATTCCTTATTTTTTTTCTTGGATTTATGGCCAATAGTACACGGGTTTTACCGACTTTTTTGTTTTTTGATATTTTATTTATATTTGTATGGTTTAGGGTTTAGGGTTTTGGTTTTAGGTTTAGGGTTTCAGGTTTAGGATTTAGGTAATGTTTTTGCATATGTAGGGAATATTCCTCATTTTTTTTCTTGGGTTTATGGCCAATAGTACACGGATTTTACCGACTTTTTTGTTTTTGAGATTTTATTTATATTTGTATGGTTTAGGGTTTAGGGTTTTGGTTTCAGGGTTTAGGGTTTTAGGTTTAGGGTTTAGGTAATGTTCTTGCATATGTAGGGAATATTCCTCATTTTTTTTTCTTGGATTTATGGCCAATAGTACACGGGTTTTACCAACTTTTTTGTTTTTGACATTTTATTTATAATTATAGATTTTAGTGTTAAGGGTGTATGTTTTAGGGTTTAGGGTTTCAGGTTTAGGGTTTAGGTAATGTTCTTGCATATGTAGGTAATATTCCTCATTTTTTTTCTTCGATTTATGGCCAATAGTACACGGGTTTTACCGACTTTTTTGTTTTTTAACATTTTATTTATATTTGTATGGTTTAGGGTTTAGGGTTTTGGTTTTAGGGTTTAGGGTTTTAGGTTTAGGGTTAAGGTAATGTTCTTGCATATGTAGGGAATATTCCTTATTTTTTTTCTTGGATTTATGGCCAATAGTACACGGGTTTTACCGACATTTTTGTTTTTTGACATTTTATTTATATTTGTATGGTTTAGGGTTTAGGGTTTAGGGTTTAGGGTTTTGGTTTTAGGGTTTAGGGTTTTAGGTTTAGGATTTAGGTAATGTTCTTGCATATGTAGGGAATATTCCTCATTTTTTTTCTTGGATTTATGGCTTATAGTACACGGTTTCTACCGACTTTTTTGTTTTTCGACATTTTATTTATATTTATAGGTTTTAGGGTATAGTGTGTATGTTTTAGGGTTTAAGGTTTCTGTTTTAGGGTTAAGGTAATGTTCTTGCATATGTAGGGAATATTCCTTATTTTTTTTCTTGGATTTATGGCCAATAGTACACGGGTTTTACCGACATTTTTGTTTTTTGACATTTTATTTATATTTGTATGGTTTAGGGTTTAGGGTTTTGGTTTTAGGGTTTAGGGTTTTAGGTTTAGGATTTAGGTAAGGTTCTTTCATATGTAGGGAATATTCCTCATTTTTTTTCCTTGGATTTATGGCCAATAGTACACGGGTTTTACCGACTTTTTTGTTTTTGACATTTTATTTATATTTGTATGGTTTAGGTTTTAGGGTTTAGGGTTTTGGTTTTAGAGTTTAAGATTTTAGGTTTAGGGTTTAGGTAATGTTCTTTCATATGCAGGGAATATTCCTCATTTTTTTTCTTGGATTTATGGCCAATAGTACACAGGTTTTACCGACTTTTTTGTTTTTTGACATTTTATTTATATTTGTATGGTTTAGGGTTTAGGGTTTTGGTTTTAGGTTTAGGGTTTAGGTAGTGTTCTTGCATATGTAGGGAATATTCCTCATTTTTTTTCTAGGATTTATGGCCTATAGTACACGGTTTCTACCGTCTTTTTTGTTTTACGACATTTTATTTATAATTCTAGGTTTTAGGGCTTAGGGTGTATGTTTTAGGGTTTAGGTTTTCAGGTTTAGGGTTAAAGTAATGTTCTTGCATATGTAGAGAATATTCCTTATTTTTTTTCTTGGATTTATGGCCAATAGTACACGGGTTTTACCGACTTTTTTGTTTTTTGATATTTTATTTATATTTGTATGGTTTAGGGTTTAGGGTTTTGGTTTTAGGGTTTAGGGTTTCAGGTTTAGGATTTAGGTAATGTTTTTGCATATGTAGGGAATATTCCTCATTTTTTTTCTTGGGTTTATGGCCAATAGTACACGGATTTTACCGACTTTTTTGTTTTTGAGATTTTATTTATATTTGTATGGTTTAGGGTTTAGGGTTTTGGTTTCAGGGTTTAGGGTTTTAGGTTTAGGGTTTAGGTAATGTTCTTGCATATGTAGAGAATATTCCTCATTTTTTTTTCTTGGATTTATGGCCAATAGTACACGGGTTTTACCAACTTTTTTGTTTTTGACATTTTATTTATAATTATAGATTTTAGTGTTAAGGGTGTATGTTTTAGGGTTTAGGGTTTCAGGTTTAGGGTTTAGGTAATGTTCTTGCATATGTAGGTAATATTCCTCATTTTTTTTCTTCGATTTATGGCCAATAGTACACGGGTTTTACCGACTTTTTTGTTTTTTAACATTTTATTTATATTTGTATGGTTTAGGGTTTAGGGTTTTGGTTTTAGGGTTTAGGGTTTTAGGTTTAGGGTTAAGGTAATGTTCTTGCATATGTAGGGAATATTCCTTATTTTTTTTCTTGGATTTATGGCCAATAGTACACGGGTTTTACCGACATTTTTGTTTTTTGACATTTTATTTATATTTGTATGGTTTAGGGTTTAGGGTTTAGGGTTTAGGGTTTTGGTTTTAGGGTTTAGGGTTTTAGGTTTAGGACTTAGGTAATGTTCTTGCATATGTAGGGAATATTCCTCATTTTTTTTCTTGGATTTATGGCCTATAGTACACGGTTTCTACCGACTTTTTTGTTTTTCGACATTTTATTTATATTTATAGGTTTTAGGGTATAGTGTGTATGTTTTAGGGTTTAAGGTTTCTGTTTTAGGGTTAAGGTAATGTTCTTGCATATGTAGGGAATATTCCTTATTTTTTTTCTTGGATTTATGGCCAATAGTACACGGGTTTTACCGACATTTTTGTTTTTTGACATTTTATTTATATTTGTATGGTTTAGGGTTTAGGGTTTTGGTTTTAGGGTTTAGGGTTTTAGGTTTAGGATTTAGGTAAGGTTCTTTCATATGTAGGGAATATTCCTCATTTTTTTTCCTTGGATTTATGGCCAATAGTACACGGGTTTTACCGACTTTTTTGTTTTTGACATTTTATTTATATTTGTATGGTTTAGGTTTTAGGGTTTAGGGTTTTGGTTTTAGAGTTTAAGATTTTAGGTTTAGGGTTTAGGTAATGTTCTTTCATATGCAGGGAATATTCCTCATTTTTTTTCTTGGATTTATGGCCAATAGTACACAGGTTTTACCGACTTTTTTGTTTTTTGACATTTTATTTATATTTGTATGGTTTAGGGTTTAGGGTTTTGGTTTTAGAGTTTAGGGTTTCAGGTTTAGGGTTAAGGTAATGTTTTTGCATATGTAGGGAATATTCCTTATTTTTTTTCTTGGATTTATGGCCAATAGTACACGGGTTTTACCGACTTTTTTGTTTTTTGACATTTTATTTATATTTGTATGGTTTAGGGTTTAGGGTTTTGGTTTTAGGTTTAGGGTTTAGGTAGTGTTCTTGCATATGTAGGGAATATTCCTCATTTTTTTTCTAGGATTTATGGCCTATAGTACACGGTTTCTACCGTCTTTTTTGTTTTACGACATTTTATTTATAATTCTAGGTTTTAGGGTTTAGGGTGTATGTTTTAGGGTTTAGGTTTTCAGGTTTAGGGTTAAAGTAATGTTCTTGCATATGTAGAGAATATTCCTTATTTTTTTTCTTGGATTTATGGCCAATAGTACACGGGTTTTACCGACTTTTTTGTTTTTTGATATTTTATTTATATTTGTATGGTTTAGGGTTTAGGGTTTTGGTTTTAGGGTTTAGGGTTTTAGGTTTAGGATTTAGGTAATGTTTTTGCATATGTAGGGAATATTCCTCATTTGTTTTCTTGGGTTTATGGCCAATAGTACACGGATTTTACCGACTTTTTTGTTTTTTGACATTTTATTTATATTTGTATGGTTTAGGGTTTAGGGTTTTGGTTTTAGAGTGTAGGATTTTAGGTTTAGGGTTTAGGTAATGTTCTTGCATATGTAGGGAATATTCCTCATTTCTTTTCTTGGATTTATGGCCTATAGTACACGGTTTCTATCCTCTTTTTTGTTTTACGACATTTTATTTATAATTATAGGTTTTAGGGTTTAGGGTGTATGTTTTAGGGTTTAGGGTTTCAGGTTTAGGGTTAAGGTAATGTTCTTGCATATGTAGGGAATATTCCTTATTTTTTTTCTTGGATTTATGGCCAATAGTACACGGGTTTTACCGACTTTTTTGTTTTTTGATATTTTATTTATATTTGTATGGTTTAGGGTTTAGGGTTTTGGTTTTAGGGTTTAGGGTTTCAGGTTTAGGATTTAGGTAATGTTTTTGCATATGTAGGGAATATTCCTCATTTTTTTTCTTGGGTTTATGGCCAATAGTACACGGATTTTACCGACTTTTTTGTTTTTGAGATTTTATTTATATTTGTATGGTTTAGGGTTTAGGGTTTTGGTTTCAGGTTTTAGGGTTTTAGGTTTAGGGTTTAGGTAATGTTCTTGCATATGTAGGGAATATTCCTCATTTTTTTTTCTTGGATTTATGGCCAATAGTACACGGGTTTTACCAACTTTTTTGTTTTTGACATTTTATTTATAATTATAGATTTTAGTGTTAAGGGTGTATGTTTTAGGGTTTAGGGTTTCAGGTTTAGGGTTTAGGTAATGTTCTTGCATATGTAGGTAATATTCCTCATTTTTTTTCTTCGATTTATGGCCAATAGTACACGGGTTTTACCGACTTTTTTGTTTTTTAACATTTTATTTATATTTGTATGGTTTAGGGTTTAGGGTTTTGGTTTTAGGGTTTAGGGTTTTAGGTTTAGGGTTAAGGTAATGTTCTTGCATATGTAGGGAATATTCCTTATTTTTTTTCTTGGATTTATGGCCAATAGTACACGGGTTTTACCGACATTTTTGTTTTTTGACATTTTATTTATATTTGTATGGTTTAGGGTTTAGGGTTTAGGGTTTAGGGTTTTGGTTTTAGGGTTTAGGGTTTTAGGTTTAGGACTTAGGTAATGTTCTTGCATATGTAGGGAATATTCCTCATTTTTTTTCTTGGATTTATGGCCTATAGTACACGGTTTCTACCGACTTTTTTGTTTTTCGACATTTTATTTATATTTATAGGTTTTAGGGTATAGTGTGTATGTTTTAGGGTTTAAGGTTTCTGTTTTAGGGTTAAGGTAATGTTCTTGCATATGTAGGGAATATTCCTTATTTTTTTTCTTGGATTTATGGCCAATAGTACACGGGTTTTACCGACATTTTTGTTTTTTGACATTTTATTTATATTTGTATGGTTTAGGGTTTAGGGTTTTGGTTTTAGGGTTTAGGGTTTTAGGTTTAGGATTTAGGTAAGGTTCTTTCATATGTAGGGAATATTCCTCATTTTTTTTCCTTGGATTTATGGCCAATAGTACACGGGTTTTACCGACTTTTTTGTTTTTGACATTTTATTTATATTTGTATGGTTTAGGTTTTAGGGTTTAGGGTTTTGGTTTTAGAGTTTAAGATTTTAGGTTTAGGGTTTAGGTAATGTTCTTTCATATGCAGGGAATATTCCTCATTTTTTTTCTTGGATTTATGGCCAATAGTACACAGGTTTTACCGACTTTTTTGTTTTTTGACATTTTATTTATATTTGTATGGTTTAGGGTTTAGGGTTTTGGTTTTAGAGTTTAGGGTTTCAGGTTTAGGGTTAAGGTAATGTTTTTGCATATGTAGGGAATATTCCTTATTTTTTTTCTTGGATTTATGGCCAATAGTACACGGGTTTTACCGACTTTTTTGTTTTTTGACATTTTATTTATATTTGTATGGTTTAGGGTTTAGGGTTTTGGTTTTAGGTTTAGGGTTTAGGTAGTGTTCTTGCATATGTAGGGAATATTCCTCATTTTTTTTCTAGGATTTATGGCCTATAGTACACGGTTTCTACCGTCTTTTTTGTTTTACGACATTTTATTTATAATTCTAGGTTTTAGGGTTTAGGGTGTATGTTTTAGGGTTTAGGTTTTCAGGTTTAGGGTTAAAGTAATGTTCTTGCATATGTAGAGAATATTCCTTATTTTTTTTCTTGGATTTATGGCCAATAGTACACGGGTTTTACCGACTTTTTTGTTTTTTGATATTTTATTTATATTTGTATGGTTTAGGGTTTAGGGTTTTGGTTTTAGGGTTTAGGGTTTTAGGTTTAGGATTTAGGTAATGTTTTTGCATATGTAGGGAATATTCCTCATTTGTTTTCTTGGGTTTATGGCCAATAGTACACGGATTTTACCGACTTTTTTGTTTTTTGACATTTTATTTATATTTGTATGGTTTAGGGTTTAGGGTTTTGGTTTTAGAGTGTAGGATTTTAGGTTTAGGGTTTAGGTAATGTTCTTGCATATGTAGGGAATATTCCTCATTTCTTTTCTTGGATTTATGGCCTATAGTACACGGTTTCTATCCTCTTTTTTGTTTTACGACATTTTATTTATAATTATAGGTTTTAGGGTTTAGGGTGTATGTTTTAGGGTTTAGGGTTTCAGGTTTAGGGTTAAGGTAATGTTCTTGCATATGTAGGGAATATTCCTTATTTTTTTTCTTGGATTTATGGCCAATAGTACACGGGTTTTACCGACTTTTTTGTTTTTTGATATTTTATTTATATTTGTATGGTTTAGGGTTTAGGGTTTTGGTTTTAGGGTTTAGGGTTTCAGGTTTAGGATTTAGGTAATGTTTTTGCATATGTAGGGAATATTCCTCATTTTTTTTCTTGGGTTTATGGCCAATAGTACACGGATTTTACCGACTTTTTTGTTTTTGAGATTTTATTTATATTTGTATGGTTTAGGGTTTAGGGTTTTGGTTTCAGGTTTTAGGGTTTTAGGTTTAGGGTTTAGGTAATGTTCTTGCATATGTAGGGAATATTCCTCATTTTTTTTTCTTGGATTTATGGCCAATAGTACACGGGTTTTACCAACTTTTTTGTTTTTGACATTTTATTTATAATTATAGATTTTAGTGTTAAGGGTGTATGTTTTAGGGTTTAGGGTTTCAGGTTTAGGGTTTAGGTAATGTTCTTGCATATGTAGGTAATATTCCTCATTTTTTTTCTTCGATTTATGGCCAATAGTACACGGGTTTTACCGACTTTTTTGTTTTTTAACATTTTATTTATATTTGTATGGTTTAGGGTTTAGGGTTTTGGTTTTAGGGTTTAGGGTTTTAGGTTTAGGGTTAAGGTAATGTTCTTCCATATGTAGGGAATATTCCATATTTTTTTTCTTGGATTTATGGCCAATAGTACACGGGTTTTACCGACATTTTTGTTTTTTGACATTTTATTTATATTTGTATGGTTTAGGGTTTAGGGTTTAGGGTTTAGGGTTTTGGTTTTAGGGTTTAGGGTTTTAGGTTTAGGATTTAGGTAATGTTCTTGCATATGTAGGGAATATTCCTCATTCTTATTCTTGGATTTATGGCCTATAGTACACGGTTTCTACCGCCCTTTTTGTTTTACGACATTTTATTTATAATTATAGGTTTTAGTGTTTAGGGTGTATGTTTTAGGGTTTAGGGTTTCAGGTTGAGGGTTTAGGGTTTAGGTAATGTTCTTGCATATGTAGGGAATATACATCATTTTTTTTCTTGGATTTATGGCCAATAGTACACGGGTTTTACCGACTTTTTTGTTTTTTGACATTTTATTTATATATGTATGGTTTAGGGTTTAGGGTTTAGGTAATGTTCTTGCATATGTAGGGAATATTCCTCATTTTTTATCTTGGATTTATGGCCTAAAGTACACTGTTTCTACCGATTTTTTGTTTTTCGACATTTTATTTATATTTATAGGTTTTAGGGTTTAGGGTGTATGTTTTAGGGTTTAGGTTATGTTCTTGCATATGTAGGGAATATTGCTCATTTTTTTTCTTGAATTTATGGCCAATAGTACACAGGTTTTACCGACTTTTTTGTTTTTTAAAATTTTATTTATATTTGTATGGTTTAGGGTTTAGGTTTTTGATTTTAGGGTTTAGGGTTTTAGGTTTAGGGTTTAGGTAGTGTTCTTGCATATGTAGGGAATATTCCTCATTTTTTTTCTAGGATTTATGGCCAATAGTACACGGGTTTACCGACTTTTTTGTTTTTGACATTTTATTTATATTTGTATGGTTTAGGGTTTAGGGTTTTGGGTTTTGGGTTTAGGGTTTAGGCTTTTAGGTTTAGGGTTTAGGTAATGTTCTTGCATATGTAGGAAATATTCCTCATTTTTTTTCTTGAATTTATGGCTTATAGTACATGGTTTCTACCGAATTTTTTGTTTTTCGACATTTTGTTTATATTTATAGTTTTTAGGGTTTAGGGTTTTGGTTTTAGAGTCTAGGATTTCATATTTAGGGTTTAGGTAATGTTCTTGCATATGTAGGGAATATTCCTCATTTTTTTTCTTCGATTTATGGCCAATAGTACACGGGTTTTACCGACTTTTTTGTTTTTTAACATTTTATTTATATTTGTATGGTTTAGGGTTTAGGGTTTAGGGTTTTGGTTTTAGGTTTTAGAGTTTTAGGTTTAGGGTTTAGGTAATGTTTTTGCATATGTAGGGAATATTCCTCATTTTTTTCTTGGATTTATGGCCAACAGTACACGGGTTTTACCGACTTTTTTGTTTTTGAGATTTTATTTATATTTGTATGGTTTAGGGTTTAGGGTTTTGGTTTTAGAGTTTAGGGTTTTAGGTTTAGGGTTTAGGTAATGTTCTTGCATATGTAGGGAATATTCCTCAATTTTTACTTGGATTTATGGCCTATAGTACACGGTTTCTACCGACTTTTTTGTTTTTCGACATTTGGTTTATATTTATAGGTTTTAGGGTTTACGGTTTTGGTTTTAGGGTATAGAGTTTTAGTTTTAGGGTTTAGGTAATGTTTTTGCATATGTAGGGAATATTCCTCATTTTTTTTCTTGGATTTATGGCCAATAGTACACGGATTTTACCGACTTTTTTGTTTTTGAGATTTTATTTTTATTTGTATGGTTTAGGGTTTAGGGTTTTATTTTTAGAGTTGAGGGTTTTAGGTTTAGGGTTTAGGTAATGTTCTTGCATATGTAGGGAATATTCCTCATTTTTTTTCTTGGATTTATTGCCTGTACACGTTTTCTACCGTCTCTTTTGTTTTAGGACATTTTATTTATAATTATAGGTTTTAGGGTTTAGGGGGTATGTTTTAGGGTTTAGGGTTTCAGGTTTAGGATTAAGGTAATGTTCTTGCATATGTAGGGAATATTCCTTATTTTTTTTCTTGGATTTATGGCCAATAGTACACGGGTTTTACCGACTTCTTTGTTCTTTGACATTTTATTTATATTTGTATGGTTTAGGGTTTTGGTTTTAGGGTTTAGGGTTTTAGCTTTAGGATTTAGGTAATGTTCTTGCATATGTAGGGAATATTTCTCATTTTTTTTCCTTGGATTTATGGCCAATAGTACACGGGTTTTACCGACTTTTTTGTTTTTGACATTTTATTTATATTTGTATGGTTTAGGTTTTAGGGTTTAGGGTTTTGGTTTTAGAGTTTAAGATTTTAGGTTTAGGGTTTAGGTAATGTTCTTGCATATGTAGGGAATATTCCTCATTTTTTTTCTTGGATTTATGGCCAATAGTACACAGGTTTTACCGACTTTTTTGTTTTTTGACATTTTATTTATATTTGTATGGTTTAGGGTTTAGGGTTTTGGTTTTAGAATTTAGGGTTTTAGGTTTAGGGTTAAGGTAATGCTCTTGCATATGTAGGGAATATTCCTTATTTTTTTTCTTGGATTTATGGCCTATTAAGTACACGGGTTTTACCGACTTTTTTGTTTTTTGACATTTTATTTATATTTGTATGCTTTAGGGTTTAGGATTTAGGGTTTTGGTTTTAGTGTTTAGGGTTTTTGTTTTAGGTTTCGGATTTAGGTAATGTTCTTGCATATGTAGGGAATATTCCTCATTTTTATTCTTGCATTTATGGCCTATAGTACACGTTTTCTACCGTCTTTTTTGTTTTACGACATTTTATTTATAATTATAGGTTTTAGTGTTTAGGGTGTATGTTTTAGGGTTTAGGGTTTCAGGTTTAGGGTTTAGGTAATGTTCTTGCATATGTAGGGAATATACCTCATTTTTTTTCTTGGATTTATGGCCAATAGTACACGGGTTTTACCGACCTTTTTGTTTTTTGACATTTTATTTATATATGTATGGTTTAGGGTTTAGGGTTTAGGGTTTTGGTTTTAGGGTTTAGGGTTTTAGGTTTAGGGTTTAGGTAATGTTCTTGCATATGTAGGGAATATTCCTCATTTTTTATCTTGGATTTATGGCCTAAAGTACACGGTTTCTACCGATTTTTTTGTTTTTTGCGATTTTATTTATATTTATAGGTTTTAGGGTGTATGTTTTAGGGTTTAGGGTTTCTGTTTTAGCGTTTAGGTTATGTTCTTGCATATGTAAGGAATATTCCTTTTTTTTTTCTTGGATTTATGGCCAATAGTACACAGGTTTTACCGACTTTTTTGTTTTTTGAAATTTTATTTATATTTGTATGGTTTAGGGTCTAGGGTTTTGGTTTTAGGGTTTAGGGTTTTAGGTTTAGGGTTTAGGTAGTGTTCTTGCATATGTAGGGAATATTCCTCATTTTTTTTCTAGGATTTATGGCCTATAGTACACGGGTTTTACCGACTTTTTTGTTTTTTAACATTTTATTTATATTTGTATGGTTTAGGGTTTTGGTTTTAGGGTTTAGAGTTTTAGGTTTAGGGTTTAGGTAATGTTTTTGCATATGTAGGGAATATTCCTCATTTTTTTCTTGGATTTATGGCCAACAGTACACGGTTTCTACCGACTTTTTTGTTTTTCGACATTTTGTTTATATTTATAGGTTTTAGGGTTTAGGGTTTTGGTTTTAGGGTATAGATATTTAGGTTTAGGGTTTAGGTAATGTTTTTTCATATGTAGGGAATATTCCTCATTTTTTTTCTTGGATTTATGGCCAATAGTACACGGAATTTACCGGCTTTTTTGTTTTTGAGATTTTATTTATATTTGTATGGTTTAGGGTTTTAGTTTTAGAGTTTAGGGTTTTAGGTTTAGGATTTAGGTAATGTTCTTGCATATGTAGGGAATATTCCTCATTTTTTTTCTTGGATTTATTGCCTGTACACGTTTTCTACCGTCTCTTTTGTTTTAGGACATTTTATTTATAATTATAGGTTTTAGGGTTTAGGGGGTATGTTTTAGGGCTTAGGGTTTCAGTTTTAGGGTTAAGGTAATGTTCTTGCATATGTAGGGAATATTCCTTATTTTTTTTCCTTGGATTTATGGCCAATAGTACACGGGTTTTACCGACTTTTTTGTTTTTGACATTTTATTTATATTTGTATGGTTTAGGTTTTAGGGTTTAGGGTTTTGGTTTTAGAGTTTAAGATTTTAGTTTTAGGGTTTAGGTAATGTTCTTGCATATGTAGGGAATATTCCTCATTTTTTTTCTTGGATTTATGGCCAATAGTACACAGGTTTTACCGACTTTTTTGTTTTTTGACATTTTATTTATATTTGTATGGTTTAGGGTTTAGGGTTTTGGTTTTAGAATTTAGGGTTTTAGGTTTAGGGTTAAGGTAATGCTCTTGCATATGTAGGGAATATTCCTTATTTTTTTTCTTGGATTTATGGCCTATTAAGTACACGGGTTTTACCGACTTTTTTGTTTTTTGACATTTTATTTATATTTGTATGCTTTAGGGTTTAGGATTTAGGGTTTTGGTTTTAGTGTTTAGGGTTTTTGTTTTAGGTTTCGGATTTAGGTAATGTTCTTGCATATGTAGGGAATATTCCTCATTTTTATTCTTGCATTTATGGCCTATAGTACACGTTTTCTACCGTCTTTTTTGTTTTACGACATTTTATTTATAATTATAGGTTTTAGTGTTTAGGGTGTATGTTTTAGGGTTTAGGGTTTCAGGTTTAGGGTTTAGGTAATGTTCTTGCATATGTAGGGAATATACCTCATTTTTTTTCTTGGATTTATGGCCAATAGTACACGGGTTTTACCGACCTTTTTGTTTTTTGACATTTTATTTATATATGTATGGTTTAGGGTTTAGGGTTTAGGGTTTTGGTTTTAGGGTTTAGGGTTTTAGGTTTAGGGTTTAGGTAATGTTCTTGCATATGTAGGGAATATTCCTCATTTTTTATCTTGGATTTATGGCCTAAAGTACACGGTTTCTACCGATTTTTTTGTTTTTTGCGATTTTATTTATATTTATAGGTTTTAGGGTGTATGTTTTAGGGTTTAGGGTTTCTGTTTTAGCGTTTAGGTTATGTTCTTGCATATGTAAGGAATATTCCTTTTTTTTTTCTTGGATTTATGGCCAATAGTACACAGGTTTTACCGACTTTTTTGTTTTTTGAAATTTTATTTATATTTGTATGGTTTAGGGTCTAGGGTTTTGGTTTTAGGGTTTAGGGTTTTAGGTTTAGGGTTTAGGTAGTGTTCTTGCATATGTAGGGAATATTCCTCATTTTTTTTCTAGGATTTATGGCCTATAGTACACGGGTTTTACCGACTTTTTTGTTTTTTAACATTTTATTTATATTTGTATGGTTTAGGGTTTTGGTTTTAGGGTTTAGAGTTTTAGGTTTAGGGTTTAGGTAATGTTTTTGCATATGTAGGGAATATTCCTCATTTTTTTCTTGGATTTATGGCCAACAGTACACGGTTTCTACCGACTTTTTTGTTTTTCGACATTTTGTTTATATTTATAGGTTTTAGGGTTTAGGGTTTTGGTTTTAGGGTATAGATATTTAGGTTTAGGGTTTAGGTAATGTTTTTTCATATGTAGGGAATATTCCTCATTTTTTTTCTTGGATTTATGGCCAATAGTACACGGAATTTACCGGCTTTTTTGTTTTTGAGATTTTATTTATATTTGTATGGTTTAGGGTTTTAGTTTTAGAGTTTAGGGTTTTAGGTTTAGGATTTAGGTAATGTTCTTGCATATGTAGGGAATATTCCTCATTTTTTTTCTTGGATTTATTGCCTGTACACGTTTTCTACCGTCTCTTTTGTTTTAGGACATTTTATTTATAATTATAGGTTTTAGGGTTTAGGGGGTATGTTTTAGGGCTTAGGGTTTCAGTTTTAGGGTTAAGGTAATGTTCTTGCATATGTAGGGAATATTCCTTATTTTTTTTCCTTGGATTTATGGCCAATAGTACACGGGTTTTACCGACTTTTTTGTTTTTGACATTTTATTTATATTTGTATGGTTTAGGTTTTAGGGTTTAGGGTTTTGGTTTTAGAGTTTAAGATTTTAGGTTTAGGGTTTAGGTAATGTTCTTGCATATGTAGCGAATATTCCTGATTTTTTTTCTTGTATTTATGGCCAATAGTACACGGGTTTTACCGACTTTTTTGTTTTTTGACATTTTATTTATATTTGTATGGTTTAGGGTTTAGGGTTTTGGTTTTAGAGTTTAGGATTTTAGGTTTAGGGTTTAGGTAATGTTCTTGCATATGTAGGGAATATTCCTCATTCTTTTTCTTGGATTTATGGCCAATAGTACACAGGTTTTACTGACTTTTTTGTTTTTTGACATTTTATTTATATTTGTATGGTTTACGGTTTAGGGTTTTGGTTTTAGGGTTTAGGGTTTTAGGTTTAGGGTTTAGGTAATGTTCTTACATATGTAGGGAATATTCCTCATTTTTTATCTTGGATTTATGGCCTAAAGTACACGGTTTCTACCGATTTTTTTGTTTTTTGCGATTTTATTTATATTTATAGGTTTTAGGGTGTATGTTTTAGGGTTTAGGGTTTCTGTTTTAGCGTTTAGGTTATGTTCTTGCATATGTAGGGAATATTCCTTATTTTTTTTCTTGGATTTATGGCCAATATTACACAGGTTTTACCGACTTTTTTGTTTTTTGAAATTTTATTTATATTTGTATGGTTTAGGGTCTAGGGTTTTGGTTTTAGGGTTTAGGGTTTTAGGTTTAGGGTTTGGGTAGTGTTCTTGCATATGTAGGGAATATTCCTCATTTTTTTTCTAGGATTTATGGCCTATAGTACACGGGTTTTACCGACTTTTTTGTTTTTTAACATTTTATTTATATTTGTATGGTTTAGGGTTTAGGGTTTTGGTTTTAGGGTTTAGAGTTTTAGGTTTAGGGTTTAGGTAATGTTTTTGCATATGTAGGGAATATTCCTCATTTTTTTCTTGGATTTATGGCGAACAGTACACGGTTTCTACCGACTTTTTTGGTTTTCGACATTTTGTTTATATTTATAGGTTTTAGGTTTTAGGGTTTTGGTTTTAGGGTATAGATATTTAGGTTTAGGGTTTAGGTAATGTTTTTGCATATGTAGGGAATATTCCTCATTTTTTTTCTTGGATTTATGGCCAATAGTACACGAGTTTTACGGACTTTTTTGTTTTTTGACATTTTATTTATATTCGTATGGTTTAGGGTTTAGGGTTTTGGTTTTAGGGTTTAGGGATTTAGCTTTAGGATTTAGGTAATGTTCTTGCATATGTAGGGAATATTCCTCATTTTTTTTCCTTGGATTTATGGCCAATAGTACACGGGTTTTACCGACTTTTTTGTTTTTGACATTTTATTTATATTTGTATGGTTTAGGTTTTAGGGTTTAGGGTTTTGGTTTTAGAGTTTAAGATTTTAGGTTTAGGGTTTAGGTAATGTTCTTGCATATGTAGGGAATATTCCTGATTTTTTTTCTTGTATTTATGGCCAATAGTACACAGGTTTTACCGACTTTTTTGTTTTTTGACATTTTATTTATATTTGTATGGTTTAGGGTTTAGGGTTTTGGTTTTAGAGTTTAGGATTTTAGGTTTAGGGTTTAGGTAATGTTCTTGCATATGTAGGGAATATTCCTCATTCTTTTTCTTGGATTTATGGCCAATAGTACACAGGTTTTACTGACTTTTTTGTTTTTTGACATTTTATTTATATTTGCATGGTTTACGGTTTAGGGTTTTGGTTTTAGGGTTTAGGGTTTTAGGTTTAGGGTTTAGGTAATGTTCTTACATATGTAGGGAATATTCCTCATTTTTTATCTTGGATTTATGGCCTAAAGTACACGGTTTCTACCGATTTTTTTGTTTTTTGCGATTTTATTTATATTTATAGGTTTTAGGGTGTATGTTTTAGGGTTTAGGGTTTCTGTTTTAGCGTTTAGGTTATGTTCTTGCATATGTAGGGAATATTCCTTATTTTTTTTCTTGGATTTATGGCCAATATTACACAGGTTTTACCGACTTTTTTGTTTTTTGAAATTTTATTTATATTTGTATGGTTTAGGGTCTAGGGTTTTGGTTTTAGGGTTTAGGGTTTTAGGTTTAGGGTTTGGGTAGTGTTCTTGCATATGTAGGGAATATTCCTCATTTTTTTTCCAGGATTTATGGCCTATAGTACACGGGTTTTACCGACTTTTTTGTTTTTTAACATTTTATTTATATTTGTATGGTTTAGGGTTTAGGGTTTTGGTTTTAGGGTTTAGAGTTTTAGGTTTAGGGTTTAGGTAATGTTTTTGCATATGTAGGGAATATTCCTCATTTTTTTCTTGGATTTATGGCCAACAGTACACGGTTTCTACCGACTTTTTTGGTTTTCGACATTTTGTTTATATTTATAGGTTTTAGGTTTTAGGGTTTTGGTTTTAGGGTATAGATATTTAGGTTTAGGGTTTAGGTAATGTTTTTGCATATGTAGGGAATATTCCTCATTTTTTTTCTTGGATTTATGGCCAATAGTACACGAGTTTTACGGACTTTTTTGTTTTTTGACATTTTATTTATATTCGTATGGTTTAGGGTTTAGGGTTTTGGTTTTAGGGTTTAGGGATTTAGCTTTAGGATTTAGGTAATGTTCTTGCATATGTAGGGAATATTCCTCATTTTTTTTCCTTGGATTTATGGCCAATAGTACACGGGTTTTACCGACTTTTTTGTTTTTGACATTTTATTTATATTTGTATGGTTTAGGTTTTAGGGTTTAGGGTTTTGGTTTTAGAGTTTAAGATTTTAGGTTTAGGGTTTAGGTAATGTTCTTGCATATGTAGGGAATATTCCTGATTTTTTTTCTTGTATTTATGGCCAATAGTACACAGGTTTTACCGACTTTTTTGTTTTTTGACATTTTATTTATATTTGTATGGTTTAGGGTTTAGGGTTTTGGTTTTAGAGTTTAGGATTTTAGGTTTAGGGTTTAGGTAATGTTCTTGCATATGTAGGGAATATTCCTCATTCTTTTTCTTGGATTTATGGCCAATAGTACACAGGTTTTACTGACTTTTTTGTTTTTTGACATTTTATTTATATTTGTATGGTTTACGGTTTAGGGTTTTGGTTTTAGGGTTTAGGGTTTTAGGTTTAGGGTTTAGGTAATGTTCTTACATATGTAGGGAATATTCCTCATTTTTTATCTTGGATTTATGGCCTAAAGTACACGGTTTCTACCGATTTTTTTGTTTTTTGCGATTTTATTTATATTTATAGGTTTTAGGGTGTATGTTTTAGGGTTTAGGGTTTCTGTTTTAGCGTTTAGGTTATGTTCTTGCATATGTAGGGAATATTCCTTATTTTTTTTCTTGGATTTATGGCCAATATTACACAGGTTTTACCGACTTTTTTGTTTTTTGAAATTTTATTTATATTTGTATGGTTTAGGGTCTAGGGTTTTGGTTTTAGGGTTTAGGGTTTTAGGTTTAGGGTTTGGGTAGTGTTCTTGCATATGTAGGGAATATTCCTCATTTTTTTTCTAGGATTTATGGCCTATAGTACACGGGTTTTACCGACTTTTTTGTTTTTTAACATTTTATTTATATTTGTATGGTTTAGGGTTTAGGGTTTTGGTTTTAGGGTTTAGAGTTTTAGGTTTAGGGTTTAGGTAATGTTTTTGCATATGTAGGGAATATTCCTCATTTTTTTCTTGGATTTATGGCCAACAGTACACGGTTTCTACCGACTTTTTTGGTTTTCGACATTTTGTTTATATTTATAGGTTTTAGGTTTTAGGGTTTTGGTTTTAGGGTATAGATATTTAGGTTTAGGGTTTAGGTAATGTTTTTGCATATGTAGGGAATATTCCTCATTTTTTTTCTTGGATTTATGGCCAATAGTACACGAGTTTTACGGACTTTTTTGTTTTTTGACATTTTATTTATATTCGTATGGTTTAGGGTTTAGGGTTTTGGTTTTAGGGTTTAGGGATTTAGCTTTAGGATTTAGGTAATGTTCTTGCATATGTAGGGAATATTCCTCATTTTTTTTCCTTGGATTTATGGCCAATAGTACACGGGTTTTACCGACTTTTTTGTTTTTGACATTTTATTTATATTTGTATGGTTTAGGTTTTAGGGTTTAGGGTTTTGGTTTTAGAGTTTAAGATTTTAGGTTTAGGGTTTAGGTAATGTTCTTGCATATGTAGGGAATATTCCTGATTTTTTTTCTTGTATTTATGGCCAATAGTACACAGGTTTTACCGACTTTTTTGTTTTTTGACATTTTATTTATATTTGTATGGTTTAGGGTTTAGGGTTTTGGTTTTAGAGTTTAGGATTTTAGGTTTAGGGTTTAGGTAATGTTCTTGCATATGTAGGGAATATTCCTCATTCTTTTTCTTGGATTTATGGCCAATAGTACACAGGTTTTACTGACTTTTTTGTTTTTTGACATTTTATTTATATTTGTATGGTTTACGGTTTAGGGTTTTGGTTTTAGGGTTTAGGGTTTTAGGTTTAGGGTTTAGGTAATGTTCTTACATATGTAGGGAATATTCCTCATTTTTTATCTTGGATTTATGGCCTAAAGTACACGGTTTCTACCGATTTTTTTGTTTTTTGCGATTTTATTTATATTTATAGGTTTTAGGGTGTATGTTTTAGGGTTTAGGGTTTCTGTTTTAGCGTTTAGGTTATGTTCTTGCATATGTAGGGAATATTCCTTATTTTTTTTCTTGGATTTATGGCCAATATTACACAGGTTTTACCGACTTTTTTGTTTTTTGAAATTTTATTTATATTTGTATGGTTTAGGGTCTAGGGTTTTGGTTTTAGGGTTTAGGGTTTTAGGTTTAGGGTTTGGGTAGTGTTCTTGCATATGTAGGGAATATTCCTCATTTTTTTTCTAGGATTTATGGCCTATAGTACACGGGTTTTACCGACTTTTTTGTTTTTTAACATTTTATTTATATTTGTATGGTTTAGGGTTTAGGGTTTTGGTTTTAGGGTTTAGAGTTTTAGGTTTAGGGTTTAGGTAATGTTTTTGCATATGTAGGGAATATTCCTCATTTTTTTCTTGGATTTATGGCCAACAGTACACGGTTTCTACCGACTTTTTTGGTTTTCGACATTTTGTTTATATTTATAGGTTTTAGGTTTTAGGGTTTTGGTTTTAGGGTATAGATATTTAGGTTTAGGGTTTAGGTAATGTTTTTGCATATGTAGGGAATATTCCTCATTTTTTTTCTTGGATTTATGGCCAATAGTACACGAGTTTTACGGACTTTTTTGTTTTTTGACATTTTATTTATATTCGTATGGTTTAGGGTTTAGGGTTTTGGTTTTAGGGTTTAGGGATTTAGCTTTAGGATTTAGGTAATGTTCTTGCATATGTAGGGAATATTCCTCATTTTTTTTCCTTGGATTTATGGCCAATAGTACACGGGTTTTACCGACTTTTTTGTTTTTGACATTTTATTTATATTTGTATGGTTTAGGTTTTAGGGTTTAGGGTTTTGGTTTTAGAGTTTAAGATTTTAGGTTTAGGGTTTAGGTAATGTTCTTGCATATGTAGGGAATATTCCTGATTTTTTTTCTTGTATTTATGGCCAATAGTACACAGGTTTTACCGACTTTTTTGTTTTTTGACATTTTATTTATATTTGTATGGTTTAGGGTTTAGGGTTTTGGTTTTAGAGTTTAGGATTTTAGGTTTAGGGTTTAGGTAATGTTCTTGCATATGTAGGGAATATTCCTCATTCTTTTTCTTGGATTTATGGCCAATAGTACACAGGTTTTACTGACTTTTTTGTTTTTTGACATTTTATTTATATTTGTATGGTTTACGGTTTAGGGTTTTGGTTTTAGGGTTTAGGGTTTTAGGTTTAGGGTTTAGGTAATGTTCTTACATATGTAGGGAATATTCCTCATTTTTTATCTTGGATTTATGGCCTAAAGTACACGGTTTCTACCGATTTTTTTGTTTTTTGCGATTTTATTTATATTTATAGGTTTTAGGGTGTATGTTTTAGGGTTTAGGGTTTCTGTTTTAGCGTTTAGGTTATGTTCTTGCATATGTAGGGAATATTCCTTATTTTTTTTCTTGGATTTATGGCCAATATTACACAGGTTTTACCGACTTTTTTGTTTTTTGAAATTTTATTTATATTTGTATGGTTTAGGGTCTAGGGTTTTGGTTTTAGGGTTTAGGGTTTTAGGTTTAGGGTTTGGGTAGTGTTCTTGCATATGTAGGGAATATTCCTCATTTTTTTTCTAGGATTTATGGCCTATAGTACACGGGTTTTACCGACTTTTTTGTTTTTTAACATTTTATTTATATTTGTATGGTTTAGGGTTTAGGGTTTTGGTTTTAGGGTTTAGAGTTTTAGGTTTAGGGTTTAGGTAATGTTTTTGCATATGTAGGGAATATTCCTCATTTTTTTCTTGGATTTATGGCCAACAGTACACGGTTTCTACCGACTTTTTTGGTTTTCGACATTTTGTTTATATTTATAGGTTTTAGGTTTTAGGGTTTTGGTTTTAGGGTATAGATATTTAGGTTTAGGGTTTAGGTAATGTTTTTGCATATGTAGGGAATATTCCTCATTTTTTTTCTTGGATTTATGGCCAATAGTACACGAGTTTTACGGACTTTTTTGTTTTTTGACATTTTATTTATATTCGTATGGTTTAGGGTTTAGGGTTTAGGGTTTTGGTTTTAGGGTTTAGGGATTTAGCTTTAGGATTTAGGTAATGTTCTTGCATATGTAGGGAATATTCCTCATTTTTTTTCCTTGGATTTATGGCCAATAGTACACGGGTTTTACCGTCTTTTTTGTTTTACGACATTTTATTTATAATTATAGGTTTTAGGGTTTAGGGTGTATTTTTTAGGGTTAGGGTTTCAGGTTTAGGGTTAAGGTAATGTTCTTGCATATGTAGGGAATATTCGTCATTTTTTTTTCTTGGATTTATGGCCAATAGTACACAGGTTTTACCAACTTTTTTGTTTTAGACATTTTATTTATATTTGTATGGTTTAGGGTTTAGGTTTTAGGGTTTTGGTTTTAGAGTTTAAGACTTTAGGTTTAGGGTTTAGGTAATGTTCTTGCATATGTAGGGAATATTCCTCATTTTTTTTCTTCGATTTATGGCCTATAGTACACGGTTTCTACCGTCTTTTTTGTTTTACGACATTTTATTTATAATTATAGGTTTTATTATTTAGCGTGTATGTTTTAGGGTTTAGGATTTTAAGTTTAGGGTTTAGGTAATGTTCTTTCATATGTAGGGAATATTCCTCATTTTTTTTCTTGGATTTATGGCCAATAGTACACGGGTTTTACCGACTTTTTTGTTTTTTGAAATTTTATTTATATATGTATGGTTTAGGGTTTAGGGTTTAGGGTTTTGGTTTTAGGGTTTAGGGTTTTAGGTTTAGGGTTTAGGTAATGTTCTTGCATATGTATGGAATATTCCTCATTTTTTATCTTGGATTTATGGCCTAAAGTACACGGTTTCTACCGACTTTTTTTTTTTCGACATTTTATTTATATTTATAGGTTTTAGGGTTTAGGGTGTATGTTTTAGGGTTTAGGGTTTCTGTTTTAGGGTTTAGGTAATGTTCTTGCATATGTAGGGAATATTCCTCATTTTTTTTCTTGGATTTAAGGCCAATAGTACACAGGTTTTACCGACTTTTTTGTTTTTTGACATTTTATTTATATTTGTATGGTTTAGGGTTTAGGGTTTTGGTTTTAGGGTTTAGGGTTTTAGGTTTTAGGGTTTAGGTAATGTTCTTGCATATGTAGGGAATATTCCTCATTTTTTTTCTTGAATTTATGGCTTATAGTACACGGATTCTACCGAATTCTTTGTTTTTCGACATTTTGTTAATATTTATAGTTTTTAGGGTTTAGGGTTTTGGTTTTAGGGTCTAGGGTTTCAGGTTTAGGGTTTAGGTAATGTTCTTTCATATGTAGGGAATATTCCACATTTTTTTTCTTCGATTTATGGCCAATTGTACACGGGTTTTACCCACTTTTTTGTTTTTTAACATTTTATTTATATTTGTATGGTTTAGGTTTTAAGGTTTTGGTTTTAGCGTTTAGATTTTTAGTTTTAGGGTTTAGGTAATGTTTTTGCATATGTAGGGAATATTCCTCATTCTTTTTCTTGGATTTATGGCCAAAAGTACACGGGTTTTACCGACTTTTTTTGTTTTTGAGATTTTATTTATATTTGTATGGTTTAGGGTTTAGGGTTTTGGTTTTAGAGTTTCGGGTTTTAGGTTTAGGGTTTAGGTAATGTTCTTGCATATGTAGGGAATATTCCTCATTTTTTACTTGGATTTATGGCCTATAGTACACGGGTTTTACCGACTTTTTTGTTTTTTGATATTTTATTTATATATGTATGGTTTAGGGTTTAGGGTTTAGGGTTTTGGTTTTAGGGTTTAGGGATTTGGGTTTAGGGTTAAGGTAATGTTCTTGCATATGTAGGGAATATTCCTCATTTTTTATCTTGGATTTATGGCCTAAAGTACACGGTTTCTACCGACTTTTTTGTTTTTCGACATTTTATTTATATTTATAGGTTTTAGGGTTTAGGGTGTATGTTTTAGGGTTTATGGTTTCTGTTTTGGGGTTTAGGTAATGTTCTTGCATATGTAGGGAATATTCCTCATTTTTTTTCTTGGATTTAAGGCCAATAGTACCCGGGTTTTACCGACTTTTTTGTTTTTTGACATTTTATTTATATTTGTATGGTTTAGGGTTTAGGGTTTTGGTTTTAGGGTTTAGGGTTTAGGTAATGTTCTTGCATATGTAGGGAATATTCCTCATTTTTTTTCTTGGATTTATGGCCAACAATACACGGGTTTTACCGACTTTTTTGTTTTTGACATTTTATTTATATTTGTATGGTTTAGGGTTTAGGGTTTTCGTTTTAGAGTTTAGGGTTTTGGGTTTAGGGTTTAGGTAATGTTCTTGCATATGTAGGGAATATTCCAATTTTTTATTTGGATTTATGGCCTATAAGTACACGGTTTCTACCGACTTTTTTGTTTTTCGACATTTTGTTTATATTTATAGGTTTTAGGGTTTAGGTTTTTGGTTTTAGGGTTTAGAGTTTAGGTAATGTTTCTGCATATGTAGGGAATATTCCTCATTTTTTTTCTTCGATTTTTGGCCAATAGTACACGGATTTTACCGACTTTTTTGTTTTTGAGATTTTATTTATATTTGTATGGTTTAGGGTCTAGGGTTTTGGTTTTAGAGTTTAGGGTTTTAGGTTTAGGGTTTAGGTAATGTTCTTGCATATGTAGGGAATATTCCTCATTTTTATTCTTGGATTTATGGCCAATGGTACACAGGTTTTACCGACTTTTTTGTTTTTTGACATTTTATTTGTATTGTATGGTTTAGGGTTTAGGGTTTTGGTTTTAGGGTCTAGGGTTTCAGGTTTAGGGTTTAGTTAATGTTCTTGCATATGTAGGGTATATTCCTCCTTTTTTTTCTTCGATTTATGGCCAATAGTACACGGGTTTTACCGACTTTTTTGTTTTTTAACATTTTATATATATTTGTATGGTTTAGGGTTTAGGGTTTAGGGTTTTGGTTTTAGGGTTTCAGGTTTAGGGTTAAGCTAATGTTCTTGCATATGTAGGGAATATTCCTTATTTTTTTTCTTGGATTTATGGCCAATAGTACACGGGTTTTACCGACTTTTTTGTTTTTTGACATTTTATTTATATTTGTATGGTTTAGGGTTTAGGGTTTAGGGTTTTGGTTTTAGGGTTTAGGGTTTTCGGTTTAGGATTTAGGTAATGTTCTTGCATATGTAGGGAATATTCCTCATTTTTATTTTTGGATTTATGGCCAATGGTACACAGGTTTTACTGACTTTTTTGTTTTTTGACATTTTATTTATATTTGTATTGTTTAGGGTTTAGGGTTTAGGGTTTTGGTTTTAGGGTTTAGGGTTTTAGGTTTAGGTAATGTTCTTGCATATGTAGGGAATATTCCTCATTTTTTTTCTTGAATTTATGGCTTATAGTACACGGATTCTACCGAATTTTTTGTTTTTCGACATTTTGTTTATATTTATAGTTTTTAGGGTTTAGGGTTTTGGTTTTAGGGTCTAGGGTTTCAGGTTTAGGGTTTAGGTAATGTTCTTGCATATGTAGGGAATATTCCTCATTTTTTTTCTTCGATTTATGGCCAATAGTACACGGGTTTTACCGACTTTTTTGTTTTTTAACATTTTATTTATATTTGTATGGTTTAGGGTTTAGGGTTTTGGTTTTAGGGTTTAGAGTTTTAGTTTAGGGTTTAGGTAATGTTTTTGCATATGTAGGGAATATTCCTCATTCTTTTTCTCGGATTTATGGCCAACAGTACACGGGTTTTACCGACTTTTTTGTTTTTTAACATTTTATATATATTTGTATGGTTTAGGGTTTAGGATTTAGGGTTTTGGTTTTAGGGTTTAGGGTTTTAGGTTTAGGATTTAGGTAATGTTCTTGCATATGTAGGGAATATTCCTCATTTTTTACTTGGATTTATGGCCTATAGTACACGGTTTCTACCGACTTTTTTGTTTTTCCACATTTTGTTTATATTTATAGGTTTTAGGGTTTAGGGTTTTGGTTTTAGGGTCTAGGGTTTCAGGTTTAGGGTTTAGGTAATGTTCTTGCATATGTAGGGAATATTCCTCATTTTTTTTCTTCGATTTATGGCCAATAGTACACGGGTTTTACCGACTTTTTTGTTTTTTAACATTTTATATATATTTGTATGGTTTAGGGTTTAGGGTTTAGGGTTTTGGTTTTAGGGTTTCAGGTTTAGGGTTAAGGTAATGTTCTTGCATATGTAGGGAATATTTCTTATTTTTTTTCTTGGATTTATGGCCAATAGTACACGGGTTTTACCGACTTTTTTGTTTTTTGACATTTTATTTATATTTGTATGGTTTAGGGTTTAGGGTTTTTGTTTTAGGGTTTAGGGTTTTAGGTTTAGGATTTAGGTAATGTTCTTGCATATGTAGGGAATATTCCTCATTTTTTTTCTTGGATTTATGGCCAATAGTACACGGGTTTTACCGACCTTTTTGTTTTTGACATTTTATTTATATTTGTATGGTTTAGGGTTTAGGGTTTAGGGTTTAGGGTTTTGGTTTTAGAGTTTAAGATTTTAGGTTTAGGGTTTAGGTAATGTTCTTGCATATGTAGGGAATATTCCTCATTCTTTTTCTTGGATTTATGGCCTATAGTACATGGTTTCTACCGTCTTTTTTGTTTTACGACATTTTATTTATAATTATAGGTTTTAGTGTTTAGGGTGTATGTTTTAGGGTTTAGGGTTTCAGGTTTAGGGTTTAGGTAATGTTCTTGCATATGTAGGGAATATTGCTCATTTTTTTTCTTGGATTTATGGCCAATAGTACACAGGTTTTACCGACTTTTTTGTTGTTTGACATTTTATTTATATTTGTATGGTTTAGGGTTTTGGTATTAGGGTTTAGGGTTTTAGGTTTAGGGTTTAGGTAATGTTCTTGCATATGTAGGGAATATTCCTCATTTTTTTTCTTGGATTTATGGCCTATTTATACCGACTTTTTTGTTTTTGACATTTTATTTATATTTGTATGGTTTAGGGTTTAGGGTTTTGGTTTTAGGGTTTAGGGTTTTAGGTTTAGGATTTAGGTAATGTTCTTGCATATGTAGGGAATATTGCTCATTTTTTTTCTTGAATTTATGGCTTATATTACACGGTTTCTACCGAATTTTTTGTTTTTCGACATTTTGTTTATATTTATAGTTTTTAGGGTTTAGGGTTTTGGTTTTGGGGTCCGGGGTTTCAGGTTTAGGGTTTAGGTAATGTTCTTGCATATGTAGGGAATATTCCTCATTTTTTTACTTCGATTTATGGCCAATAGTACACGGGTTTGAACGACTTTTTTGTTTTTTAACATTTTATTTATATTTGTATGGTTTAGGGTTTAGGTTTTTGGTTTTAGGGTTTAGCGTTTTAGTTTTAGGATTTAGGTAATGTTCTTGCATATGTAGGGAATATTCCTCATTTTTATTCTTGGATTTATGGCCAATAGTACACAGGTTTGACTGACTTTTTTGTTTTTTGATATTTTATTTATATTTGTATTGTTTAGGGTTTAGGGTTTTAGGTTTAGGGTTTTAGGTTTAGGGTTTAGGTAATGTTCTTGCATATGTAGGGAATATTCCTCATTTTTTTTTCTTGGATTTATGGCCAATAGTACACGGGTTTTACCGTCTTTTTTGTTTTTGAGATTTTATTTATATTTGTATGGTTTAGGGTTTAGGGTTTTGGTTTTAGAGTTTAAGATTTTAGGTTTAGGGTTTAGGTAATGTTCTTGCATATGTAGGGAATATTCCTCATTTTTTTTCTTGGATTTATGGCCTATTGTACATGGTTTCTACCGTCTTTTTTGTTTTACGACATTTTATTTATAATTATAGGTTTTAGTGTTTAGGGTGTATGTTTTAGGGTTTAGGGTTTCAGGTTTAGGGTTTAGGTAATGTTCTTGCATATGTAGGGAATATTCCTCATTTTTTTTCTTGGATTTATGGCCTATTGTACATGGTTTCTACCGTCTTTTTTGTTTTACGACATTTTATTTATAATTATAGGTTTTAGTGTTTAGGGTGTATGTTTTAGGGTTTAGGGTTTCTGTTTTAGGGTTTAGGTAATGTTCTTGCATATGTAGGGAATATTGCTCATTTTTTTTCTTGGATTTATGGCCAATAGTACACAGGTTTTACCGACTTTTTTGTTTTTTGACATTTTATTTATATTTGTATGGTTTAGGGTTTTGGTATTAGGGTTTAGGGTTTTAGGTTTAGGGTTTAGGTAATGTTCTTGCATATGTAGGGAATATTCCTCATTTTTTTTCTTGGATTTATGGCCTATTTATACCGACTTTTTTGTTTTTGACATTTTATTTATATTTGTATGGTTTAGGGTTTAGGGTTTTGGTTTTAGGGTTTAGGGTTTTAGGTTTAGGATTTAGGTAATGTTCTTGCATATGTAGGGAATATTGCTCATTTTTTTTCTTGAATTTATGGCTTATATTACACGGTTTCTACCGAATTTTTTGTTTTTCGACATTTTGTTTATATTTATAGTTTTTAGGGTTTAGGGTTTTGGTTTTGGGGTCCGGGGTTTCAGGTTTAGGGTTTAGGTAATGTTCTTGCATATGTAGGGAATATTCCACATTTTTTTTCTTCGATTTATGGCCAATAGTACACGGGTTTGACCGACTTTTTTGTTTTTTAACATTTTATTTATATTTGTATGGTTTAGGGTTTAGGGTTTTGGTTTTAGGGTTTAGCGTTTTAGGTTTAGGATTTAGGTAATGTTCTTGCATATGTAGGGAATATTCCTCATTTTTATTCTTGGATTTATGGCCAATAGTACACAGGTTTGACTGACTTTTTTGTTTTTTGATATTTTATTTATATTTGTATTGTTTAGGGTTTAGGGTTTTAGGTTTAGGGTTTAGGTAATGTTCTTGCATATGTAGGGAATATTCCTCATTTTTTTTTCTTGGATTTATGGCCAATAGTACACGGGTTTTACCGTCTTTTTTGTTTTTGACATTTTATTTATATTTGTATGGTTTAGGGTTTAGGGTTTAGGGTTTTCGTTTTAGAGTTTAAGATTTTAGGTTTAGGGTTTAGGTAATGTTCTTGCATATGTAGGGAATATTCCTCATTTTTTTTCTTGGATTTATGGCCTATTGTACATGGTTTCTACCGTCTTTTTTGTTTTACGACATTTTATTTATAATTATAGGTTTTAGTGTTTAGGGTGTATGTTTTAGGGTTTAGGGTTTCAGGTTTAGGGTTTAGGTAATGTTCTTGCATATGTAGGGAATATTCCTCATTTTTTTTCTTGGATTTATGGCCTATTGTACATGGTTTCTACCGTCTTTTTTGTTTTACGACATTTTATTTATAATTATAGGTTTTAGTGTTTAGGGTGTATGTTTTAGGGTTTAGGGTTTCTGTTTTAGGGTTTAGGTAATGTTCTTGCATATGTAGGGAATATTGCTCATTTTTTTTCTTGGATTTATGGCCAATAGTACACAGGTTTTACCGACTTTTTTGTTTTTTGACATTTTATTTATATTTGTATGGTTTAGGGTTTTGGTATTAGGGTTTAGGGTTTTAGGTTTAGGGTTTAGGTAATGTTCTTGCATATGTAGGGAATATTCCTCATTTTTTTTTTTGGATTTATGGCCTATTTATACCGACTTTTTTGTTTTTGACATTTTATTTATATTTGTATGGTTTAGGGTTTAGGGTTTTGGTTTTAGGGTTTAGGGTTTTAGGTTTAGGATTTAGGTAATGTTCTTGCATATGTAGGGAATATTGCTCATTTTTTTTCTTGAATTTATGGCTTATATTACACGGTTTCTACCGAATTTTTTGTTTTTCGACATTTTATTTATATTTGTATGGTTTAGGGTTTAGGGTTTTGGTTTTAGGGTTTAGCGTTTTAGGTTTAGGATTTAGGTAATGTTCTTGCATATGTAGGGAATATTCCTCCTTTTTATTCTTGGATTTATGGCCAATAGTACACAGGTTTGACTGACTTTTTTGTTTTTTGATATTTTATTTATATTTGTATTGTTTAGGGTTTAGGGTTTTAGGTTTAGGGTTTTAGGTTTAGGGTTTAGGTAATGTTCTTGCATATGTAAGGAATATTCCTCATTTTTTTTTCTTGGATTTATGGCCAATAGTACACGGGTTTTACCGTCTTTTTTGTTTTTGACATTTTATTTATATTTGTATGGTTTAGGGTTTAGGGTTTAGGGTTTTCGTTTTAGAGTTTAAGATTTTAGGTTTAGGGTTTAGGTAATGTTCTTGCATAAGTAGGGAATATTCCTCATTTTTTTTCTTGGATTTATGGCCTATTGTACATGGTTTCTACCGTCTTTTTTGTTTTACGACATTTTATTTATAATTATAGGTTTTAGTGGTTAGGGTTTCAGGTTTAGGGTTTAGGTAATGTTCTTGCATATGTAGGGAATATTCCTCATTTTTTATCTTGGATTTATGGCCTAAAGTACACGGTTTCTACCGACTTTTTTGTTTTTCGACATTTTATTTATATTTATAGGTTTTAGGGTTTAGGGTGTATGTTTTAGGGTTTAGGGTTTCTGTTTTAGGCTTTAGGTAATGTTCTTGCATATGTAGGGAATATTGCTCATTTTTTTTCTTGGATTTATGGCCAATAGTACACAGGTTTTACCGACTTTTTTGTTTTTTGACATTTTATTTATATTTGTATGGTTTAGGCTTTTGGTATTAGGGTTTAGGGTTTTAGGTTTAGGGTTTAGGTAATGTTCTTGCATATGTAGGGAATATTCTTCATTTTTTTTCTTGGATTTATGGCTTATATTACACGGTTTCTACCGAATTTTTTGTTTTTCGACATTTTGTTTATATTTATAGTTTTTAGGGTTTAGGGTTTTGGTTTTGGGGTCCGGGGTTTCAGTTTTAGGGTTTAGGTAATGTTCTTGCATATGTAGGGAATATTCCTCATTTTTTTTCTTGAATTTATGGCTTATATTACACGGTTTCTACCGAATTTTTTGTTTTTCGACATTTTGTTTATATTTATAGTTTTTAGGGTTTAGGGTTTTGGTTTTGGGGTCCGGGGTTTCAGGTTTAGGGTTTAGGTAATGTTCTTGCATATGTAGGGAATATTCCTCATTTTTTTTCTTCGATTTATGGCCAATAGTACACGGGTTTGACCGACTTTTTTGTTTTTTAACATTTTATTTATATTTGTATGCTTTAGGGTTTAGGGTTTTGGTTTTAGGGTTTAGAGTTTTAGGTTTAGGGTTTAGGTAATGTTTTTGCATATGTAGGGAATATTCCTCATTTTTTTTCTTGGATTTATGGCCAACAGTACACGGGTTTTACCGACTTTTTTGTTTTTGAGATTTTATTTATATTTGTATGACTTAGGGTTTAGGGTTTTGGTTTTAGGGTTTAGGGTTTTAGGTGTAGGGTTTAGGGTTTAGGTAATGTTCTTGCATATGTAGGGAATATTCCTAATTTTTTACTTGGATTTATGGCCTATGGTACACGGTTTCTACCGACTTTTTTGTTTTTCGACATTTTGATTATATTTATAGGTTTTAGGGTTTAGGGTTTTGGTTTTTGGGTTTAGGGTTTTAGGTTTAGGGTTTAGGTAATGTTCTTGCATATGTAGGGAATATTCCTCATTTTTTTTCTTGAATTTATGGCTTATAGAACACGGATTCTACCGAATTTTTTGTTTTTCGACATTTTGTTTATATTTATAGTTTTTAGGGTTTAGGGTTTTGGTTTTAGGGTCTAGGGTGTCAGGTTTAGGGTTTAGGTAATGTTCTTGCATATGTAGGGAATATTCCTCATTTTTATTGTTGAATTTATGGCCAATAGTACACAGGTTTTACTGACTTTTTTGTTTTTTGACATTTTATTTATATTTGTATTGTTTAGGGTTTAGGGTTTTGGTTTCAGGGTTTAGGGATTTAGGTTTAGGGTTTAGGTAATGTTCTTGCATATGTAGGGAATATTCCTCATTTTTTTTCTTGGATTTATGGCCAATAGTACACGGGTTTTACCGACTTTTTTGTTTTTGACATTTTATTTATATTTGTATTGTTTAGGGTTTAGGGTTTTGGTTTCAGGGTTTAGGGTTTTAGCTTTAGGGTTTAGGTAATGTTCTTGCATATGTAGGGAATATTCCTCATTTTTTTTTCTTGGATTTATGGCCAATAGTACACGAGTTTTACCGACTTTTTTGTTTTAGACATTTTATTTATATTTGTATGGTTTAGGGTTTAGGGTTTAGGGTTTTGGTTTTAGGGTTTAGGGTTTTGGGTTTAGGGTTTAGGTAATGTTCTTGCATATGTAGGGAATATTCCTCATTTTTTATCTTGGATTTATGGCCTATAGTACACGGTTTCTACCGTCTTTTTTGTTTTACGACATTTTATTTATAATTATAGGTTTTAGTGTTTAGGGTGTATGTTTTAGGGTTTCGGGTTTCTGCTTTAGGGTTTAGGTAATGTTCTTGCATATGTAGGGAATATTCCTCATTTTTTTTCTTCGATTTATGGCCAATAGTACACGGGTTTTACCGACTTTTTTGTTTTTTGACATTTTATTTATATATGTATGGTTTAGGGTTTAGTGTTTAGGGTTTTGGTTTTAGGGTTTAGGGTTTTGGGTTTAGGGTTTAGGTAATGTTCTTGCATATGTAGGGAATATTCCTCATTTTTTATCTTGGATTTATGGCCTAAAGTACACGGTTTCTACCGACTTTTTTGTTTTTCGACATTTTATTTATATTTATAGGTTTTAGGGATTAGGGTGTATGTTTTAGGGTTTAGGGTTTCTGCTTTAGGGTTTAGGTAATGTTCTTGCATATGTAGGGAATATTCCTCATTTTTTTTCTTGGATTTAAGGCCATTGTACACGGGTTTTACCGACTTTTTTGTTTTTTGACATTTTATTTATATTTGTAGGGTTTAGGGTTTAGGGTTTTGGTTTTAGGGTTTGGGGTTTTAGGTTTAGGGTTTAGGTAATGTTCTTGCATATGTAGGGAATATTCCTCATTTTTTTTCTTGAATTTATGGCTTATAGTACACGGATTCTACCGAACTTTTTGTTTTTCGACATTTTGTTTATATTTATAGTTTTTAGGGTTTAGGGTTTTGGTTTTAGGGTCTAGGGTTTCAGGTTTAGGGTTTAGGTAATGTTCTTGCATATGTAGGGAATATTCCTCATTCTTTTTCTTGGATTTATGGCCAACAGTACACGGGTTTTACCGACTTTTTTGTTTTTGAGATTTTATTTATATTTGTATGGTTTAGGGTTTAGGGGTTTGGTTTTAGAGTTTAGGGTTTTAGGTTTAGGGTTTAGGTAATGTTCTTGCATATGTAGGGAATATTCCTCATTTTTTACTTGGATTTATGGCCTATAGTACACGGGTTTTACCGACTTTTTTGTTTTTTGACATTTTATTTATATTTGTATGGTTTAGGGATTAGGGTTTTGGTTTTAGGTGTAGGGTTTAGGTAATGTTCTTGCATATTTAGGGAATATTCCTCTTTTTTTTTCTTGAATTTATGGCTTATAGTACACGTATTCTACCGAATTTTTTGTTTTTCGACATTTTGTTTATATTTATTGTTTTTAGGGTTTAGGGTTTTGGTTTTAGGGTCTACGATTTCAGGTTTAGGGTTTAGGTAATGTTCTTGCATATGTAGGGAATATTCCTCATTTTTTTTCTTCGATTTATGGCCAATAGTACACGGGTTTTACCGACTTTTTTGTTTTTTAACATTTTATATATATTTGTATGGTTTAGGGTCTAGGGTTTAGGGTCTAGGGTTTAGGGTTTTGGTTTTAGGGTTTCAGGTTTAGGGTTAAGGTAATGTTCTTGCATATGTAGGGAATATTCCTTATTTTTTTTCTTGGATTTATGGCCAATAGTACACGGGTTTTACTGACTTTTTTGTTTTTTTAAAAATTTTATTTATATTTGTATTGTTTAGGGTTTAGGGTTTTGGTTTCAGGGTTTAGGGTTTTAGGTTTAGGGTTTAGGTAATGTTCTTGCATATGTAGGGAATATTCCTCATTTTTTTTCTTGGATTTATGGCCAATAGTACACGGGTTTTACCGACTTTTTTGTTTTTGACATTTTATTTATATTTGTATGGTTTAGGGTTTAGGGTTTTGGTTTCAGTGTTTAGGGTTTTAGGTTTAGGGTTTAGGTAATGTTCTTGCCTATGTAGGGAATATTCCTCATTTTTTTTTCTTGGATTTATGGCCAATAGTACATGGGTTTTACCGACTTTTTTGTTTTTTGACATTTTATTTATATACGTATGGTTTAGGGTTTAGGGTTTAGGGTTTTGGTTTTAGGGTTTAGGGTTTTGGGTTTAGGATTTAGGTAATGTTCTTGCATATGTAGGGAATATTCCTCATTTTTTATCTTGGATTTATGGCCTAAAGTACACGGTTTCTACCGACTTTTTTGTTTTTCGACATTTTATTTATATTTATAGGTTTTAGGGATTAGGGTGTATGTTTTAGGGTTTAGGGTTTCTGTTTTAGGGTTTAGGTAATGTTCTTGCATATGTAGGGAATATTCCTCATTTTTTTTCTTGGATTTGAGGCCAATAGTACACGGGTTTTACCGACTTTTTTGTTTTTTGACATTTTATTTATATTTGTATGGTTTAGGGTTTAGGGTTTTGGTTTTAGGGTTTAGGGTTTAGGGTTTTAGGTTTAGGGTTTAGGTAATGTTATTGCATATGTAGGGAATATTCCTCATTTTTTTTCTTGAATTTATGGCTTATAGTACACGGATTCTAACGAATTTTTTGTTTTTCGACATTTTGTTTATATTTATAGTTTTTAGGGTTTAGGGTTTTGGTTTTAGGGTCTAGGGTGTCAGGTTTAGGGTTTAGGTAATGTTCTTGCATATGTAGAGAAGATTCCTCATTTTTATTCTTGAATTTATGGCCAATAGTACACAGGTTTTACTGACTTTTTTGTTTTTCGACATTTTATTTATATTTGTATTGTTTAGGGTTTAGGGTTTTGGTTTCAGGGTTTAGGGTTTTAGGTTTAGGGTTTAGGTAATGTTCTTGCATATGTAGGGAATATTCCTCATTTTTTTTCTTGGATTTATGGCCAATAGTACACGGGTTTTACCGACTTTTTTGTTTTTGACATTTTATTTATATTTGTATTGTTTAGGGTTTAGGGTTTTGGTTTCAGGGTTTAGGGTTTTAGCTTTAGGGTTTAGGTAATGTTCTTGCATATGTAGGGAATATTCCTCATTTTTTTTTCTTGGATTTATGGCCAATAGTACACGAGTTTTACCGACTTTTTTGTTTTAGACATTTTATTTATATTTGTATGGTTTAGGGTTTAGGGTTTAGGGTTTAGGGTTTTGGTTTTAGAGTTTAAGATTTTAGGTTTAGGGTTTAGGTAATGTTCTTGCATATGTAGGGAATATTCCTCATTTTTTTTCTTGGATTTATGGCCTATAGTACACGGTTTCTACCGTCTTTTTTGTTTTACGACATTTTATTTATAATTATAGGTTTTAGTGTTTAGGGTGTATGTTTTAGGGTTTAGGGTTTCTGCTTTAGGGTTTAGGTAATGTTCTTGCATATGTAGGGAATATTCCTCATTTTTTTTCTTCGATTTATGGCCAATAGTACACGGGTTTTACCGACTTTTTTGTTTTTTGACATTTTATTTATATATGTATGGTTTAGGGTTTAGGGTTTAGGGTTTTGGTTTTAGGGTTTAGGGTTTTCGGTTTAGGGTTTAGGTAATGTTCTTGCATATGTAGGGAATATTCCTCATTTTTTATCTTGGATTTATGGCCTAAAGTACACGGTTTCTACCGACTTTTTTGTTTTTCGACATTTTATTTATATTTATAGGTTTTAGGGATTAGGGTGTATGTTTTAGGGTTTAGGGTTTCTGCTTTAGGGTTTAGGTAATGTTCTTGCATATGTAGGGAATATTCCTCATTTTTTTTCTTGGATTTAAGGCCATTGTACACGGGTTTTACCGACCTTTTTGTTTTTTGACATTTTATTTATATTTGTAGGGTTTAGGGTTTAGGGTTTTGGTTTTAGGGTTTCGGGTTTTAGGTTTAGGGTTTAGGTAATGTTCTTGCATATGTAGGGAATATTCCTCATTTTTTTTCTTGAATTTATGGCTTATAGTACACGGATTCTACCGAATTTTTTGTTTTTCGACATTTTGTTTATATTTATAGTTTTTAGGGTTTAGGGTTTTGGTTTTAGGGTCTAGGGTTTCAGGTTTAGGGTTTAGGTAATGTTCTTGCATATGTAGGGAATATTCCTCATTTTTTTTCTTCGATTTATGGCCAATAGTACATGGGTTTTACCGACTTTTTTGTTTTTTAACATTTTATTTATATTTGTATTTTTTAGGGTTTAGGGTTTTGGTTTTAGGGTTTATAGTTTTAGGTTTAGGGTGTAGGTAATGTTTTTGCATATGTAGGGAATATTCCTCATTCTTTTTCTTGGATTTATGGCCAACAGTACACGGGTTTTACCGACTTTTTTGTTTTTGAGATTTTATTTATATTTGTATGGTTTAGGGTTTAGGGGTTTGGTTTTAGAGTTTAGGGTTTTAGGTTTAGGGTTTAGGTAATGTTCTTGCATATGTATGGAATATTCCTAATTTTTTACTTGGATTTATGGCCTATAGTACACGGGTTTTACCGACTTTTTTGTTTTTTGACATTTTATTTATATTTGTATGGTTTAGGGATTAGGGTTTTGGTTTTAGGTGTAGGGTTTAGGTATTGTTCTTGCATATGTAGGGAATATTCCTCTTTTTTTTTCTTGAATTTATGGCTTATAGTACACGTATTCTACCGAATTTTTTGTTTTTCGACATTTTGTTTATATTTATTGTTTTTAGGGTTTAGGGTTTTGGTTTTAGGGTCCAGGATTTCAGGTTTAGGGTTTAGGTAATGTTCTTGCATATGTAGGGAATATTCCTCATTTTTTATCTTGGATTTATGGCCTAAAGTACACGGTTTCTACCGACTTTTTTGTTTTTCGACATTTTATTTATATTTATAGGTTTTAGGGATTAGGGTGTATGTTTTAGGGTTTAGGGTTTCTGCTTTAGGGTTTAGGTAATGTTCTTGCATATGTAGGGAATATTCCTCATTTTTTTTCTTGGATTTAAGGCCATTGTACACGGGTTTTACCGACTTTTTTGTTTTTTGACATTTTATTTATATTTGTAGGGTTTAGGGTTTAGGGTTTTGGTTTTAGGGTTTGGGGTTTTAGGTTTAGGGTTTAGGTAATGTTCTTGCATATGTAGGGAATATTCCTCATTTTTTTTCTTGAATTTATGGCTTATAGTACACGGATTCTACCGAACTTTTTGTTTTTCGACATTTTGTTTATATTTATAGTTTTTAGGGTTTGGGGTTTTGGTTTTAGGGTCTAGGGTTTCAGGTTTAGGGTTTAGGTAATGTTCTTGCATATGTAGGGAATATTCCTCATTCTTTTTCTTGGATTTATGGCCAACAGTACACGGGTTTTACCGACTTTTTTGTTTTTGAGATTTTATTTATATTTGTATGGTTTAGGGTTTAGGGGTTTGGTTTTAGAGTTTAGGGTTTTAGGTTTAGGGTTTAGGTAATGTTCTTGCATATGTAGGGAATATTCCTCATTTTTTACTTGGATTTATGGCCTATAGTACACGGGTTTTACCGACTTTTTTGTTTTTTGACATTTTATTTATATTTGTATGGTTTAGGGATTAGGGTTTTGGTTTTAGGTGTAGGGTTTAGGTAATGTTCTTGCATATTTAGGGAATATTCCTCTTTTTTTTTCTTGAATTTATGGCTTATAGTACACGTATTCTACCGAATTTTTTGTTTTTCGACATTTTGTTTATATTTATTGTTTTTAGGGTTTAGGGTTTTGGTTTTAGGGTCTACGATTTCAGGTTTAGGGTTTAGGTAATGTTCTTGCATATGTAGGGAATATTCCTCATTTTTTTTCTTCGATTTATGGCCAATAGTACACGGGTTTTACCGACTTTTTTGTTTTTTAACATTTTATATATATTTGTATGGTTTAGGGTCTAGGGTTTAGGGTCTAGGGTTTAGGGTTTTGGTTTTAGGGTTTCAGGTTTAGGGTTAAGGTAATGTTCTTGCATATGTAGGGAATATTCCTTATTTTTTTTCTTGGATTTATGGCCAATAGTACACGGGTTTTACTGACTTTTTTGTTTTTTTAAAAATTTTATTTATATTTGTATTGTTTAGGGTTTAGGGTTTTGGTTTCAGGGTTTAGGGTTTTAGGTTTAGGGTTTAGGTAATGTTCTTGCATATGTAGGGAATATTCCTCATTTTTTTTCTTGGATTTATGGCCAATAGTACACGGGTTTTACCGACTTTTTTGTTTTTGACATTTTATTTATATTAGTATTGTTTAGGGTTTAGGGTTTTGGTTTCAGGGTTTAGGGTTTTAGCTTTAGGGTTTAGGTAATGTTCTTGCATATGTAGGGAATATTCCTCATTTTTTTTTCTTGGATTTATGGCCAATAGTACACGAGTTTTACCGACTTTTTTGTTTTAGACATTTTATTTATATTTGTATGGTTTAGGGTTTAGGGTTTAGGGTTTTGGTTTTAGAGTTTAAGATTTTAGGTTTAGGGTTTAGGTAATGTTCTTGCATATGTAGGGAATATTCCTCATTTTTTTTCTTGGATTTATGGCCTATAGTACACGGTTTCTACCGTCTTTTTTGTTTTACGACATTTTATTTATAATTATAGGTTTTAGTGTTTAGGGTGTATGTTTTAGGGTTTAGGGTTTCTGCTTTAGGGTTTAGGTAATGTTCTTGCATATGTAGGGAATATTCCTCATTTTTTTTCTTCGATTTATGGCCAATAGTACACGGGTTTTACCGACTTTTTTGTTTTTTAACATTTTATATATATTTGTATGGTTTAGGGTCTAGGGTTTAGGGTCTAGGGTTTAGGGTTTTGGTTTTAGGGTTTCAGGTTTAGGGTTAAGGTAATGTTCTTGCATATGTAGGGAATATTCCTTATTTTTTTTCTTGGATTTATGGCCAATAGTACACGGGTTTTACTGACTTTTTTGTTTTTTTAAAAATTTTATTTATATTTGTATTGTTTAGGGTTTAGGGTTTTGGTTTCAGGGTTTAGGGTTTTAGGTTTAGGGTTTAGGTAATGTTCTTGCATATGTAGGGAATATTCCTCATTTTTTTTCTTGGATTTATGGCCAATAGTACACGGGTTTTACCGACTTTTTTGTTTTTGACATTTTATTTATATTTGTATGGTTTAGGGTTTAGGGTTTTGGTTTCAGTGTTTAGGGTTTTAGGTTTAGGGTTTAGGTAATGTTCTTGCCTATGTAGGGAATATTCCTCAATTTTTTTTCTTGGATTTATGGCCAATAGTACATGGGTTTTACCGACTTTTTTGTTTTTTGACATTTTATTTATATACGTATGGTTTAGGGTTTAGGGTTTAGGGTTTTGGTTTTAGGGTTTAGGGTTTTGGGTTTAGGATTTAGGTAATGTTCTTGCATATGTAGGGAATATTCCTCATTTTTTATCTTGGATTTATGGCCTAAAGTACACGGTTTCTACCGACTTTTTTGTTTTTCGACATTTTATTTATATTTATAGGTTTTAGGGATTAGGGTGTATGTTTTAGGGTTTAGGGTTTCTGTTTTAGGGTTTAGGTAATGTTCTTGCATATGTAGGGAATATTCCTCATTTTTTTTCTTGGATTTGAGGCCAATAGTACACGGGTTTTACCGACTTTTTTGTTTTTTGACATTTTATTTATATTTGTATGGTTTAGGGTTTAGGGTTTTGGTTTTAGGGTTTAGGGTTTAGGGTTTTAGGTTTAGGGTTTAGGTAATGTTATTGCATATGTAGGGAATATTCCTCATTTTTTTTCTTGAATTTATGGCTTATAGTACACGGATTCTAACGAATTTTTTGTTTTTCGACATTTTGTTTATATTTATAGTTTTTAGGGTTTAGGGTTTTGGTTTTAGGGTCTAGGGTGTCAGGTTTAGGGTTTAGGTAATGTTCTTGCATATGTAGAGAAGATTCCTCATTTTTATTCTTGAATTTATGGCCAATAGTACACAGGTTTTACTGACTTTTTTGTTTTTCGACATTTTATTTATATTTGTATTGTTTAGGGTTTAGGGTTTTGGTTTCAGGGTTTAGGGTTTTAGGTTTAGGGTTTAGGTAATGTTCTTGCATATGTAGGGAATATTCCTCATTTTTTTTCTTGGATTTATGGCCAATAGTACACGGGTTTTACCGACTTTTTTGTTTTTGACATTTTATTTATATTTGTATTGTTTAGGGTTTAGGGTTTTGGTTTCAGGGTTTAGGGTTTTAGCTTTAGGGTTTAGGTAATGTTCTTGCATATGTAGGGAATATTCCTCATTTTTTTTTCTTGGATTTATGGCCAATAGTACACGAGTTTTACCGACTTTTTTGTTTTAGACATTTTATTTATATTTGTATGGTTTAGGGTTTAGGGTTTAGGGTTTAGGGTTTTGGTTTTAGAGTTTAAGATTTTAGGTTTAGGGTTTAGGTAATGTTCTTGCATATGTAGGGAATATTCCTCATTTTTTTTCTTGGATTTATGGCCTATAGTACACGGTTTCTACCGTCTTTTTTGTTTTACGACATTTTATTTATAATTATAGGTTTTAGTGTTTAGGGTGTATGTTTTAGGGTTTAGGGTTTCTGCTTTAGGGTTTAGGTAATGTTCTTGCATATGTAGGGAATATTCCTCATTTTTTTTCTTCGATTTATGGCCAATAGTACACGGGTTTTACCGACTTTTTTGTTTTTTGACATTTTATTTATATATGTATGGTTTAGGGTTTAGGGTTTAGGGTTTTGGTTTTAGGGTTTAGGGTTTTCGGTTTAGGGTTTAGGTAATGTTCTTGCATATGTAGGGAATATTCCTCATTTTTTATCTTGGATTTATGGCCTAAAGTACACGGTTTCTACCGACTTTTTTGTTTTTCGACATTTTATTTATATTTATAGGTTTTAGGGATTAGGGTGTATGTTTTAGGGTTTAGGGTTTCTGCTTTAGGGTTTAGGTAATGTTCTTGCATATGTAGGGAATATTCCTCATTTTTTTTCTTGGATTTAAGGCCATTGTACACGGGTTTTACCGACCTTTTTGTTTTTTGACATTTTATTTATATTTGTAGGGTTTAGGGTTTAGGGTTTTGGTTTTAGGGTTTCGGGTTTTAGGTTTAGGGTTTAGGTAATGTTCTTGCATATGTAGGGAATATTCCTCATTTTTTTTCTTGAATTTATGGCTTATAGTACACGGATTCTACCGAATTTTTTGTTTTTCGACATTTTGTTTATATTTATAGTTTTTAGGGTTTAGGGTTTTGGTTTTAGGGTCTAGGGTTTCAGGTTTAGGGTTTAGGTAATGTTCTTGCATATGTAGGGAATATTCCTCATTTTTTTTCTTCGATTTATGGCCAATAGTACATGGGTTTTACCGACTTTTTTGTTTTTTAACATTTTATTTATATTTGTATTTTTTAGGGTTTAGGGTTTTGGTTTTAGGGTTTATAGTTTTAGGTTTAGGGTGTAGGTAATGTTTTTGCATATGTAGGGAATATTCCTCATTCTTTTTCTTGGATTTATGGCCAACAGTACACGGGTTTTACCGACTTTTTTGTTTTTGAGATTTTATTTATATTTGTATGGTTTAGGGTTTAGGGGTTTGGTTTTAGAGTTTAGGGTTTTAGGTTTAGGGTTTAGGTAATGTTCTTGCATATGTATGGAATATTCCTAATTTTTTACTTGGATTTATGGCCTATAGTACACGGGTTTTACCGACTTTTTTGTTTTTTGACATTTTATTTATATTTGTATGGTTTAGGGATTAGGGTTTTGGTTTTAGGTGTAGGGTTTAGGTATTGTTCTTGCATATGTAGGGAATATTCCTCTTTTTTTTTCTTGAATTTATGGCTTATAGTACACGTATTCTACCGAATTTTTTGTTTTTCGACATTTTGTTTATATTTATTGTTTTTAGGGTTTAGGGTTTTGGTTTTAGGGTCCAGGATTTCAGGTTTAGGGTTTAGGTAATGTTCTTGCATATGTAGGGAATATTCCTCATTTTTTATCTTGGATTTATGGCCTAAAGTACACGGTTTCTACCGACTTTTTTGTTTTTCGACATTTTATTTATATTTATAGGTTTTAGGGATTAGGGTGTATGTTTTAGGGTTTAGGGTTTCTGCTTTAGGGTTTAGGTAATGTTCTTGCATATGTAGGGAATATTCCTCATTTTTTTTCTTGGATTTAAGGCCATTGTACACGGGTTTTACCGACTTTTTTGTTTTTTGACATTTTATTTATATTTGTAGGGTTTAGGGTTTAGGGTTTTGGTTTTAGGGTTTGGGGTTTTAGGTTTAGGGTTTAGGTAATGTTCTTGCATATGTAGGGAATATTCCTCATTTTTTTTCTTGAATTTATGGCTTATAGTACACGGATTCTACCGAACTTTTTGTTTTTCGACATTTTGTTTATATTTATAGTTTTTAGGGTTTGGGGTTTTGGTTTTAGGGTCTAGGGTTTCAGGTTTAGGGTTTAGGTAATGTTCTTGCATATGTAGGGAATATTCCTCATTCTTTTTCTTGGATTTATGGCCAACAGTACACGGGTTTTACCGACTTTTTTGTTTTTGAGATTTTATTTATATTTGTATGGTTTAGGGTTTAGGGGTTTGGTTTTAGAGTTTAGGGTTTTAGGTTTAGGGTTTAGGTAATGTTCTTGCATATGTAGGGAATATTCCTCATTTTTTACTTGGATTTATGGCCTATAGTACACGGGTTTTACCGACTTTTTTGTTTTTTGACATTTTATTTATATTTGTATGGTTTAGGGATTAGGGTTTTGGTTTTAGGTGTAGGGTTTAGGTAATGTTCTTGCATATTTAGGGAATATTCCTCTTTTTTTTTCTTGAATTTATGGCTTATAGTACACGTATTCTACCGAATTTTTTGTTTTTCGACATTTTGTTTATATTTATTGTTTTTAGGGTTTAGGGTTTTGGTTTTAGGGTCTACGATTTCAGGTTTAGGGTTTAGGTAATGTTCTTGCATATGTAGGGAATATTCCTCATTTTTTTTCTTCGATTTATGGCCAATAGTACACGGGTTTTACCGACTTTTTTGTTTTTTAACATTTTATATATATTTGTATGGTTTAGGGTCTAGGGTTTAGGGTCTAGGGTTTAGGGTTTTGGTTTTAGGGTTTCAGGTTTAGGGTTAAGGTAATGTTCTTGCATATGTAGGGAATATTCCTTATTTTTTTTCTTGGATTTATGGCCAATAGTACACGGGTTTTACTGACTTTTTTGTTTTTTTAAAAATTTTATTTATATTTGTATTGTTTAGGGTTTAGGGTTTTGGTTTCAGGGTTTAGGGTTTTAGGTTTAGGGTTTAGGTAATGTTCTTGCATATGTAGGGAATATTCCTCATTTTTTTTCTTGGATTTATGGCCAATAGTACACGGGTTTTACCGACTTTTTTGTTTTTGACATTTTATTTATATTAGTATTGTTTAGGGTTTAGGGTTTTGGTTTCAGGGTTTAGGGTTTTAGCTTTAGGGTTTAGGTAATGTTCTTGCATATGTAGGGAATATTCCTCATTTTTTTTTCTTGGATTTATGGCCAATAGTACACGAGTTTTACCGACTTTTTTGTTTTAGACATTTTATTTATATTTGTATGGTTTAGGGTTTAGGGTTTAGGGTTTTGGTTTTAGAGTTTAAGATTTTAGGTTTAGGGTTTAGGTAATGTTCTTGCATATGTAGGGAATATTCCTCATTTTTTTTCTTGGATTTATGGCCTATAGTACACGGTTTCTACCGTCTTTTTTGTTTTACGACATTTTATTTATAATTATAGGTTTTAGTGTTTAGGGTGTATGTTTTAGGGTTTAGGGTTTCTGCTTTAGGGTTTAGGTAATGTTCTTGCATATGTAGGGAATATTCCTCATTTTTTTTCTTCGATTTAAGGCCATTGTACACGGGTTTTACCGACCTTTTTGTTTTTTGACATTTTATTTATATTTGTAGGGTTTAGGGTTTAGGGTTTTGGTTTTAGGGTTTGGGGTTTTAGGTTTAGGGTTTAGGTAATGTTCTTGCATATGTAGGGAATATTCCTCATTTTTTTTCTTGAATTTATGGCTTATAGTACACGGATTCTACCGAATTTTTTGTTTTTCGACATTTTGTTTATATTTATAGTTTTTAGGGTTTAGGGTTTTGGTTTTAGGGTCTAGGGTTTCAGGTTTAGGGTTTAGGTAATGTTCTTGCATATGTAGGGAATATTCCTCATTTTTTTTCTTCGATTTATGGCCAATAGTACACGGGTTTTACCGACTTTTTTGTTTTTTAACATTTTATTTATATTTGTATTGTTTAGGGTTTAGGGTTTTGGTTTTAGGGTTTAGAGTTTTAGGTTTAGGGTGTAGGTAATGTTTTTGCATATGTAGGGAATATTCCTCATTCTTTTTCTTGGATTTATGGCCAATAGTACACGGGTTTTACCGACTTTTTTGTTTTTGACATTTTATTTATATTTGTATGGTCTAGGGTTTAGGGTTTTGGTTTCAGTGTTTAGGGTTTTAGGTTTAGGGTTTAGGTAATGTTCTTGCCTATCTAGGGAATATTCCTCATTTTTTTTTCTTGGATTTATGGCCAATAGTACACGGGTTTTACCGACTTTTTTGTTTTTTGACATTTTATTTATATACGTATGGTTTAGGGTTTAGGGTTTAGGGTTTTGGTTTTAGGGTTTAGGGTTTTGGGTTTAGGATTTAGGTAATGTTCTTGCATATGTAGGGAATATTCCTCATTTTTTATCTTGGATTTATGGCCTAAAGTACACGGTTTCTACCGACTTTTTTGTTTTTCGACATTTTATTTATATTTATAGGTTTTAGGGATTAGGGTGTATGTTTTAGGGTTTAGGGTTTCTGTTTTAGGGTTTAGGTAATGTTCTTGCATATGTAGGGAATATTCCTCATTTTTTTTCTTGGATTTGAGGCCAATAGTACACGGGTTTTACCGACTTTTTTGTTTTTTGACATTTTATTTATATTTGTATGGTTTAGGGTTTAGGGTTTTGGTTTTAGGGTTTAGGGTTTAGGGTTTTAGCTTTAGGGTTTAGGTAATGTTCTTGCATATGTAGGGAATATTCCTCATTTTTTTTTCTTGGATTTATGGCCAATAGTACACGAGTTTTACCGACTTTTTTGTTTTAGACATTTTATTTATATTTGTATGGTTTAGGGTTTAGGGTTTAGGGTTTTGGTTTTAGAGTTTAAGATTTTAGGTTTAGGGTTTAGGTAATGTTCTTGCATATGTAGGGAATATTCCTCATTTTTTTTCTTGGATTTATGGCCTATAGTACACGGTTTCTACCGTCTTTTTTGTTTTACAATATTTTATTTATAATTATAGGTTTTAGTGTTTAGGGTGTATGTTTTAGGGTTTAGGGTTTCTGCTTTAGGGTTTAGGTAATGTTCTTGCATATGTAGGGAATATTCCTCATTTTTTTTCTTCGATTTATGGCCAATAGTACACGGGTTTTACCGACTTTTTTGTTTTTTGACATTTTATTTATATATGTATGGTTTAGGGTTTAGGGTTTAGGGTTTTGGTTTTAGGGTTTAGGGTTTTGGGTTTAGGGTTTAGGTAATGTTCTTGCATATGTAGGGAATATTCCTCATTTTTTATCTTGGATTTATGGCCTAAAGTACACGGTTTCTACCGACTTTTTTGTTTTTCGACATTTTATTTATATTTATAGGTTTTAGGGATTAGAGTGTATGTTTTAGGGTTTAGGGTTTATGCTTTAGGGTTTAGGTAATGTTCTTGCATATGTAGGGAATATTCCTCATTTTTTTTCTTGGATTTAAGGCCATTGTACACGGGTTTTACCGACTTTTTTGTTTTTTGACATTTTATTTATATTTGTAGGGTTTAGGGTTTAGGGTTTTGGTTTTAGGGTTTGGGGTTTTAGGTTTAGGGTTTAGGTAATGTTCTTGCATATGTAGGGAATATTCCTCATTTTTTTTCTTGAATTTATGGCTTATAGTACACGGATTCTACCGAATTTTTTGTTTTTCGACATTTTGTTTATATTTATAGTTTTTAGGGTTTAGGGTTTTGGTTTTAGGGTCTAGGGTTTCAGGTTTAGGGTTTAGGTAATGTTCTTGCATATGTAGGGAATATTCCTCATTTTTTTTCTTCGATTTATGGCCAATAGTACACGGGTTTTACCGACTTTTTTGTTTTTTAACATTTTATTTATATTTGTATTGTTTAGGGTTTAGGGTTTTGGTTTTAGGGTTTAGAGTTTTAGTTTTAGGGTGTAGGTAATGTTTTTGCATATGTAGGGAATATTCCTCATTCTTTTTCTTGGATTTATGGCCAACAGTACACGGGTTTTACCGACTTTTTTGTTTTTGAGATTTTATTTATATTTGTATGGTTTAGGGTTTAGGGTTTTGGTTTTTGAGTTTAGGGTTTTAGGTTTAGGGTTTAGGTAATGTTCTTGCATATGTAGGGAATATTCCTCATTTTTTACTTGGATTTATGGCCTATAGTACACGGTTTCTACCGACTTTTTTGTTTTTCGACATTTTGTTTATATTTATAGGTTTTAGGGTTTAGGGTTTTGGTTTTAGGGTCTAGGGTTTCAGGTTTAGGGTTTAGGTAATGTTCTTGCATATGTAGGGAATATTCCTCATTTTTTTTCTTCGATTTATGGCCAATAGTACACGGGTTTTACCGACTTTTTTGTTTTTGACATTTTATTTATATTTGTATGGTTTAGGGTTTAGGGTTTTGGTTTCAGGGTTTAGGGTTTTAGTTTTAGGGTTTAGGTAATGTTCTTGCATATGTAGGGAATATTCCTCATTTTTTTTCTTCGATTTATGGCCTATAGTACACGGTTTCTACCGCCTTTTTTGTTTTACGACATTTTATTTATAATTATAGGTTTTAGTGTTTAGGGGGTATGTTTTAGGGTTTAGGGTTTAGGTAATGTTCTTGCATATGTAGGGAATATTCCGCATTTTTTTTCTTGGATTTATGGCCAATAGTACACGGGTTTTACCGACTTTTTTGTTTTTTGCCATTTTATTTATATATGTATGGTTTTGGGTTTAGGGTTTAGGGTTTTGTTTTTAGGGTTTAGGGTTTTGGGTTTAGGGTTTAGGTAATGCTCTTGCATATGTAGGGAATATTCCTCATTTTTTATCTTGGATTTATGGCCTAAAGTACACGGTTGCTACCGACTTTTTTGTTTTTCGACATTTTATTTATATTTATAGGTTTTAGGGATTAGGGTGTATGTTTTAGGGTTTAGGGTTTCTGCTTTAGGGTTTAGGTAATGTTCTTTCATATGTAGGGAATATTCCTCATTTTTTTTCTTGGATTTAAGGCCAATAGTACACGGGTTTTACCGACTTTTTTGTTTTTTGACATTTTATTTATATTTGTATGGTTTAGGGTTTAGGGTTTTTGTTTTAGGGTTTAGGGTTTTAGGTTTAGGGTTTAGGTAATGTTCTTGCATATGTAGGGAATATTCCTCATTTTTTTTCTTCGATTTATGGCCTATAGTACACGGTTTCTACCGCCTTTTTTGTTTTACGACATTTTATTTATAATTATAGGTTTTAGTGTTTAGGGGGTATGTTTTAGGGTTTAGGGTTTAGGTAATGTTCTTGCATATGTAGGGAATATTCCGCATTTTTTTTCTTGGATTTATGGCCAATAGTACACGGGTTTTACCGACTTTTTTGTTTTTTGCCATTTTATTTATATATGTATGGTTTTGGGTTTAGGGTTTAGGGTTTTGTTTTTAGGGTTTAGGGTTTTGGGTTTAGGGTTTAGGTAATGCTCTTGCATATGTAGGGAATATTCCTCATTTTTTATCTTGGATTTATGGCCTAAAGTACACGGTTGCTACCGACTTTTTTGTTTTTCGACATTTTATTTATATTTATAGGTTTTAGGGATTAGGGTGTATGTTTTAGGGTTTAGGGTTTCTGCTTTAGGGTTTAGGTAATGTTCTTTCATATGTAGGGAATATTCCTCATTTTTTTTCTTGGATTTAAGGCCAATAGTACACGGGTTTTACCGACTTTTTTGTTTTTTGACATTTTATTTATATTTGTATGGTTTAGGGTTTAGGGTTTTTGTTTTAGGGTTTAGGGTTTTAGGTTTAGGGTTTAGGTAATGTTCTTGCATATGTAGGGAATATTCCTCATTTTTTTTCTTGAATTTATGGCTTATAGTACACGGATTCTACCGAATTTTTTGTTTTTCGACATTTTGTTTATATTTATAGTTTTTAGGGTTTAGGGTTTTGGTTTTAGGGTCTAGGGTTTCAGGTTTAGGGTTTAGGTAATGTTCTTGCATATGTAGGGAATATTCCTCATTTTTTTTCTTCGATTTATGGCCAATAGTACACGGGTTTTACCGACTTTTTTGTTTTTTAACATTTTATTTATATTTGTATTGTTTAGGGTTTAGGGTTTTGGTTTTAGGGTTTAGAGTTTTAGTTTTAGGGTGTAGGTAATGTTTTTGCATATGTAGGGAATATTCCTCATTCTTTTTCTTGGATTTATGGCCAACAGTACACGGGTTTTACCGACTTTTTTGTTTTTGAGATTTTATTTATATTTGTATGGTTTAGGGTTTAGGGTTTTGGTTTTTGAGTTTAGGGTTTTAGGTTTAGGGTTTAGGTAATGTTCTTGCATATGTAGGGAATATTCCTCATTTTTTACTTGGATTTATGGCCTATAGTACACGGTTTCTACCGACTTTTTTGTTTTTCGACATTTTGTTTATATTTATAGGTTTTAGGGTTTAGGGTTTTGGTTTTAGGGTCTAGGGTTTCAGGTTTAGGGTTTAGGTAATGTTCTTGCATATGTAGGGAATATTCCTCATTTTTTTTCTTCGATTTATGGCCAATAGTACACGGGTTTTACCGACTTTTTTGTTTTTGACATTTTATTTATATTTGTATGGTTTAGGGTTTAGGGTTTTGGTTTCAGGGTTTAGGGTTTTAGTTTTAGGGTTTAGGTAATGTTCTTGCATATGTAGGGAATATTCCTCATTTTTTTTCTTGGATTTATGGCCTATAGTACACGGTTTCTACCGCCTTTTTCGTTTTACGACATTTTATTTATAATTATAGGTTTTAGTGTTTAGGGGGTATGTTTTAGGGTTTAGGGTTTAGGTAATATTCTTGCATATGTAGGGAATATTCCGCATTTTTTTTCTTGGATTTATGGCCAATAGTACACGGGTTTTACCGACTTTTTTGTTTTTTGCCATTTTATTTATATATGTATGGTTTAGGGTTTAGGGTTTAGGGTTTTGTTTTTAGGGTTTAGGGTTTTGGGTTTAGGGTTTAGGTAATGCTCTTGCATATGTAGGGAATATTCCTCATTTTTTATCTTGGATTTATGGCCTAAAGTACACGGTTGCTACCGACTTTTTTGTTTTTCGACATTTTATTTATATTTATAGGTTTTAGGGATTAGGGTGTATGTTTTAGGGTTTAGGGTTTCTGCTTTAGGGTTTAGGTAATGTTCTTTCATATGTAGGGAATATTCCTCATTTTTTTTCTTGGATTTAAGGCCAATAGTACACGGGTTTTACCGACTTTTTTGTTTTTTGACATTTTATTTATATTTGTATGGTTTAGGGTTTAGGGTTTTTGTTTTAGGGTTTAGGGTTTTAGGTTTAGGGTTTAGGTAATGTTCTTGCATATGTAGGGAATATTCCTCATTTTTTTTCTTGAATTTATGGCTTATAGTACACGGATTCTACCGAATTTTTTGTTTTTCGACATTTTGTTTATATTTATAGTTTTTAGGGTTTAGGGTTTTGGTTTTAGGGTCTAGGGTTTCAGGTTTAGGGTTTAGGTAATGTTCTTGCATATGTAGGGAATATTCCTCATTTTTTTTCTTCGATTTATGGCCAATAGTACACGGGTTTTACTGACTTTTTTGTTTTTTAACATTTTATTTATATTTGTATGGTTTAGGGTTTAGGGGTTTGGTTTTCGAGTTTAGGGTTTTAGGTTTAGGGTTTAGGTAATGTTCTTGCATATGTAGGGAATATTCCTCATTTTTTACTTGGATTTATGGCCTATAGTACACGGTTTCTACCGACTTTTTTGTTTTTCGACATTTTGTTTATATTTATAGGTTTTAGGGTTTAGGGTTTTGGTTTTAGGGCTAGGGTTTCAGGTTTAGGGTTTAGGTAATGTTCTTGCATATGTAGGGAATATTCCTCATTTTTTTTTTCTTGGATTTATGGCCAATAGTACACGGGTTTTACCGACTTTTTTGTTTTTTGACATTTTATTTATATATGTATGGTTTAGGGTTTAGGGTTTAGGGTTTTGGTTTTAGGGTTTAGGGTTTTAGGTTTAGGGTTTAGGTAATGTTCTTGCATATGCAGGGAATATTGCTCATTTTTTTCTTGAATTTATGGCTTATAGTACACGGGTTTTACCGACTTTTTTGTTTTTGAGATTTTATTTATATTTGTATGGTTTAGGGTTTAGGGTTTTGGTTTTATAGTTTAGGGTTTTAGGTGTAGGGTTTAGGTAATGTTCTTGCATATGTAGGGAATATTCCTCATTTTTTACTTGGATTTATGGCCTATAGTACACGGTTTCTACTGACTTTTTTGTTTTTCGACATTTTGTTTATATTTATAGGTTTTAGGGTTTAGGGTTTTGGTTTTAGGGTTTAGAGTTTTGGGTTTAGGGTTTAGGTAATGTTCTTGCATATGTAGGGAATATTCCTCATTTTTTCTCTTGGATTTATTGCCTATAGTACACGGTTTCTACCGTCTCTTTTGTTTTACGACATTTTATTTATAATTATAGCTTTTAGGGTTTAGGGTGTACGTTTTAGGGTTTAGGGTTTCAGGTTTAGGGTTTAGGTAATGTTCCTGCATATATAGGGAATATTCCTCATTTTTTTCTTGGATTTATGGCCAATAGTACACAGGTTTTACCGACTTTTTTGTTTTTTGACATTTTATTTGTATTTGTATGGTTTAGGGTTTAGGGTTTTTGTTTTAGGGGTTATGGTTTTAGGTTTGGGTTTAGGTAATGTTCTTGCATATGTAGGGAATATTCCTCATTTTTTTTCTTGCATTTATGGCCAATAGTACACAGGTTTTACCGACTTTTTTGTTTTTTGACATTTTATTTATATTTGTATGGTTTAGGGTTTAGGGTTTTGGTTTTAGGCTTTAGGGTTTTAGGTTTAGGGTTTAGGTAATGTTCTTGCATATGTAGGGAATATTCCTCATTTTTTTCTTGGATTTATGGCCAATAGTACACGGGTTTTACCGACTTTTTTGTTTTTGACATTTTATTTATATTTGTATGGTTTAGGGTTTAGGGTTTTGGTTTTAGGGTTTAGGGTTTTAGGTTTAGGGTTTAGGTAATGTTCTTGCATATGTAGGGAATATTCCTCATTTTTTTTCTTGAATTTATGGCTTATAGTACACGGTTTCTACCGAATTTTTTGTTTTTCGACATTTTGTTTATATTTATAGTTTTTAGGGTTTAGGGTTTTAGTTTCAGGGTCTAGGGTTTCAGGTTTAGGGTTTAGGTAATGTTCTTGCCTACGTAGGGAATATTCCTCATTTTTTTTCTTCGATTTATGGCCAATAGTACACGGGTTTTACCGACTTTTTTGTTTTTTCACATTTTATTTATATTTGTATGGTTTAGGGTTTAGGGTTTTGGTTTTAGGGTTTAGAGTTTTAGGTTTAGGGTTTAGGTAATGTTTTTGCATATGTAGGGAATATTCCTTATTTTTTTTCTTGGATTTATGGCCAACAGTACACGGGTTTTACCGACTTTTTTGTTTTTGAGATTTTATTTATATTTGTATGGTTTAGGGTTTAGGGTTTTGGTTTTAGAGTTTAGGGTTTTAGGTTTAGGGTTTAGGTAATGTTCTTGCATATGTAGGGAATATTCCTCATTTTTTTTCTTGGATTTATGGCCAATAGTACACAGGTTTTACCGACTTTTTTGTTTTTTATTTTTTGACATTTTATTTATATTTATTTGGTTTAGGGTTTAGGGTTTAGGGTTTTGGTTTTAGGGTTTTAGGTTTAGGGTTTAGGTAATGTTCTTGCATATGTAGGGAATATTCCTCATTTTTTTCTTGGATTTATGGCCAATAATACACAGGTTTTAGCGACTTTTTTGTTTTTGACATTTTATTTATATTTGTATGGTTTAGGGTTTAGGATTTTGGTTTTAGGGTTTAGGTAATGTTCTTGCATATGTAGGAAATTGATAAAGCCATAACTTTGGTCGGCCGCGTTAGTATTTTCAACAATAATATAATGGTAAATTAACTGTAAATAATGAACACTTCTTGGTCTTTATTATTGATCGGATTATTACACTTGCTCGGATTATTACACTTGCTCGGATTATTACTTAATTATTACAATTGTGCTCGATTTGACTATTTAATCTCTTATCTTGATCATTCTCCTTTTTCTTCGATACTCGGCTCTTTCACTGTTCGGTTTGTTTCTTAATTGGCTAAGATTTGACTAGTTTCTCTCTTTTCTCAACTTCTCTCTATAATTTTTGAATAGATTTTCTGGGTCCTTTTCTAGGAGGGGTAGTTGGCTATTTATAGGCAACTATGCCTTTTTGGATGTTGACAAGTGTCTCCATCTTAGGTGTTTTTTTAGATATGGGTCCCTAGTTAAGTGGACTTGGGCTTTTATTAGTATCTATCTCTATTTTCTAGGAAAGGCATGTGATGACCCATCAAGCATTGGATACCCATTTATGAAGTGTGGGTCGATTACTACCCGAATAGAATATTCGGGTCTAATTTTTATGTTCTATCAAGTGCTCCCTGACTTCCTCGGCGTGGTCTCCATGTCGAGGGAGTCATGATCGGTCTGTCGAGGATATTACTTCGGTTTTGCTGTTCCCAAGGTTACATCGACAAATGCGATAGATTCACGACTGTTCCCTGGGGACCATTTGAGGTCATTAAGAGGTCCTATCTTGGTACCCATTTTCGAGGAAAACCCTTGATCTTCCCCACATTTATCTACTATAAAGGTGCCCCATCCCCCATTATCCCATTTATTATTACTTCGACTATGACACGATGGCTTCTCCCAATGGTTCGACAGGAGACAACTCTTCAGATTACGTTGCTTACTTGGAGAATGAGGTCAAGAAGGTTCGCGTCCTGAAAAAGAAATTGGCGGACGTGACCAAAAGGTTGTCAGACATGGATGCGGCGCACCACATGACCATGACTGATAGGGATTGGGCCTTCGAGCGTATAAAGAGGCTCGAGGCTTCGCTGGCTAAGCAAAAGGCAGCAAAAAGGACCTATAAACTTGCCTTCAAGAAGTTGCATACTCGGTCTAAACCGAGTTCGGATGATGATGAAGAAGGCTCTTCCTCGGAATAATTAGTCTTTTGTGATTTCATTGTATTGGGTGTCATCACCAAGTTGTAATCAAATCATGGAAAAATATTAATAAAACATCTTTTGTTTTTACTCTTGTCTGTTTATTTCATTGATACCTTATTGGATGACTTAATTGGATTTGAACTGCTGTGGTTAGCCATAAATGCTCTTGGAAAGTTCAAGAGGTTGTCTTTCTTCGAGATGACCTCTGATCTACCCCTTGTTTCTCCCTATAAAAGGGGACTGTCCCTGTATTCTTTGTGCAACTCATTCTTTATTAACGAACAAATGGCTTCTCCTCATGAAGATAGTGGTGACAACCTTCATGAATACGTTGCCCATCTCGAGGAGGAGGTTAGGAAGGCTCGTATCCTCGAAAGGAGTGCCGTTTCGGGGTCTAGGCCTGGCATGTCTTTGGGACTCCAGGCGAATTTATCAACGTTGCTGAAGAGGAATGCTTCTAACTCTTCGGATTCCTGTTTTGGAAGGTTATCGCCGAGGAGGAAGAAGTGCTCCTCGTCCATATCCGGGATATACACCTTCCTAAGTGTCTCTCCTACTTGTTCTTCAACAATCCTCTCAATTTTGGCTATTTGGTTAATCAGGTTCTTTGTGCTGGTGGGTTGTTCGACAACGCTCCATTGTTTTTGAAGAGTCGCGGTAATGTCCTCACAGCGTCTTGAATCTTCTTGACAGCCTCTGGCTGTCTCGATCTCTCCCTCATCATTTGGGTATTTGACTTTTTGGTGGTAGGTCGAGGGTATGGCCTTCATGGCATGCAGCCAAGGTCGGCCCAAGATCGCGTTATGGCCGGAGTTGTCGTTGACCACTAAGAATTCCACGGGAACTGACACGGATCCAGTTGTGACACTGAGGACGATCTTTCCCAATGGTTTAGTCATCTCAGAGATGAAGCCGATCAGTGTGACATCGGTAGGCTGTAGATCTTATAGCTTGAGTTCCATCTTGTCGAAGAGCTCCCTGTACATTATATCACAAGAGGCTCCTTGGTCAATAAGCACCTTGCTGACCGTGTCAAGGCTGATTTGAACACGGAGGTTAATGGCGTCTCCGTGGGGGTAAATCACCCCTTCTTCGTCAAGATCCGAGAAAGAAATGGGCGGATGTCGTCGTGGTGTGCATTGTCGTTTAGAGGTCGATGCCTGAGATGCCTTGGCTACTTGGCCAAAGTGAGCCAGTTGCCGTTGTCGTGACCGTCCCCCACCCGGGCCCTTGGGTCGTGACATATGAACGACGTTGATTGTTTTGCCTTGCCGGTCGTCGGCTCCCTCGATGGCCAGTTGTTTGCTTTTATTCTCAGATCCTTTGATGAACTTGGCTAGGTATCCCGCATCGCCCCATTGGTTCATTCTCCATCGCAGGTTACGGCAATGCTCAGTGAGATGGCCGTGATCCTCATGATATGCGCAGAAGAGCTTGGAATCTCTCTGATTGGGGGGAGAGGTGATCGGTTGTGGTCGGGAATACCAACTTTCCCTGCATATATCCTTGAGGATATCTTCAACAGATAGGTTGAAAGTGTATCGCAGCTCGACCGGTTCGAAAGTGTTTCGGTGTTCCCTCTCTTGGAGCCGACCTTGTTGAAACGGTTTGGGGGGCATTGGGTAGGTGAGCTGGAGCGGTTTGTGTTCGTTGATCGGTGTTGGGTATGCGGTCTGGAGTGGCTTGGGCTCGGGTGCTCGTGGTCGCTCTACCCTGCTATGGACCTCGGGACCTTTGCCCTTTCTGGTCGGTTGGAATGTTTCTCCCTGGTTATTCCTAACTCTTTTGCGACCCACCTGCGCCTCCCGAACCGATTCTCTCCTTGGTAGAGTTCGGTTGAGGAAACGTAGTTCATCATTTTTATCAGTGAGGTGGGTACAGTAGGCCAGCAGGGAATCAGTGGTCAGGAAGTTTTTGCCTATGAACTTCCTTCTCGCCCAATATCCATTAGGGATGGAGTTGATAAAGTTCTGGATGGCTATATTATTGGTGTACTGTGGAATCTGGTTTGCTGCGTCGATGAAACGTATGTAGTAGTCGTTGAGCCTTTCATTCAGCGTCATCGTCATTTTCAGAAGGGTTTCGATGCTAACCTTCTTCTTCCGATGAGTAGCGTATCGGGTGGAGTACGCTCTTAGCAGCTCTGCCCAGTCTCTAATGGAGCCCCGTGGTAAGTTGTGATACCATGACGAAGCCTCTTGGCCCAAGCTGTTTTTGAAAAATTTGCACGTCAGTGCATGGTCATCACTCCACAGTTCCATCTTCGTCTTGTAGTGCCTCAGATGGTCGATAGGGCAACTCCTTCCATCATATAGCCTGAACTCGGGGATGACGAACCCCATAGGATTGCGGTACCGCGTGATCTGTTCGGTACATGGGTTTCTTGGCATACGTTCCAAGCCTGTTGGAACGCGTCATCCGTGACTTGGTAGGGGGGAGGGTATCCCCCCTGATGTGGTGGTGGGCCATATCCCTCCCCGATCCTATGTTTGGGATATCTACCGTCCTTCGTGTTTGTGTGGAGAACTCGTTCCATATGAGTGTTTGGGTGGACGATCGTTGGAGGGATCGTTATCGGGACATTGCCCCCTTGGTGGGGCACTCTTGTATCGGTTCGCCGACCTGCCGCCTCCAGGGCGGCCCTGTAGGCGGAATCTTCCGCTTCACGGCGGGGCTCTTTGTCTATATTGGCGGGTTGGATAATTGGCAATACGATGCCAGCCGCTGTTATGGCCGTCATGCATGCCGCCAGCTGAGCTTGTAGCTGGGCGTAGTTCCGTTCATCGGCTAACGGAACAATGTGTTGTACCTCCACCGTGGGTGGTGTAATCACCCTCGGTGGATGAGTCGGCAGCCGGGACAACTGTTCGAGTACATGATCCTCGGGCATGTCAAACCGGTGAGCTTCGTTCGTTTATAAACGAGCACCGGAGTTGACCGAGGCTGTTGGCAAAGGGACTCTTGAGCTCGGCCCTGCTTGGGATCCGGGTAGGCGTCTTTGTGCATGCCTTAATACGGGCATGACTTGTTCGTCATCCGAGGACGAGGGATGCTCGTCAACAATCCCTTCAAGTTGTTGGGGTTGTTCTTGGTTGACATAGGAGGTTGTTGGTTTGTTTCCGGACTGGATAGCGTCATATCTGTCACGGATGGCGAGTAGATCGTCGAGGTCTTGTTGGCTAATTTGTGCATTTTGGTTATTGGTTTCTACTATCTCGGGATGGGTTTCTTCTACATTGGTCACCATTGTCGCTCGTCTGGTAGAGTATTGGTATTCGAATTCTAAACTAGTTGGGAACTAGATGATTCCCGGAGACGGTGCCATTTGATAAAGCCATAACTTTGGTCGGTCGCGTTACGCTTTTCAACAATAATATAATGGTAAATTAACTGTAAATAATGAACACTTCTTGGTCTTTATTATTGATCGGATTATTACACTTGCTCGGATTATTACTTATTTATTACAATTGTGCTCGATTTGACTATTTAATCTCTTATCTTGGTCATTCTCCTTTTTCTTCGATACTCGGCTCTTTCACTGTTCGGTTTGTTTCTTAATTGGCTAAGATTTGACTAGTTTCTCTCTTTTCTCAACTTCTCTCTATAATTTTTGAATAGATTTTCTGGGTCCTTTTCTAGGAGGGGTAGTTGGCTATTTATAGGCAACTACACCTTTTTGGATGTTGACAAGTGTCTCCATCTTAGGGGGTTTTTTAGATATGGGTCCCTAGTTAAGTGGGCTTGGGCTTTTATTAGTATCTACCTCTATTTTCTAGGAAAGGCATGTGATGAACCATCAAGCATTGGATACCCATTTATCAAGTGTGGGTCGATTACTACCCGAATAGAATATTCGGGTCTAATTTTTATGTTCTATCAGGAATATTCCTCATTTTTTTTTCTTGGATTTATGGCCAATAGTACACGGGTTTTACCGACTTTTTTGTTTTTGACATTTTATTTATATTTGTATGGTTTAGGGTTTTATGTTTAGGGTTTAGGTAATGTTCTTGCATATGTAGGGAATATTCCTCATTTTTTTTTTTGAATTTATGGCTTATAGTACACGGTTTCTACCGAAGTTTTTGTTTTTGACATTTTATTTATATTTGTATGGTTTAGGGTTTAGGGTTTTGGTTTTAGGGTTTAGGGTTTTAGGTTTAGGGTTTAGGTAATGTTCTTGCATATGTAGGGAATATTCCTCATTTTTTTTCTTGGATTTATGGCCAATAGTACACGGGTTTTACCGACTTTTTTGTTTTTGACATTTTATTTATATTTGTATGGTTTAGGGTTTAGGGTTTTGGTTTTAGGGTTTAGGGTTTTAGGTTTAGGGTTTAGGTAATGTTCTTGCATATGTAGGGAATATTCCTCATTTTTTTTCTTGAATTTAGGGCTTATAGTACACGGTTTCTACCGAATTTTTTGTTTTTCGACATTTTGTTTATATTTATAGTTTTTAGGATTTAGGGTTTTGGGTTTAGGGTCTAGGGTTTCAGGTTTAGGGTTTAGGTAATGTTCTTGCATATGTAGGGAATATTCCTCATTTTTTTTCTTCGATTTATGGCCAATAGTACACGGGTTTTACCGACTTTTTTGTTTTTGAGATTTTATTTATATTTGTATGGTTTAGGGTTTTGGTTTTAGAGTTTAGGATTTTAGTTTTAGGGTTTAGGTAATGTTATTGCATATGTAGGGAATATTCCTCATTTTTTACTTGGATTTATGGCCTATAGTACACGGTTTCTACCGACTTTTTTGTTTTTCGACATTTTGTTTATATTTAAAGGTTTTAGGGTTTAGGGTTTTGGTTTTAGGGTTTAGAGTTTTAGGTTTAGGGTTTAGGTAATGTTTTTGCATATGTAGGGAATATTACTCATTTTTTTTCTTGGATTTATGGCCAATAGTACACGGGTTTTACCGACTTTTTTGTTTTTGAGATTTTATTTATATTTGTATGGTTTAGGGTTTTGGTTTTAGAGTTTAGGGTTTTAGGTTTAGGGTTTACGTAGTGTTCTTGCATATGTAGGGAACATTGCTCATTTTTTTCTTGGATTTATGGCCTATAGTACACGGTTTCTACCGACTTTTTTGTTTTTCGACATTTTGTTTATATTTAACGGTTTTAGGGTTTAGGGTTTTGGTTTTAGGGTTTAGAGTTTTAGGTTTAGGGTTTAGGTAATGTTTTTGCATATGTAGGGAATATTCCTCATTTTTTTTCTTGGATTTAGGGCCAATAGTACACGGGTTTTACCGACTTTTTTGTTTTTGAGATTTTATTTATATTTGTATGCTTTAGGATTTAGGGTTTTGGTTTTAGAGTTTAGAGTTTTAGGTTTAGGGTTTAGGTAATGTTCTTGCATATGTAGGGAATATTCCACATTTTTTTTCTTGGATTTATGGCCAATAGTACATGGGTTTAACCGACTTTTTTGTTTTTTGACATTTTATTTATATTTGTATGGTTTAGGGTTTAGGGTTTTAGGTTTAGGGTTTAGGTAATGTTCTTGCATATCTAGGGAAAATTTCTTATTTTTTTTCTTGGATTTATGGCCAATAGTACACGGGTTTTACCGACTTTTTTGTTTTTGGCATTTTATTTATATTTGTATGGTTTAGGGTTTAGGGTTTTGGTTTTAGGGTTTAGGGTTTTAGGTTTAGGGTTTAGGTAATGTTCTTGCATATGTAGGGAATATTCCTCATTTTTTTTCTTAGATTTATGGCCAATAGTACACGGGTTTTACCGACTTTTTTGTTTTTGACATTTTATTTATATTTGTATGGTTTAGGGTTAGGGTTTTGGTTTTATGGTTTAGGGTTTTAGGTTTAGGGTTTAGGTAATGTTCTTGCATATGTAGGGAATATTCCTCATTTTTTTTCTTCAATTTATGGCTTATAGTACACGGGTTTTGCCGACTTTTTTGTTTTTGAGATTTTATTTATATTTGTATGGTTTAGGGTTTAGGGTTTTGGTTTTAGAGTTTAGAGTTTTAGGTTTAGGGTTTAGGTAATGTTCTTGCATATGTAGGGAATATTCCTCATTTTTTTTCTTGGATTTATTGCCTATAGTACACGGTTTCTACCGTCTTTTTTGTTTTACGACATTTTATTTATAATTATAGGTTTTAGGGGTTAGGGAGTATGTTTTGGTGTTTAGGGTTTCAGGTTCAGGGTTTAGGTAATGTTATTGCATATCTAGGGAATATTCCTCATTTTTTTTCTTGGATTTATGGCCAATAGTACACGGGTTTTACCGACTTTTTTGTTTTTTGACATTTTATTTATATTTGTATGGTTTAGGGTTTAGGGTTTTGGTTTTAGGGTTTAGGGTTTTAGGTTTAGGGTTTAGGTAATGTTCTTGCATATGTAGGGAATATTCCTCATTTTTTTTCTTGGATTTATGCTCAATAGTACACGGGTTTTGCCGACTTTTTTGTTTTTGACATTTTATTTATCTTTGTATGGTTTAGGGTTTAGGGTTTTCGTTTTAGGTTTTAGGGTTTTAGGTATAGGGTTTAGGTAATGTTCTTGCGTATGTAGGGAAGATTCCTCATTTTTTTTCTTTGATTTATGGCCAATAGTACACCGGTTTTACCGAATTTTTTGGTTTTGACATTTCATTTATATTTGTATGGTTTAGGGTTTAGGGTTTTGGTTTTAGGGTTTAGGGTTTTAGGTTTAGGGTTTGGGTAATGTTCTTGCATATGTAGGGAATATTCCTCATTTTTTTTCTTGAATTTATGGCTTATAGTACACGGGTTTTACCGACTTTTTTGTTTTTTGACATTTTATTTATATTAATATGGTTTAGGGTTTAGGGTTTTGGTTTTAGGGTTTAGGGTTTTAGGTTTAGGGTTTAGGTAATGTTCTTGCATATGTAGGGAATATTCCTCATTTTTTTTCTTGGATTTATGGCCAATAGTACACGGGTTTTACAGACTTTTTTGTTTTTGACTTTTTATTTATATTTGTATGGTTTAGGGTTTAGGGTTTAGAGTTTTGGTTTTAGAGTTTAGGGTTTTAGGTTTAGGGTTTAGGTAATGTTCTTGCATATGTAGGGAATATTCCACATTTTTTTTCTTGGATTTATGGCCAATAGTACCTGGGTTTTACCGACTTTTTTGTTTTTTGATATTTTATTTATATTTGTATGGTTTAGGGTTTAGGGTTTAGGGTTTTAGGTTTAGGGTTTAGGTAATGTTCTTGCATATGTAGGGAGTATTCCTCATTTTTTTTCTTGGATTTATGGCCAATAGTACACGGGTTTTACCGACTTTTTTGTTTTTGACATTTTATTTATATTTGTATGGTTTAGGGTTTTGGTTTTAGGGTTTAGGGTTTAGGTAATGTTCTTGCATATGTAGGGAAGATTCCTCATTTTTTTTCTTTGATTTATGGCCAATAGTACACCGGTTTTACCGAATTTTTTGTTTTTGACATTTCATTTATATTTGTATGGTTTAGGGTTTAGGGTTTTGGTTTTAGGGTTTAGGGTTTTAGGTTTAGGGTTTAGGTAATGTTCTTGCATATGTAGGGAATATTCCTCATTTTTTTTCTTGGATTTAGGGCCAATAGTACACGGGTTTTACCGACTTTTTTGTTTTTGAGATTTTATTTATATTTGTATGCTTTAGGATTTAGGGTTTTGGTTTTAGAGTTTAGAGTTTTAGGTTTAGGGTTTAGGTAATGTTCTTGCATATGTAGGGAATATTCCACATTTTTTTTCTTGGATTTATGGCCAATAGTACATGGGTTTAACCGACTTTTTTGTTTTTTGACATTTTATTTATATTTGTATGGTTTAGGGTTTAGGGTTTTAGGTTTAGGGTTTAGGTAATGTTCTTGCATATCTAGGGAAAATTTCTTATTTTTTTTCTTGGATTTATGGCCAATAGTACACGGGTTTTACCGACTTTTTTGTTTTTGGCATTTTATTTATATTTGTATGGTTTAGGGTTTAGGGTTTTGGTTTTAGGGTTTAGGGTTTTAGGTTTAGGGTTTAGGTAATGTTCTTGCATATGTAGGGAATATTCCTCATTTTTTTTCTTAGATTTATGGCCAATAGTACACGGGTTTTACCGACTTTTTTGTTTTTGACATTTTATTTATATTTGTATGGTTTAGGGTTAGGGTTTTGGTTTTATGGTTTAGGGTTTTAGGTTTAGGGTTTAGGTAATGTTCTTGCATATGTAGGGAATATTCCTCATTTTTTTTCTTCAATTTATGGCTTATAGTACACGGGTTTTGCCGACTTTTTTGTTTTTGAGATTTTATTTATATTTGTATGGTTTAGGGTTTAGGGTTTTGGTTTTAGAGTTTAGAGTTTTAGGTTTAGGGTTTAGGTAATGTTCTTGCATATGTAGGGAATATTCCTCATTTTTTTTCTTGGATTTATTGCCTATAGTACACGGTTTCTACCGTCTTTTTTGTTTTACGACATTTTATTTATAATTATAGGTTTTAGGGGTTAGGGAGTATGTTTTGGTGTTTAGGGTTTCAGGTTTAGGGTTTAGGTAATGTTATTGCATATCTAGGGAATATTCCTCATTTTTTTTCTTGGATTTATGGACAATAGTACACGGGTTTTACCGACTTTTTTGTTTTTTGACATTTTATTTATATTTGTATGGTTTAGGGTTTAGGGTTTTGGTTTTAGGGTTTAGGGTTTTAGGTTTAGGGTTTAGGTAATGTTCTTGCATATGTAGGGAATATTCCTCATTTTTTTTCTTGGATTTATGCTCAATAGTACACGGGTTTTGCCGACTTTTTTGTTTTTGACATTTTATTTATCTTTGTATGGTTTAGGGTTTAGGGTTTTCGTTTTAGGTTTTAGGGTTTTAGGTATAGGGTTTAGGTAATGTTCTTGCGTATGTAGGGAAGATTCCTCATTTTTTTTCTTTGATTTATGGCCAATAGTACACCGGTTTTACCGAATTTTTTGGTTTTGACATTTCATTTATATTTGTATGGTTTAGGGTTTAGGGTTTTGGTTTTAGGGTTTAGGGTTTTAGGTTTAGGGTTTGGGTAATGTTCTTGCATATGTAGGGAATATTCCTCATTTTTTTTCTTGAATTTATGGCTTATAGTACACGGGTTTTACCGACTTTTTTGTTTTTTGACATTTTATTTATATTAATATGGTTTAGGGTTTAGGGTTTTGGTTTTAGGGTTTAGGGTTTTAGGTTTAGGGTTTAGGTAATGTTCTTGCATATGTAGGGAATATTCCTCATTTTTTTTCTTGGATTTATGGCCAATAGTACACGGGTTTTACAGACTTTTTTGTTTTTGACTTTTTATTTATATTTGTATGGTTTAGGGTTTAGGGTTTAGAGTTTTGGTTTTAGAGTTTAGGGTTTTAGGTTTAGGGTTTAGGTAATGTTCTTGCATATGTAGGGAATATTCCACATTTTTTTTCTTGGATTTATGGCCAATAGTACCTGGGTTTTACCGACTTTTTTGTTTTTTGATATTTTATTTATATTTGTATGGTTTAGGGTTTAGGGTTTAGGGTTTTAGGTTTAGGGTTTAGGTAATGTTCTTGCATATGTAGGGAGTATTCCTCATTTTTTTTCTTGGATTTATGGCCAATAGTACACGGGTTTTACCGACTTTTTTGTTTTTGACATTTTATTTATATTTGTATGGTTTAGGGTTTTGGTTTTAGGGTTTAGGGTTTAGGTAATGTTCTTGCATATGTAGGGAAGATTCCTCATTTTTTTTCTTTGATTTATGGCCAATAGTACACCGGTTTTACCGAATTTTTTGTTTTTGACATTTCATTTATATTTGTATGGTTTAGGGTTTAGGGTTTTGGTTTTAGGGTTTAGGGTTTTAGGTTTAGGGTTTAGGTAATGTTCTTGCATATGTAGGGAATATTCCTCATTTTTTTTCTTGGATTTAGGGCCAATAGTACACGGGTTTTACCGACTTTTTTGTTTTTGAGATTTTATTTATATTTGTATGCTTTAGGATTTAGGGTTTTGGTTTTAGAGTTTAGAGTTTTAGGTTTAGGGTTTAGGTAATGTTCTTGCATATGTAGGGAATATTCCACATTTTTTTTCTTGGATTTATGGCCAATAGTACATGGGTTTAACCGACTTTTTTGTTTTTTGACATTTTATTTATATTTGTATGGTTTAGGGTTTAGGGTTTTAGGTTTAGGGTTTAGGTAATGTTCTTGCATATCTAGGGAAAATTTCTTATTTTTTTTCTTGGATTTATGGCCAATAGTACACGGGTTTTACCGACTTTTTTGTTTTTGGCATTTTATTTATATTTGTATGGTTTAGGGTTTAGGGTTTTGGTTTTAGGGTTTAGGGTTTTAGGTTTAGGGTTTAGGTAATGTTCTTGCATATGTAGGGAATATTCCTCATTTTTTTTCTTAGATTTATGGCCAATAGTACACGGGTTTTACCGACTTTTTTGTTTTTGACATTTTATTTATATTTGTATGGTTTAGGGTTAGGGTTTTGGTTTTATGGTTTAGGGTTTTAGGTTTAGGGTTTAGGTAATGTTCTTGCATATGTAGGGAATATTCCTCATTTTTTTTCTTCAATTTATGGCTTATAGTACACGGGTTTTGCCGACTTTTTTGTTTTTGAGATTTTATTTATATTTGTATGGTTTAGGGTTTAGGGTTTTGGTTTTAGAGTTTAGAGTTTTAGGTTTAGGGTTTAGGTAATGTTCTTGCATATGTAGGGAATATTCCTCATTTTTTTTCTTGGATTTATTGCCTATAGTACACGGTTTCTACCGTCTTTTTTGTTTTACGACATTTTATTTATAATTATAGGTTTTAGGGGTTAGGGAGTATGTTTTGGTGTTTAGGGTTTCAGGTTTAGGGTTTAGGTAATGTTATTGCATATCTAGGGAATATTCCTCATTTTTTTTCTTGGATTTATGGACAATAGTACACGGGTTTTACCGACTTTTTTGTTTTTTGACATTTTATTTATATTTGTATGGTTTAGGGTTTAGGGTTTTGGTTTTAGGGTTTAGGGTTTTAGGTTTAGGGTTTAGGTAATGTTCTTGCATATGTAGGGAATATTCCTCATTTTTTTTCTTGGATTTATGCTCAATAGTACACGGGTTTTGCCGACTTTTTTGTTTTTGACATTTTATTTATCTTTGTATGGTTTAGGGTTTAGGGTTTTCGTTTTAGGTTTTAGGGTTTTAGGTATAGGGTTTAGGTAATGTTCTTGCGTATGTAGGGAAGATTCCTCATTTTTTTTCTTTGATTTATGGCCAATAGTACACCGGTTTTACCGAATTTTTTGGTTTTGACATTTCATTTATATTTGTATGGTTTAGGGTTTAGGGTTTTGGTTTTAGGGTTTAGGGTTTTAGGTTTAGGGTTTGGGTAATGTTCTTGCATATGTAGGGAATATTCCTCATTTTTTTTCTTGAATTTATGGCTTATAGTACACGGGTTTTACCGACTTTTTTGTTTTTTGACATTTTATTTATATTAATATGGTTTAGGGTTTAGGGTTTTGGTTTTAGGGTTTAGGGTTTTAGGTTTAGGGTTTAGGTAATGTTCTTGCATATGTAGGGAATATTCCTCATTTTTTTTCTTGGATTTATGGCCAATAGTACACGGGTTTTACAGACTTTTTTGTTTTTGACTTTTTATTTATATTTGTATGGTTTAGGGTTTAGGGTTTAGAGTTTTGGTTTTAGAGTTTAGGGTTTTAGGTTTAGGGTTTAGGTAATGTTCTTGCATATGTAGGGAATATTCCACATTTTTTTTCTTGGATTTATGGCCAATAGTACCTGGGTTTTACCGACTTTTTTGTTTTTTGATATTTTATTTATATTTGTATGGTTTAGGGTTTAGGGTTTAGGGTTTTAGGTTTAGGGTTTAGGTAATGTTCTTGCATATGTAGGGAGTATTCCTCATTTTTTTTCTTGGATTTATGGCCAATAGTACACGGGTTTTACCGACTTTTTTGTTTTTGACATTTTATTTATATTTGTATGGTTTAGGGTTTTGGTTTTAGGGTTTAGGGTTTAGGTAATGTTCTTGCATATGTAGGGAAGATTCCTCATTTTTTTTCTTTGATTTATGGCCAATAGTACACCGGTTTTACCGAATTTTTTGTTTTTGACATTTCATTTATATTTGTATGGTTTAGGGTTTAGGGTTTTGGTTTTAGGGTTTAGGGTTTTAGGTTTAGGGTTTAGGTAATGTTCTTGCATATGTAGGGAATATTCCTCATTTTTTTTCTTGAATTTATGGCTTATAGTACACGGGTTTTACCGACTTTTTTGTTTTTTGACATTTTATTTATATTAATATGGTTTAGGGTTTAGGGTTTTGGTTTTAGGGTTTAGGGTTTTAGGTTTAGGGTTTAGGTAATGTTCTTGCATATGTAGGGAATATTCCTCATTTTTTTTCTTAGATTTATGGCCAATAGTACACGGGTTTTACCGACTTTTTTGTTTTTGACATTTTATTTATATTTGTATGGTTTAGGGTTTAGGGTTTTGGTTTTAGGGTTTAGGGTTTTAGGTTTAGGGTATAGGTAATGTTCTTGCATATGTAGGGAATATTCCTCATTTTTTTTCTTGGATTTATGGCAAATAGTACACAGGTTTTACCGACTTTTTTGTTTTTTGAGATTTTATTTATATTTGTATGTTTAGGGTTTAGGGTTTAGGGTTTTGGTTTTAGGGTTTTAGGTTTAGGGTTTAGGTAATGTTCTTGCATATGTAGGGAATATTCCTCATTTTTTTTCTTAGATTTATGGCCAATAGTACACGGGTTTTACCGACTTTTTTGTTTTTTCACTATTTAATCTCTTATCTTGGTCATTCTCCTTTTTCTTCGATACTCGGCTCTTTCACTGTTCGGTTTGTTTCTTAATTGGCTAAGCTTTGACTAGTTTCTCTCTTTTCTCAACTTCTCTCTATAATTTTTGAATAGATTTTCTGGGTCCTTTTCTAGGAGGGGTAGTTGGCTATTTATAGGCAACTACACCTTTTTGGATGTTGACAAGTGTCTCCATCTTAGGGGTTTTTTTAGATATGGGTCCCTAGTTAAGTGGGCTTGGGCTTTTATTAGTATCTACCTCTATTTTCTAGGAAAGGCATGTGATGAACCATCAAGCATTGGATACCCATTTATCAAGTGTGGGTCGATTACTACCCGAATAGAATATTCGGGTCTAATTTTTATGTTCTATCAGGAATATTCCTCATTTTTTTTTCTTGGATTTATGGCCAATAGTACACGGGTTTTACCGACTTTTTTGTTTTTGACATTTTATTTATATTTGTATGGTTTAGGGTTTTATGTTTAGGGTTTAGGTAATGTTCTTGCATATGTAGGGAATATTCCTCATTTTTTTTTTTGAATTTATGGCTTATAGTACACGGTTTCTACCGAAGTTTTTGTTTTTGACATTTTATTTATATTTGTATGGTTTAGGGTTTAGGGTTTTGGTTTTAGGGTTTAGGGTTTTAGGTTTAGGGTTTAGGTAATGTTCTTGCATATGTAGGGAATATTCCTCATTTTTTTTCTTGGATTTATGGCCAATAGTACACGGGTTTTACCGAGTTTTTTGTTTTTTGACATTTTATGATATTTGTATGGTTTAGAGTTTAGGGTTTAGGGTTTGGGTTTTAGGGTTTTAGGGTTTTAGGTTTAGGGTTTAGGTAATATTCTTGCATATGTAGGGAATATTTCTCATTTTTTTTCTTGGATTTATGGCCAATAGTACACGGGTTTTACCGACTTTTTTGTTTTTTGACATTTTATTTATATTTGTATGGTTTAGGGTTTAGGGTTTGGGTTTTAGGTTTTAGGGTTTTAGGTTTAGGGTTTAGGTAACGTTCTTGCATATGTAGGGAATATTCCACATTTTTTTTCTTGGATTTATGGCCAATAGTACATGGGTTTAACCGACTTTTTTGTTTTTTGACATTTTATTTATATTTGTATGGTTTAGGGTTTAGGGTTTTAGGTTTAGGGTTTAGGTAATGTTCTTGCATATCTAGGGAATATTTCTCATTTTTTTTCTTGGATTTATGGCCAATAGTACACGGGTTTTACCGACTTTTTTGTTTTTGGCATTTTATTTATATTTGTATGGTTTAGGGTTTAGGGTTTTGGTTTTAGGGTTTAGGGTTTTAGGTTTAGGGTTTAGGTAATGTTCTTGCATATGTAGGGAATATTCCTCATTTTTTTTCTTAGATTTATGGCCAATAGTACACGGGTTTTACCGACTTTTTTGTTTTTGACATTTTATTTATATTTGTATGGTTTAGGGTTAGGGTTTTGGTTTTATGGTTTAGGGTTTTAGGTTTAGGGTTTAGGTAATGTTCTTGCATATGTAGGGAATATTGCTCATTTTTTTTCTTCAATTTATGGCTTATAGTACACGGGTTTTGCCGACTTTTTTGTTTTTGAGATTTTATTTATATTTGTATGGTTTAGGGTTTAGGGTTTTGGTTTTAGAGTTTAGAGTTTTAGGTTTAGGGTTTAGGTAATGTTCTTGCATATGTAGGGAATATTCCTCATTTTTTTTCTTAGATTTATGGCCAATAGTACACGGGTTTTACCGACTTTTTTGTTTTTTCACTATTTAATCTCTTATCTTGGTCATTCTCCTTTTTCTTCGATACTCGGCTCTTTCACTGTTCGGTTTGTTTCTTAATTGGCTAAGCTTTGACTAGTTTCTCTCTTTTCTCAACTTCTCTCTATAATTTTTGAATAGATTTTCTGGGTCCTTTTCTAGGAGGGGTAGTTGGCTATTTATAGGCAACTACACCTTTTTGGATGTTGACAAGTGTCTCCATCTTAGGGTTTTTTTTAGATATGGGTCCCTAGTTAAGTGGGCTTGGGCTTTTATTAGTATCTACCTCTATTTTCTAGGAAAGGCATGTGATGAACCATCAAGCATTGGATACCCATTTATCAAGTGTGGGTCGATTACTACCCGAATAGAATATTCGGGTCTAATTTTTATGTTCTATCAGGAATATTCCTCATTTTTTTTCTTGGATTTATGGCCAATAGTACACGGGTTTTACCGACTTTTTTGTTTTTGACATTTTATTTATATTTGTATGGTTTAGGGTTTTATGTTTAGGGTTTAGGTAATGTTCTTGCATATGTAGGGAATATTCCTCATTTTTTTTTTTGAATTTATGGCTTATAGTACACGGTTTCTACCGAAGTTTTTGTTTTTGACATTTTATTTATATTTGTATGGTTTAGGGTTTAGGGTTTTGGTTTTAGGGTTTAGGGTTTTAGGTTTAGGGTTTAGGTAATGTTCTTGCATATGTAGGGAATATTCCTCATTTTTTTTCTTGGATTTATGGCCAATAGTACACGGGTTTTACCGACTTTTTTGTTTTTTGACATTTTATGATATTTGTATGGTTTAGAGTTTAGGGTTTAGGGTTTGGGTTTTAGGGTTTTAGGGTTTTAGGTTTAGGTTTTAGGTAATATTCTTGCATATGTAGGGAATATTTCTCATTTTTTTTCTTGGATTTATGGCCAATAGTACACGGGTTTTACCGACTTTTTTGTTTTTTGACATTTTATTTATATTTGTATGGTTTAGGGTTTAGGGTTTGGGTTTTAGGTTTTAGGGTTTTAGGTTTAGGGTTTAGGTAATGTTCTTGCATATGTAGGGAATATTCCACATTTTTTTTCTTGGATTTATGGCCAATAGTACATGGGTTTAACCGACTTTTTTGTTTTTTGACATTTTATTTATATTTGTATGGTTTAGGGTTTAGGGTTTTAGGTTTAGGGTTTAGGTAATGTTCTTGCATATCTAGGGAATATTTGTCATTTTTTTTCTTGGATTTATGGCCAATAGTACACGGGTTTTACCGACTTTTTTGTTTTTGGCATTTTATTTATATTTGTATGGTTTAGGGTTTAGGGTTTTGGTTTTAGGGTTTAGGGTTTTAGGTTTAGGGTTTAGGTAATGTTCTTGCATATGTAGGGAATATTCCTCATTTTTTTTCTTAGATTTATGGCCAATAGTACACGGGTTTTACCGACTTTTTTGTTTTTGACATTTTATTTATATTTGTATGGTTTAGGGTTAGGGTTTTGGTTTTATGGTTTAGGGTTTTAGGTTTAGGGTTTAGGTAATGTTCTTGCATATGTAGGGAATATTCCTCATTTTTTTTCTTCAATTTATGGCTTATAGTACACGGGTTTTGCCGACTTTTTTGTTTTTGAGATTTTATTTATATTTGTATGGTTTAGGGTTTAGGGTTTTGGTTTTAGAGTTTAGAGTTTTAGGTTTAGGGTTTAGGTAATGTTCTTGCATATGTAGGGAATATTCCTCATTTTTTTTCTTGTATTTATTGCCTATAGTACACGGTTTCTACCGTCTTTTTTGTTTTACGACATTTTATTTATAATTATAGGTTTTAGGGGTTAGGGAGTATGTTTTGGTGTTTAGGGTTTCAGGTTTAGGGTTTAGGTAATGTTATTGCATATCTAGGGAATATTCCTCATTTTTTTTTCTTGGATTTATGGCCAATAGTACACGGGTTTTACCGACTTTTTTGTTTTTTGACATTTTATTTATATTTGTATGGTTTAGGGGGTTTTGGTTTTAGGGTTTAGGGTTTTAGGTTTAGGGTTTAGGTAATGTTCTTGCATATGTAGGGAATATTCCTCATTTTTTTTCTTGGATTTATGCTCAATAGTACACGGGTTTTGCCGACTTTTTTGTTTTTGACATTTTATTTATCTTTGTATGGTTTAGGGTTTAGGGTTTTCGTTTTAGGTTTTAGGGTTTTAGGTATAGGGTTTAGGTAATGTTCTTGCATATGTAGGGAAGATTCCTCATTTTTTTTCTTTGATTTATGGCCAATAGTACACCGGTTTTACCGAATTTTTTGTTTTTGACATTTCATTTATATTTGTATGGTTTAGGGTTTAGGGTTTTGGTTTTAGGGTTTAGGGTTTTAGGTTTAGGGTTTAGGTAATGTTCTTGCATATGTAGGGAATATTCCTCATTTTTTTTCTTGAATTTATGGCTTATAGTACACGGGTTTTACCGACTTTTTTGTTTTTTGACATTTTATTTATATTAATATGGTTTAGGGTTTAGGGTTTTGGTTTTAGGGTTTAGGGTTTTAGGTTTAGGGTTTAGGTAATGTTCTTGCATATGTAGGGAATATTCCTCATTTTTTTTCTTGGATTTATGGCCAATAGTACACCGGTTTTACAGACTTTTTTGTTTTTGACTTTTTATTTATATTTGTATGGTTTAGGGTTTAGGGTTTAGGGTTTTGGTTTTAGAGTTTAGGGTTTTAGGTTTAGGGTTTAGGTAATGTTCTTGAATATGTAGGGAATATTCCACATTTTTTTTCTTGGATTTATGGCCAATAGTACATGGGTTTTACCGACTTTTTTGTTTTTTGATATTTTATTTATATTTGTATGGTTTAGGGTTTAGGGTTTAGGGTTTTAGATTTAGGGTTTAGGTAATTTTCTTGCATATGTAGGGAGTATTCCTCATTTTTTTTCTTGGATTTATGGCCAATAGTACACGGGTTTTACCGACTTTTTTGTTTTTGACATTTTATTTATATTTGTATGGTTTAGGGTTTAGGGTTTAGGGTTTTGGTTTTAGGGTTTAGGGTTTTAGGTTTAGGGTTTAGGTAATGTTCTTGCATATGTAGGGAATATTCCTCATTTTGTTTCTTGAATTTATGGCTTATAGTACACGGTTTCTACCGAATTTTTAGTTTTTCGACATTTTTTTATATTTATATTTTTTAGGGTTTAGGGTTTTGGGTTTAGGGTCTAGGGTTTCAGGTTTAGGGTTTAGGTAATGTTCTTGCATATGTAGGGAATATTCCTCATTTTTTTTCTTAGATTTATGGCCAATAGTACACGGGTTTTACCGACTTTTTTGTTTTTGAGATTTTATTTATATTTGTATGGTTTAGGGTTTAGGGTTTTGGTTTTAGAGTTTAGAGTTTTAGGTTTAGGGTTTAGGTAATGTTCTTGCATATGTAGGGAATATTCCTCATTTTTTTTCTTGGATTTATTGCCTATAGTACACGGTTTCTACCGTCTTTTTTGTTTTACGACATTTTATTTATAATTATAGGTTTTAGGGGTTAGGGAGTATGTTTTAGTGTTTAGGGTTTCAGGTTTAGGGTTTAGGTAATGTTATTGCATATCTAGGGAATATTCCTCATTTTTTTTCTTGGATTTATGGCCAATAGTACACGGGTTTTACCGACTTTTTTGTTTTTTGACATTTTATTTATATTTGTATGGTTTAGGGTTTAGGGTTTTGGTTTTAGGGTTTAGGGTTTTAGGTTTAGGGTTTAGGTAATGTTCTTGCATATGTAGGGAATATTCCTCATTTTTTTTTCTCAGATTTATGGCCAATAGTACACGGGTTTTACCGACTTTTTTGTTTTTAACATTTTATTTATATTTGTATGGTTTAGGGTTTAGGGTTTTAGGTTTAGGGTATAGGTAATGTTCTTGCATATGTAGGGAATATTCCTCATTTTTTTTCTTGGATTTATGGCAAATAGTACACAGGTTTTATCGACTTTTTTGTTTTTTGAGATTTTATTTATATTTGTATGGTTTAGGGTTTAGGGTTTAGGGTTCTGGTTTTAGGGTTTTAGGTTTAGGGTTTAGGTAATGTTCTTGCATATATAGGGAATATTCCTCATTTTTTTTCTTAGATTTATGGCCAATAGTACACGGGTTTTACCGACTTTTTTGTTTTTGACATTTTATTTAAATTTGTATGGTTTAGGGTTTAGGGTTTTGGTTTTAGGGTTTAGGGTTTTAGGTTTAGGGTTTAGGTAATGTTCTTGCATATGTAGGGAATATTCCTCATTTTTTTTCTTGGATTTATGGCCAATAGTACACGGGTTTTACCGACTTTTTTGTTTTTGACATTTTATTTATATTTGTATGGTTTACTGTTTAGGGTTTTGGTTTTAGGGTTTAGGGTTTTAGGTTTAGGGTTTAGGTAATGTTCTTGCATATGTAGGGAATATTCCTCATTTTTTTTCTTGGATTTATGGCCAATAGTACACAGGTTTTACAGACTTTTTTGTTTTTTGAGATTTTATTTATATTTGTATGGTTTAGGGTTTAGGGTTTAGGGTTTTGGTTTTAGGGTTTTAGGTTTAGGGTTTAGGTAATGTTCTTGCATATGTAGGGAATATTCCTCATTTTTTTTCTTGAATTTATGGCTTATAGTACACGGGTTTTACCGACTTTTTTGTTTTTTGACATTTTATTTATATTAGTATGGTTTAGGGTTTAGGGTTTTGGTTTTAGGGTTTAGGATTTTAGATTTATGGTTTAGGTAATGTTCTTGCATATGTAGGGAATATTCCTCATTTTGTTTCTTGAATTTATGGCTTATAGTACACGTTTTCTACCGAATTTTTTGTTTTTCGACATTTTTTTAATTTATAGTTTTTAGGGTTTAGGGTTTTGGGTTTAGGGTCTAGGGTTTCAGGTTTAGGGTTTAGGTAATGTTTTTGCATATGTAGGGAATATTCCTCATTTTTTTTCTTAGATTTATGGCCAATAGTACACGGGTTTTACCGACTTTTTTGTTTTTGAGATTTTATTTATATTTGTATGGTTTAGGGTTTAGGGTTTTGGTGTTAGAGTTTAGAGTTTTAGGTTTAGGGTTTAGGTAATGTTCTTGCATATGTAGGGAATATTGCACATTTTTTTTCTTGGATTTATGGCCAATAGTACCTGGGTTTTACCAACTTTTTTGTTTTTTGATATTTTATTTATATTTGTATGGTTTAGGGTTTAGGGTTTAGGGTTTTAGGTTTAGGGTTTAGGTAATGTTCTTGCATATGTAGGGAGTATTCCTCATTTTTTTTCTTGGATTTATGGCCAATAGTACACGGGTTTTACCGACTTTTTTGTTTTTGACATTTTATTTATATTTGTATGGTTTAGGGTTTAGGGTTTTGGTTTTAGGGTTTAGGGTTTTAGGTTTAGGGTTTAGGTAATGTTCTTGCATATGTAGGGAATATTCCTCATTTTGTTTCTTGAATTTATGGCTTATAGTACACGGTTTCTACCGAATTTTTTGTTTTTCGACATTTTTTTATATTTATATTTTTTAGGATTTAGGGTTTTGGGTTTAGGGTCTAGGGTTTCAGGTTTAGGGTTTAGGTAATGTTCTTGCATATGTAGGGAATATTCCTCATTTTTTTTCTTAGATTTATGGCCAATAGTACACGGGTTTTACCGACTTTTTTGTTTTTGAGATTTTATTTATATTTGTATGGTTTAGGGTTTAGGGTTTTGGTTTTAGAGTTTAGGGTTTTAGGTTAAGGGTTTAGGTAATGTTCTTGCATATGTAGGGAATATTCCTCATTTTTTTTCTTAGATTTATGGCCAATAGTACACGGGTTTTACCGACTTTTTTGTTTTTGAGATTTTATTTATATTTGTATGGTTTAGGGTTTAGGGTTTTGGTTTTAGAGTTTAAAGTTTTAGGTTTAGGGTTTAGGTAATGTTCTTGCATATGTAGGGAATATTCCTCATTTTTTTTCTTGGATTTACTGGCTATAGTACACGGTTTCTACCGTCTTTTTTGTTTTACGACATTTTATTTATAATTATAGGTTTTAGGGGTTAGGGAGTATGTTTTAGTGTTTAGGGTTTTAGGTTTAGGGTTTAGGTAATGTTATTGCATATCTACGGAATATTCCTCATTTTTTTTCTTAGATTTATGGCCAATAGTACACGGGTTTTACCGACTTTTTTGTTTTTGAGATTTTATTTATATTTGTATGGTTTAGGGTTTAGGGTTTTGGTGTTAGAGTTTAGAGTTTTAGGTTTAGGGTTTAGGTAATGTTCTTGCATATGTAGGGAATATTGCACATTTTTTTTCTTGGATTTATGGCCAATAGTACCTGGGTTTTACCAACTTTTTTGTTTTTTGATATTTTATTTATATTTGTATGGTTTAGGGTTTAGGGTTTAGGGTTTTAGGTTTAGGGTTTAGGTAATGTTCTTGCATATGTAGGGAGTATTCCTCATTTTTTTTCTTGGATTTATGGCCAATAGTACACGGGTTTTACCGACTTTTTTGTTTTTGACATTTTATTTATATTTGTATGGTTTAGGGTTTAGGGTTTTGGTTTTAGGGTTTAGGGTTTTAGGTTTAGGGTTTAGGTAATGTTCTTGCATATGTAGGGAATATTCCTCATTTTGTTTCTTGAATTTATGGCTTATAGTACACGGTTTCTACCGAATTTTTTGTTTTTCGACATTTTTTTATATTTATATTTTTTAGGGTTTAGGGTTTTGGGTTTAGGGTCTAGGGTTTCAGGTTTAGGGTTTAGGTAATGTTCTTGCATATGTAGGGAATATTCCTCATTTTTTTTCTTAGATTTATGGCCAATAGTACACGGGTTTTACCGACTTTTTTGTTTTTGAGATTTTATTTATATTTGTATGGTTTAGGGTTTAGGGTTTTGGTTTTAGAGTTTAGAGTTTTAGGTTAAGGGTTTAGGTAATGTTCTTGCATATGTAGGGAATATTCCTCATTTTTTTTCTTAGATTTATGGCCAATGGTACACGGGTTTTACCGACTTTTTTGTTTTTGAGATTTTATTTATATTTGTATGGTTTAGGGTTTAGGGTTTTGGTTTTAGAGTTTAAAGTTTTAGGTTTAGGGTTTAGGTAATGTTCTTGCATATGTAGGGAATATTCCTCATTTTTTTTCTTGGATTTACTGGCTATAGTACACACGTTTTACCGACTTTTTTGTTTTTTGACATTTTATTTATATTTGTATGGCTTAGGGTTTTGGTTTTAGTGTTTAGGGTTTTAGGTTTAGGGTTTAGGTAATGTTCTTGCATATGTAGAGAATATTCCTCATTTTTTTTCTTGGATTTATGGCCAATAGTACACGGGTTTTACAGACTTTTTTGTTTTTGACTTTTTATTTATATTTGTATGGTTTAGGGTTTAGGGTTTAGGGTTTTGGTTTTAGAGTTTAGGGTTTTAGGTTTAGGGTTTAGGTAATGTTCTTGCATATGTAGGGAATATTCCACATTTTTTTTCTTTGATTTATGGCCAATAGTACATGGGTTTTACCGACTTTTTTGTTTTTTGATATTTTATTTATATTTGTATGGTTTAGGGTTTAGGGTTTAGGGTTTTAGGTTTAGGGTTTAGGTAATGTTCTTGCATATGTAGGGAGTATTCCTCATTTTTTTTCTTGGATTTATGGCCAATAGTACACGGGTTTTACCGACTTTTTTGTTTTTGACATTTTATTTATATTTGTATGGTTTAGGGTTTAGGGTTTAGGGTTTTGGTTTTAGGGTTTAGGGTTTTAGGTTTAGGGTTTAGGTAATGTTCTTGCATATGTAGGGAATATTCCTCATTTTGTTTCTTGAATTTATGGCTTATAGTACACGGTTTCTACCGAATTTTTAGTTTTTCGACATTTTTTTATATTTATATTTTTTAGGGTTTAGGGTTTAGGGTTTAGGGTCTAGGGTTTCAGGTTTAGGGTTTAGGTAATGTTCTTGCATATGTAGGGAATATTCCTCATTTTTTTTCTTAGATTTATGGCCAATAGTACACGGGGTTTACCGACTTTTTTGTTTTTGAGATTTTATTTATATTTGTATGGTTTAGGGTTTAGGGTTTTGGTTTTAGAGTTTAGAGTTTTAGGTTTAGGGTTTAGGTAATGTTCTTGCATATGTAGGGAATATTCCTCATTTTTTTTCTTGGATTTATTGCCTATAGTACACGGTTTCTACCGTCTTTTTTGTTTTACGACATTTTATTTATAATTATAGGTTTTAGGGGTTAGGGAGTATGTTTTAGTGTTTAGGGTTTCAGGTTTAGGGTTTAGGTAATGTTATTGCATATCTAGGGAATATTCCTCATTTTTTTTCTTGGATTTATGCCCAATAGTACACGGGTTTTACCGACTTTTTTGTTTTTTGACATTTTATTTATATTTGTATGGTTTAGGGTTTAGGGTTTTGGTTTTTGGGTTTAGGGTTTTAGGTTTAGGGTTTAGGTAATGTTCTTGCATATGTAGGGAATATTCCTCATTTTTTTTCTCAGATTTATGGCCAATAGTACACGGGTTTTACCGACTTTTTTGTTTTTGACATTTTATTTATATTTGTATGGTTTAGGGTTTAGGGTTTTAGGTTTAGGGTATAGGTAATGTTCTTGCATATGTAGGGAATATTCCTCATTTTTTTTCTTGGATTTATGGCAAATAGTACACAGGTTTTATCGACTTTTTTGTTTTTTGAGATTTTATTTATATTTGTATGGTTTAGGGTTTAGGGTTTAGGGTTCTGGTTTTAGGGTTTTAGGTTTAGGGTTTAGGTAATGTTCTTGCATATATAGGGAATATTCCTCATTTTTTTTCTTAGATTTATGGCCAATAGTACACGGGTTTTACCGACTTTTTTGTATTTGACATTTTATTTAAATTTGTATGGTTTAGGGTTTAGGGTTTTGGTTTTAGGGTTTAGGGTTTTAGGTTTAGGGTTTAGGTAATGTTCTTGCATATGTAGGGAATATTCCTCATTTTTTTTTCTTGGATTTATGGCCAATAGTACACGGGTTTTACCGACTTTTTTGTTTTTGACATTTTATTTATATTTGTATGGTTTACTGTTTAGGGTTTTGGTTTTAGGGTTTAGGGTTTTAGGTTTAGGGTTTAGGTAATGTTCTTGCATATGTAGGGAATATTCCTCATTTTTTTTCTTGGATTTATGGCCAATAGTACACAGGTTTTACCGACTTTTTTGTTTTTTGAGATTTTATTTATATTTGTATGGTTTAGGGTTTAGGGTTTAGGGTTTTGGTTTTAGGGTTTTAGGTTTAGGGTTTAGGTAATGTTCTTGCATATGTAGGGAATATTCCTCATTTTTTTTCTTGAATTTATGGCTTATAGTACACGGGTTTTACCGACTTTTTTGTTTTTTGACATTTTATTTATATTAGTATGGTTTAGGGTTTAGGGTTTTGGTTTTAGGGTTTAGGATTTTAGATTTATGGTTTAGGTAATGTTCTTGCATATGTAGGGAATATTCCTCATTTTGTTTCTTGAATTTATGGCTTATAGTACACGTTTTCTACCGAATTTTTTGTTTTTCGACATTTTTTTAATTTATAGTTTTTAGGGTTTAGGGTTTTGGGTTTAGGGTCTAGGGTTTCAGGTTTAGGGTTTAGGTAATGTTTTTGCATATGTAGGGAATATTCCTCATTTTTTTTCTTAGATTTATGGCCAATAGTACACGGGTTTTACCGACTTTTTTGTTTTTGAGATTTTATTTATATTTGTATGGTTTAGGGTTTAGGGTTTTGGTGTTAGAGTTTAGAGTTTTAGGTTTAGGGTTTAGGTAATGTTCTTGCATATGTAGGGAATATTGCACATTTTTTTTCTTGGATTTATGGCCAATAGTACCTGGGTTTTACCAACTTTTTTGTTTTTTGATATTTTATTTATATTTGTATGGTTTAGGGTTTAGGGTTTAGGGTTTAGGGTTTTAGGTTTAGGGTTTAGGTAATGTTCTTGCATATGTAGGGAGTATTCCTCATTTTTTTTCTTGGATTTATGGCCAATAGTACACGGGTTTTACCGACTTTTTTGTTTTTGACATTTTATTTATATTTGTATGGTTTAGGGTTTAGGGTTTTGGTTTTAGGGTTTAGGGTTTTAGGTTTAGGGTTTAGGTAATGTTCTTGCATATGTAGGGAATATTCCTCATTTTGTTTCTTGAATTTATGGCTTATAGTACACGGTTTCTACCGAATTTTTTGTTTTTCGACATTTTTTTATATTTATATTTTTTAGGGTCTAGGGTTTTGGGTTTAGGGTCTAGGGTTTCAGGTTTAGGGTTTAGGTAATGTTCTTGCATATATGTAGGGAATATTCCTCATTTTTTTTCTTAGATTTATGGCCAATAGTACACGGGTTTTACCGACTTTTTTGTTTTTGAGATTTTATTTATATTTGTATGGTTTAGGGTTTAGGGTTTTGGTTTTAGAGTTTAGAGTTTTAGGTTAAGGGTTTAGGTAATGTTCTTGCATATGTAGGGAATATTCCTCATTTTTTTTCTTAGATTTATGGCCAATAGTACACGGGTTTTACCGACTTTTTTGTTTTTGAGATTTTATTTATATTTGTATGGTTTAGGGTTTAGGGTTTTGGTTTTAGAGTTTAAAGTTTTAGGTTTAGGGTTTAGGTAATGTTCTTGCATATGTAGGGAATATTCCTCATTTTTTTTCTTGGATTTACTGGCTATAGTACACGGTTTCTACCGTCTTTTTTGTTTTACGACATTTTATTTATAATTATAGGTTTTAGGGGTTAGGGAGTATGTTTTAGTGTTTAGGGTTTTAGGTTTAGGGTTTAGATAATGTTATTGCATATCTACGGAATATTCCTCATTTTTTTTCTTGGATTTATGGCCAATAGTACACGGGTTTTACCGACTTTTTTGTTTTTTGACATTTTATTTATATTTGTATGGTTTAGGGTTTAGGGTTTTGGTTTTAGGGTTTAGGGTTTTAGGTTTAGGGTTTTAGGTTTAGGGTTTAGGTAATGTTCTTGCATATGTAGGGAATATTCCTCATTTTTTTTCTTAGATTTATGGCCAATAGTACACGGGTTTTACCGACTTTTTTGTTTTTGACATTTTATTTATATTTGTATGGTTTAGGGTTTAGGGTTTTGGTTTTAGGGTTTAGGGTCTTAGGTTTGGGGTTTAGGTAATGTTCTTGCATATGTAGGGAATATTCCTCATTTTTTTTCTTGGATTTACTGGCTATAGTACACGGTTTCTACCGTCTTTTTTGTTTTACGACATTTTATTTATAATTATAGGTTTTAGGGGTTAGGGAGTATGTTTTAGTGTTTAGGGTTTTAGGTTTAGGGTTTAGATAATGTTATTGCATATCTACGGAATATTCCTCATTTTTTTTCTTGGATTTATGGCCAATAGTACACGGGTTTTACCGACTTTTTTGTTTTTTGACATTTTATTTATATTTGTATGGTTTAGGGTTTAGGGTTTTGGTTTTAGGGTTTAGGGTTTTAGGTTTAGGGTTTTAGGTTTAGGGTTTAGGTAATGTTCTTGCATATGTAGGGAATATTCCTCATTTTTTTTCTTAGATTTATGGCCAATAGTACACGGGTTTTACCGACTTTTTTGTTTTTGACATTTTATTTATATTTGTATGGTTTAGGGTTTAGGGTTTTGGTTTTAGGGTTTAGGGTCTTAGGTTTGGGGTTTAGGTAATGTTCTTGCATATGTAGGGAATATTCCTCATTTTTTTTCTTGGATTTATGGCAAATAGTACACACGTTTTACCGACTTTTTTGTTTTTTGACATTTTATTTATATTTGTATGGCTTAGGGTTTTGGTTTTAGTGTTTAGGGTTTTAGGTTTAGGGTTTAGGTAATGTTCTTGCATATGTAGAGAATATTCCTCATTTTTTTTCTTGGATTTATGGCCAATAGTACACGGGTTTTACAGACTTTTTTGTTTTTGACTTTTTATTTATATTTGTATGGTTTAGGGTTTAGGGTTTAGGGTTTTGGTTTTAGAGTTTAGGGTTTTAGGTTTAGGGTTTAGGTAATGTTCTTGCATATGTAGGGAATATTCCACATTTTTTTTCTTGGATTTATGGCCAATAGTACACGGGTTTTACCGACTTTTTTGTTTTTGACATTTTATTTATATTTGTATGGTTTAGGGTTTAGGGTTTAGGGTTTTGGTTTTAGGGTTTAGGGTTTTAGGTTTAGGTTTTAGGTAATGTTCTTGCATATGTAGGGAATATTCCTCATTTTGTTTCTTGAATTTATGGCTTATAGTACACGGTTTCTACCGAATTTTTAGTTTTTCGACATTTTTTTATATTTATATTTTTTAGGGTTTAGGGTTTAGGGTTTAGGGTCTAGGGTTTCAGGTTTAGGGTTTAGGTAATGTTCTTGCATATGTAGGGAATATTCCTCATTTTTTTTCTTAGATTTATGGCCAATAGTACACGGGTTTTACCGACTTTTTTGTTTTTGACATTTTATTTATATTTGTATGGTTTAGGGTTTAGGGTTTTGGTTTTAGGGTTTAGGGTCTTAGGTTTAGGGTTTAGGTAATGTTCTTGCATATGTAGGGAATATTCCTCATTTTTTTTCTTGGATTTATGGCAAATAGTACACACGTTTTACCGACTTTTTTGTTTTTTGACATTTTATTTATATTTGTATGGTTTAGGGTTTTGGTTTTAGTGTTTAGGGTTTTAGGTTTAGGGTTTAGGTAATGTTCTTGCATATGTAGGGAATATTCCTCATTTTTTTTCTTGGATTTATGGCCAATAGTACACGGGTTTTACAGACTTTTTTGTTTTTGACTTTTTATTTATATTTGTATGGTTTAGGGTTTAGGGTTTAGGGTTTTGGTTTTAGAGTTTAGGGTTTTAGGTTTAGGGTTTAGGTAATGTTCTTGCATATGTAGGGAATATTCCACATTTTTTTTCTTGGATTTATGGCCAATAGTACATGGGTTTTACCGACTTTTTTGTTTTTTGATATTTTATTTATATTTGTATGGTTTAGGGTTTAGGGTTTAGGGTTTTAGGTTTAGGGTTTAGGTAATGTTCTTGCATATGTAGGGAGTATTCCTCATTTTTTTTCTTGGATTTATGGCCAATAGTACACGGGTTTTACCGACTTTTTTGTTTTTGACATTTTATTTATATTTGTATGGTTTAGGGTTTAGGGTTTAGGGTTTTGGTTTTAGGGTTTAGGGTTTTAGGTTTAGGGTTTTGGTAATGTTCTTGCATATGTAGGGAATATTCCTCATTTTGTTTCTTGAATTTATGGCTTATAGTACACGGTTTCTACCGAATTTTTAGTTTTTCGACATTTTTTTATATTTATATTTTTTAGGGTTTAGGGTTTAGGGTTTAGGGTCTAGGGTTTCAGGTTTAGGGTTTAGGTAATGTTCTTGCATATGTAGGGAATATTCCTCATTTTTTTTCTTAGATTTATGGCCAATAGTACACGGGGTTTACCGACTTTTTTGTTTTTGAGATTTTATTTATATTTGTATGGTTTAGGGTTTAGGGTTTTGGTTTTAGAGTTTAGAGTTTTAGGTTTAGGGTTTAGGTAATGTTCTTGCATATGTAGGGAATATTCCTCATTTTTTTTCTTGGATTTATTGCCTATAGTACACGGTTTCTACCGTCTTTTTTGTTTTACGACATTTTATTTATAATTATAGGTTTTAGGGGTTAGGGAGTATGTTTTAGTGTTTAGGGTTTCAGGTTTAGGGTTTAGGTAATGTTATTGCATATCTAGGGAATATTCCTCATTTTTTTTCTTGGATTTATGGCCAATAGTACACGGGTTTTACCGACTTTTTTGTTTTTTGACATTTTATTTATATTTGTATGGTTTAGGGTTTAGGGTTTTGGTTTTTGGGTTTAGGGTTTTAGGTTTAGGGTTTAGGTAATGTTCTTGCATATGTAGGGAATATTCCTCATTTTTTTTCTCAGATTTATGGCCAATAGTACACGGGTTTTACCGACTTTTTTGTTTTTGACATTTTATTTATATTTGTATGGTTTAGGGTTTAGGGTTTTAGGTTTAGGGTATAGGTAATGTTCTTGCATATGTAGGGAATATTCCTCATTTTTTTTCTTGGATTTATGGCAAATAGTACACAGGTTTTATCGACTTTTTTGTTTTTTGAGATTTTATTTATATTTGTATGGTTTAGGGTTTAGGGTTTAGGGTTCTGGTTTTAGGGTTTTAGGTTTAGGGTTTAGGTAATGTTCTTGCATATATAGGGAATATTCCTCATTTTTTTTCTTAGATTTATGGCCAATAGTACACGGGTTTTACCGACTTTTTTGTTTTTGACATTTTATTTAAATTTGTATGGTTTAGGGTTTAGGGTTTTGGTTTTAGGGTTTAGGGTTTTAGGTTTAGGGTTTAGGTAATGTTCTTGCATATGTAGGGAATATTCCTCATTTTTTTTTCTTGGATTTATGGCCAATAGTACACGGGTTTTACCGACTTTTTTGTTTTTGACATTTTATTTATATTTGTATGGTTTACTGTTTAGGGTTTTGGTTTTAGGGTTTAGGGTTTTAGGTTTAGGGTTTAGGTAATGTTCTTGCATATGTAGGGAATATTCCTCATTTTTTTTCTTGGATTTATGGCCAATAGTACACAGGTTTTACAGACTTTTTTGTTTTTTGAGATTTTATTTATATTTGTATGGTTTAGGGTTTAGGGTTTAGGGTTTTGGTTTTAGGGTTTTAGGTTTAGGGTTTAGGTAATGTTCTTGCATATGTAGGGAATATTCCTCATTTTTTTTCTTGAATTTATGGCTTATAGTACACGGGTTTTACCGACTTTTTTGTTTTTTGACATTTTATTTATATTAGTATGGTTTAGGGTTTAGGGTTTTGGTTTTAGGGTTTAGGATTTTAGATTTATGGTTTAGGTAATGTTCTTGCATATGTAGGGAATATTCCTCATTTTGTTTCTTGAATTTATGGCTTATAGTACACGTTTTCTACCGAATTTTTTGTTTTTCGACATTTTTTTAATTTATAGTTTTTAGGGTTTAGGGTTTTGGGTTTAGGGTCTAGGGTTTCAGGTTTAGGGTTTAGGTAATGTTTTTGCATATGTAGGGAATATTCCTCATTTTTTTTCTTAGATTTATGGCCAATAGTACACGGGTTTTACCGACTTTTTTGTTTTTGAGATTTTATTTATATTTGTATGGTTTAGGGTTTAGGGTTTTGGTGTTAGAGTTTAGAGTTTTAGGTTTAGGGTTTAGGTAATGTTCTTGCATATGTAGGGAATATTCCACATTTTTTTTCTTGGATTTATGGCCAATAGTACCTGGGTTTTACCAACTTTTTTGTTTTTTGATATTTTATTTATATTTGTATGGTTTAGGGTTTAGGGTTTAGGGTTTTAGGTTTAGGGTTTAGGTAATGTTCTTGCATATGTAGGGAGTATTCCTCATTTTTTTTCTTGGATTTATGGCCAATAGTACACGGGTTTTACCGACTTTTTTGTTTTTCATATTTTATTTATATTTGTATGGTTTAGGGTTTAGGGTTTTGGTTTTAGGGTTTAGGGTTTTAGGTTTAGGGTTTAGGTAATGTTCTTGCATATGTAGGGAATATTCCTCATTTTGTTTCTTGAATTTATGGCTTATAGTACACGGTTTCTACCGAATTTTTTGTTTTTCGACATTTTTTTATATTTATATTTTTTAGGGTTTAGGGTTTTGGGTTTAGGGTCTAGGGTTTCAGGTTTAGGGTTTAGGTAATGTTATTGCATATGTAGGGAATATTCCTCATTTTTTTTCTTAGATTTATGGCCAATAGTACACGGGTTTTACCGACTTTTTTGTTTTTGAGATTTTATTTATATTTGTATGGTTTAGGGTTTAGGGTTTTGGTTTTAGAGTTTAGAGTTTTAGGTTTAGGGTTTAGGTAATGTTCTTGCATATGTAGGGAATATTCCTCATTTTTTTTCTTGGATTTATTGGCTATAGTACACGGTTTCTACCGTCTTTTTTGTTTTACGACATTTTATTTATAATTATAGGTTTTAGGGGTTAGGGAGTATGTTTTAGTGTTTAGGGTTTTAGGTTTAGGGTTTAGGTAATGTTATTGCATATCTAGGGAATATTCCTCATTTTTTTTCTTGGATTTATGGCCAATAGTACACGGGTTTTACCGACTTTTTTGTTTTTTGACATTTTATTTATATTTGTATGGTTTAGGGTTTAGGGTTTTGGTTTTAGGGTTTAGGGTTTTAGGTTTAGGGTTTAGGTAATGTTCTTGCATATGTAGGGAATATTCCTCATTTTTTTTCTTAGATTTATGGCCAATAGTACACGGGTTTTACCGACTTTTTTGTTTTTGAGATTTTATTTATATTTGTATGGTTTAGGGTTTAGGGTTTAGGGTTTTAGGTTTAGGGTTTAGGTAATGTTCTTGCATATGTAGGGAGTATTCCTCATTTTTTTTCTTGGATTTATGGCCAATAGTACACGGGTTTTACCGACTTTTTTGTTTTTGACATTTTATTTATATTTGTATGGTTTAGGGTTTAGGGTTTAGGGTTTTGGTTTTAGGGTTTAGGGTTTTAGGTTTAGGGTTTAGGTAATGTTCTTGCATATGTAGGGAATATTCCTCATTTTGTTTCTTGAATTTATGGCTTATAGTACACGGTTTCTACCGAATTTTTAGTTTTTCGACATTTTTTTATATTTATATTTTTTAGGGTTTAGGGTTTTGGGTTTAGGGTCTAGGGTTTCAGGTTTAGGGTTTAGGTAATGTTCTTGCATATGTAGGGAATATTCCTCATTTTTTTTCTTAGATTTATGGCCAATAGTACACGGGTTTTACCGACTTTTTTGTTTTTGAGATTTTATTTATATTTGTATGGTTTAGGGTTTAGGGTTTTGGTTTTAGAGTTTAGAGTTTTAGGTTTAGGGTTTAGGTAATGTTCTTGCATATGTAGGGAATATTCCTCATTTTTTTTCTTGGATTTATTGCCTATCGTACACGGTTTCTACCGTCTTTTTTGTTTTACGACATTTTATTTATAATTATAGGTTTTAGGGGTTAGGGAGTATGTTTTAGTGTTTAGGGTTTCAGGTTTAGGGTTTAGGTAATGTTATTGCATATCTAGGGAATATTCCTCATTTTTTTTCTTGGATTTATGGCCAATAGTACACGGGTTTTACCGACTTTTTTGTTTTTTGACATTTTATTTATATTTGTATGGTTTAGGGTTCAGGGTTTTGGTTTTAGGGTTTAGGGTTTTAGGTTTAGGGTTGAGGTAATGTTCTTGCATATGTAGGGAATATTCCTCATTTTTTTTCTCAGATTTATGGCCAATAGTACACGGGTTTTACCGACTTTTTTGTTTTTGACATTTTATTTATATTTGTTTGGTTTTAGGGTTTACGGTTTTAGGTTTAGGGTTTAGGTAATGTTCTTGCATATGTAGGGAATATTCCTCATTTTTTTTCTTGGATTTATGGCCAATAGTACACGGGTTTTACCGACTTTTTTGTTTTTGACATTTTATTTATATTTGTATGGTTTACTGTTTAGGGTTTTGGTTTTAGGGTTTAGGGTTTTAGGTTTAGGGTTTAGGTAATGTTCTTGCATATGTAGGGAATATTCCTCATTTTTTTTCTTGGATTTATGGCCAATAGTACACAGGTTTTATCGACTTTTTTGTTTTTTGAGATTTTATTTATATTTGTATGGTTTAGGGTTTAGGGTTTAGGGTTTTGGTTTTAGGGTTTTAGGTTTAGGGTTTAGGTAATGTTCTTGCATATATAGGGAATATTCCTCATTTTTTTTCTTAGATTTATGGCCAATAGTACACGGGTTTTACCGACTTTTTTGTTTTTGACATTTTATTTAAATTTGTATGGTTTAGGGTTTAGGGTTTTGGTTTTAGGGTTTAGGGTTTTAGGTTTAGGGTTTAGGTAATGTTCTTGCATATGTAGGGAATATTCCTCATTTTTTTTCTTGGATTTATGGCCAATAGTACACGGGTTTTACCGACTTTTTTGTTTTTGACATTTTATTTATATTTGTATGGTTTACTGTTTAGGGTTTTGGTTTTAGGGTTTATGGTTTTAGGTTTAGGGTTTAGGTAATGTTCTTGCATATGTAGGGAATATTCCTCATTTTTTTTCTTGGATTTATGGCCAATAGTACACAGGTTTTACCGACTTTTTTGTTTTTTGAGATTTTATTTATATTTGTATGGTTTAGGGTTTAGGGTTTAGGGTTTTGGTTTTAGGGTTTTAGGTTTAGGGTTTAGGTAATGTTCTTGCATATGTAGGGAATATTCCTCATTTTTTTTCTTGAATTTATGGCTTATAGTACACGGGTTTTACCGACTTTTTTGTTTTTTGACATTTTATTTATATTAGTATGGTTTAGGGTTTAGGGTTTTGGTTTTAGGGTTTAGGGTTTAGGGTTTTAGGTTTAGGATTTAGGTAATGTTCTTGCATATGTAGGGAATATTCCTCATTTTTTTTCCTTGGATTTATGGCCAATAGTACACGGGTTTTACCGACTTTTTTGTTTTTGACATTTTATTTATATTTGTATGGTTTAGTTTTTAGGGTTTAGGGTTTTGGTTTTAGAGTTTAAGATTTTAGGTTTAGGGTTTAGGTAATGTTCTTGCATATGTAGGGAATATTCCTCATTTTTTTTCTTGGATTTATGGCCTATAGTACACGGTTTCTACCGACTTTTTTGTTTTACGACATTTTATTTGTAATTATAGGTTTTAGGGTATAGGGTGTATGTTTTAGGGTTTAGGGTTTCAGGTTTAGGGTTCAGGTAATGTTCTTGCATATGTAGGGAATATTCCTTATTTTTTTTCTTGGATTTATGGCCAATAGTACACGGGTTTTACCGACTTTTTTGTTTTTTGACATTTTATTTATATTTGTATGGTTTAGGGTTTAGGGTTTTGGTTTTAGGGTTTAGGGTTTTAGGTTTAGGATTTAGGTAATGTTCTTGCATATGTAGGGAATATTCCTCATTTTTTTTCCTTGGATTTATGGCCAATATTACACGGGTTTTACCGACTTTTTTGTTTTTGACATTTTATTTATATTTGTATGGTTTAGGTTTTAGGGTTTAGGGTTTTGGTTTTAGAGTTTAAGATTTTAGGTTTAGGGTTTAGGTAATGTTCTTGCATATGTAGGGAATATTCCTCATTTTTTTTCTTGGATTTATGGCCAATAGTACACAGGTTTTACCGACTTTTTTGTTTTTTGACATTTTATTTATATTTGTATGGTTTAGGGTTTAGGGTTTTGGTTTTAGAGTTTAGGATTTTAGGTTTAGGGTTTAGGTAATGTTCTTGCATATGTAGGGAATATTCCTCATTTTTCTTCTTGGATTTATGGCCTATGGTACACGGTTTCTACCGTCTTTTTTGTTTTACGACATTTTATTTATAATTATAGGTTTTAGGGTTTAGGGTGTATGTTTTAGGGTTTAGGGTTTCAGGTTTAGGGTTAAGGTAATGTTCTTGCATATGTAGGGAATATTCCTTTTTTTTTTCTTGGATTTATGGCCAATAGTACACGGGTTTTACCGACTTTTTTGTTTTTTGACATTTTATTTATATTTGTATGGTTTAGGGTTTAGGGTTTTGGTTTTAGGGTTTAGGGTTTTAGGTTTAGGATTTAGGTAATGTTTTTGCATATGTAGGGAATATTCCTCATTTTTTTTCTTGGATTTATGGCCAATAGTACACTGATTTTACCGACTTTTTTGTTTTTGAGATTTTATTTATATTTGTATGGTTTAGGGTTTAGGCTTTTGGTTTTAGAGTTTAGGGTTTTAGGTTTAGGGTTTAGGTAATGTTCTTGCATATGTAGAGAATATTCCTCATTTTTTTTCTTGGATTTATGGCCTATAGTACACGGTTTCTACCGTTTTTTTGTTTTACGACATTTTATTTATAATTATAGGTTTTAGGGTTTCGGGGGTATGTTTTAGTGTTTAGGGTGTATGTTTTAGGGTTTAGGGTTTAGGTAATGTTCTTGCATATGTAGGGAATATACCTCATTTTTTTTCTTGGATTTATGGCCAATAGTACACAGGTTTTATCGACTTTTTTGTTTTTTGACATTTTATTTATATATGTATGGTTTAGGGTTTAGGGTTTTGGTTTTAGGTTTAGGGTTTAGGTAGTGTTCTTGCATATGTAGGGAATATTTCTCATTTTTTTTCTAGGATTTATGGCCTATAGTACACGGTTTCTACCGTCTTTTTTGTTTTACGACATTTTATTTATAATTATAGGTTTTAGGGTTTAGGGTGTATGTTTTAGGGTTTAGGGTTTCAGGTTTAGGGATAAGGTAATGTTCTTGCATATGTAGGGAATATTACTTATTTTTTTTCCTGGATTTATGGCCAATAGTACACGGGTTTTACCGACTTTTTTGTTTTTTGACATTTTATTTATATTTGTATGGTTTAGGGTTTAGGGTTTAGGGTTTTGGTTTTAGGGTTTAGGGTTTTATGTTTAGGATTTAGGTAATGTTTTTGCATATGTAGGGAATATTCCTCATTTTTTTTCTTGGATTTAAGGCCAATAGTACACAGGTTTTACCGACTTTTTTGTTTTTTGACATTTTATTTATATTTGTAAGGTTTAGGGTTTAGGGTTTTGGTTTTAGAGTTTAGGATTTTAGGTTTAGGGTTTAGGTAATGTTCTTTCATATGTAGGGAATATTCCTAATTTTTTTTCTTGGATTTATTGCCTGTACACGTTTTCTACCGTCTCTTTTGTTTTACGACATTTTATTTATAATTATAGGGTTTAGGGTTTAGGGGGTATGTTTTAGGGTTTAGGGTTTCAGGTTTATGGTTAAGGTAATGTTCTTGCATATGTAGGGAATATTCCTTATTTTTTTTCTTGGATTTATGGCCAATAGTACACGGGTTTTACCGACTTTTTTGTTTTTGACATTTTATTTACATTTGTATGGTTTAGGTTTTAGGGTTTAGGGTTTTGGTTATAGGGTTTTAGGTTTAGGATTTAGGTAATGTTCTTGCATATGTAGGGAATATTCCTAATTTTTTTTCTTGGATTTATTGCCTGTACACGTTTTCTACTGTCTCTTTTGTTTTACGACATTTTTTTTATAATTATAGGGTTTAGGGTTTCGGGGGTATGTTTTAGGGTTTAGGGTTTCAGGTTTAGGGTTAAGGTAATGTTCTTGCATATGTAGGGAATATTCCTTATTTTTTTTCTTGGATTTATGGCCAATAGTACACGGGTTTTACCGACTTTTTTGTTTTTGACATTTTATTTATATTTGTATGGTTTAGGGTTTAGGTTTTTGGTTTTAGGGTTTAGGGTTTTAGGTTTAGCATTTAGGTAAGGTTCTTTCATATGTAGGGAATATTCCTCATTTTTTTCCTTGGATTTATGGCCAATAGTACACGGGTTTTACCGACTTTTTTGTTTTTGACATTTTATTTATATTTGTATGGTTTAGGTTTTAGGGTTTAGGGTTTTGGTTTTAGAGTTTAAGATTTTAGGTTTAGGGTTTAGGTAATGTTCTTGCATATGTAGGGAATATTCCTCATTTTTTTTCTTGGATTTATGGCCAATAGTACACAGGTTTTACCGACTTTTTTGTTTTTTGACATTTTATTTATATTTGTATGGTTTAGGGTTTAGGGTTTTGGTTTTAGAGTTTAGGGTTTTAGGTTTAGGGTTAAGGTAATGTTCTTGCATATGTAGGGAATATTCTTTATTTTTTTTCTTGGATTTATGGCCAATAGTACACGGGTTTTACCGACTTTTTTGTTTTTTGACATTTTATTTATATTTGTATGGTTTAGGGTTTAGGCTTTAGGGTTTAGGGTTTTGGTTTTAGGGTTTAGGGTTTTAGGTTTAGGATTTAGGTAATGTTCTTGCATATGTAGGGAATATTCCTCATTTTTATTCTTGGATTTATGGCCTATAGTACACGGTTTCTACCGTCTTTTTTGTTTTACGACATTTTATTTATAATTATAGGTTTTAGTGTTTCGGGTGTATGTTTTAGGGTTTAGGGTTTCAGGTTTAGGGTTTAGGTAATGTTCTTGCATATGTAGGGAATATACCTCATTTTTTTTCTTGGATTTATGGCCAATAGTACACAGGTTTTACCGACTTTTTTGTTTTTTGACATTTTATTTATATATGTATGGTTTAGGGTTTAGGGTTTTGGTTTTAGGTTTAGGGTTTAGGTAGTGTTCTTGCATATGTAGGGAATATTTCTCATTTTTTTTCTAGGATTTATGGCCTATAGTACACGGTTTCTACCGTCTTTTTTGTCTTACGACATTTTATTTATAATTATAGGTTTTAGGGTTTAGGGTGTATGTTTTAGGGTTTAGGGTTTCAGGTTTAGGGTTAAAGTAATGTTCTTGCATATGTAGGGAATATTCCTTATTTTTTTTCTTGTATTTATGGCCAATAGTACACGGGTTTTACCGACTTTTTTGTTTTTTGATATTTTATTTATATTTGTATGGTTTAGGGTTTAGGGTTTAGGGTTTTGGTTTTAGGGTTTAGGGTTTTAGGTTTAGGATTTAGGTAATGTTTTTGCATATGTAGGGAATATTCCTCAATTTTTTTCTTGGGTTTATGGCCAATAGTACACGGATTTTACCGACTTTTTTGTTTTTGAGATTTTATTTATATTTGTATGGTTTAGGGTTTAGGGTTTTGGTTTTAGAGTTTAGGGTTTTAGGTTTAGGGTTTAGGTAATGTTCTTGCATATGTAGGGAATATTCCTCATTTTTTTTCATGGATTTATTGCCTGTACACGTTTTCTACCGTCTCTTTTGTTTTACGACATTTTATTTATAATTATAGGGTTTGGGGTTTAGGGGGTATGTTTTAGGGTTTAGGGTTTCAGGTTTAGGGTTAAGGTAATGTTCTTGCATATGTAGGGAATATTCCTTATTTTTTTTCTTGGATTTATGGCCAATAGTACACAGGTTTTACCAATTTTTTGTTTTTTGACATTTTATTTATATTTGTATGGTTTAGGGTTTAGGGTTTTGGTTTTAGAGTTTAGGATTTTAGGTTTAGGGTTTAGGTAATGTTCTTGCATATGTAGAGAATATTCCTCATTTTTTTTCTTGGATTTATGGCCTATAGTACACGGTTTCTACCGTCTTTTTTGTTTTACGACATTTTATTTATAATTATAGGTTTTAGGGTTTAGGGTGTATGTTTTAGGGTTTAGGGTTTCAGGTTTAGGGTTAAGCTAATGTTCTTGCATATGTAGGGAATATTCCTTATTTTTTTTCTTGGATTTATGGCCAATAGTACACGGGTTTTACCGACTTTTTTGTTTTTTGACATTTTATTTATATTTGTATGGTTTAGGGTTTAGGGTTTTGGGTTTTGGTTTTAGAGTTTAAGATTTTAGGTTTAGGGTTTAGGTAATGTTCTTGCATATGTAGGGAATATTCCTCATTTTTTTTCTTGGATTTATGGCCAATAGTACACAGGTTTTACCGACTTTTTTTTTTTTTGACATTTTATTTATATTTGTATGGTTTAGGGTTTAGGGTTTTGGTTTTAGAGTTTAGGGTTTCAGGTTTAGGGTTAAGGTAATGTTCTTGCATATGTAGGGAATATTCTTTATTTTTTTTCTTGGATTTATGGCCAATAGTACACGGGTTTTACCGACTTTTTTGTTTTTTGACATTTTATTTATATTTGTATGGTTTAGGGTTTAGGGTTTAGGGTTTAGGGTTTAAAGTTTTGGTTTTAGGGTTTAGGGTTTTAGGTTTAGGATTTAGGTAATGTTCTTGCATATGTAGGGAATATTCCTCATTTTTATTCTTGGATTTATGGCCTATAGTACACGGTTTGTACCGTCTTTTTTGTTTTACGACATTTTATTTATAATTATAGGTTTTAGTGTTTAGGGTGTATGTTTTAGGGTTTAGGGTTTCAGGTTTAGGGTTTAGGTAATGTTCTTGCATATGTAGGGAATATACCTCATTTTTTTTCTTGGATTTATGGCCAATACTACACAGGTTTTACCGACTTTTTTGTTTTTTGACATTTTATTTATATATGTATGGTTTAGGGTTTAGGGTTTTGGTTTTAGGTTTAGGGTTTAGGTAGTGTTCTTGCATATGTAGGGAATATTTCTCATTTTTTTTCTAGGATTTATGGCCTATAGTACACGGTTTCTACCGTCTTTTTTGTTTTACGACATTTTATTTATAATTATAGGTTTTAGGGTTTAGGGTGTATGTTTTAGGGTTTAGGGTTTCAGGTTTAGGGTTAAAGTAATGTTCTTGCATATGTAGGGAATATTCCTTATTTTTTTTCTTGGATTTATGGCCAATAGTACACGGGTTTTACCGACTTTTTTGTTTTTTGACATTTTATTTATATTTGTATGGTTTAGGGTTTAGGGTTTTGGTTTTAGGGTTTAGGGTTTTAGGTTTAGGATTTAGGTAAGGTTCTTTCATATGTAGGGAATATTCCTCATTTTTTTTCCTTGGATTTATGGCCAATAGTACACGGGTTTTACCGACTTTTTTGTTTTTGACATTTTATTTATATTTGTATGGTTTAGGGTTTAGGGTTTTGGTTTTAGAGTTTAGGGTTTCAGGTTTAGGGCTAAGGTAATGTTTTTGCATATGTAGGGAATATTCCTTATTTTTTTTCTTGGATTTATGGCCAATAGTACACGGGTTTTACCGACTTTTTTGTTTTTTGACATTTTATTTATATTTGTATGGTTTAGGGTTTAGGGTTTTGGTTTTAGGTTTAGGGTTTAGGTAGTGTTCTTGCATATGTAGGGAATATTCCTCATTTTTTTTCTAGGATTTATGGCCTATAGTACACGGTTTCTACCGTCTTTTTTGTTTTACGACATTTTATTTATAATTCTAGGTTTTAGGGTTTAGGGTGTATGTTTTAGGGTTTAGGTTTTCAGGTTTAGGGTTAAAGTAATGTTCTTGCATATGTAGAGAATATTCCTTATTTTTTTTCTTGGATTTATGGCCAATAGTACACGGGTTTTACCGACTTTTTTGTTTTTTGATATTTTATTTATATTTGTATGGTTTAGGGTTTAGGGTTTTGGTTTTAGGGTTTAGGGTTTTAGGTTTAGGATTTAGGTAATGTTTTTGCATATGTAGGGAATATTCCTCATTTTTTTTCTTGGGTTTATGGCCAATAGTACACGGATTTTACCGACTTTTTTGTTTTTTGACATTTTATTTATATTTGTATGGTTTAGGGTTTAGGGTTTTGGTTTTAGAGTGTAGGATTTTAGGTTTAGGGTTTAGGTAATGTTCTTGCATATGTAGGGAATATTCCTCATTTCTTTTCTTGGATTTATGGCCTATAGTACACGGTTTCTATCCTCTTTTTTGTTTTACGACATTTTATTTATAATTATAGGTTTTAGGGTTTAGGGTGTATGTTTTAGGGTTTAGGGTTTCAGGTTTAGGGTTAAGGTAATGTTCTTGCATATGTAGGGAATATTCCTTTTTTTTTGTCTTGGATTTATGGCCAATAGTACACGGGTTTTACCGACTTTTTTGTTTTTTGATATTTTATTTATATTTGTATGGTTTAGGGTTTAGGGTTTTGGTTTCAGGGTCTAGGGTTTTAGGTTTAGGGTTTAGGTAATGTTCTTGCATATGTAGGGAATATTCCTCATTTTTTTTTCTTGGATTTATGGCCAATAGTACACGGTTTTTACCAACTTTTTTGTTTTTGACATTTTATTTATAATTATAGATTTTAGTGTTAAGGGTGTATGTTTTAGGGTTTAGGGTTTCAGGTTTAGGGTTTAGGTAATGTTCTTGCATATGTAGGTAATATTCCTCATTTTTTTTCTTCGATTTATGGCCAATAGTACACGGGTTTTACCGACTTTTTTGTTTTTTAACATTTTATTTATATTTGTATGGTTTAGGGTTTAGGGTTTTGGTTTTAGGGTTTTGGTTTTTAGGTTTAGGGTTAAGGTAATGTTCTTGCATATGTAGGGAATATTCCTTATTTTTTTTCTTGGATTTATGGCCAATAGTACACGGGTTTTACCGACTTTTTTGTTTTTTGACATTTTATTTATATTTGTATGGTTTAGGGTTTAGGGTTTTGGTTTTAGGGTTTAGGGTTTTAGGTTTAGGATTTAGGTAAGGTTCTTTCATATGTAGGGAATATTCCTCATTTTTTTTCCTTGGATTTATGGCCAATAGTACACGGGTTTTACCGACTTTTTTGTTTTTGACATTTTATTTATATTTGTATGGTTTAGGTTTTAGGGTTTAGGGTTTTGGTTTTAGAGTTTAAGATTTTAGGTTTAGGGTTTAGGTAATGTTCTTTCATAAGTAGGGAATATTCCTCATTTTTTTTCTTGGATTTATGGCCAATAGTACACAGGTTTTACCGACTTTTTTGTTTTTTAACATTTTATTTATATTTGTATGGTTTAGGGTTTAGGGTTTTGGTTTTAGGGTTTAGGGTTTTAGGTTTAGGATTTAGGTAAGGTTCTTTCATATGTAGGGAATATTCCTCATTTTTTTTCCTTGGATTTATGGCCAATAGTACACGGGTTTTACCGACTTTTTTGTTTTTGACATTTTATTTATATTTGTATGGTTTAGGTTTTAGGGTTTAGGGTTTTGGTTTTAGAGTTTAAGATTTTAGGTTTAGGGTTTAGGTAATGTTCTTTCATAAGTAGGGAATATTCCTCATTTTTTTTCTTGGATTTATGGCCAATAGTACACAGGTTTTACCGACTTTTTTGTTTTTTAACATTTTATTTATATTTGTATGGTTTAGGGTTTAGGGTTTTGGTTTTAGGGTTTAGGGTTTTAGGTTTAGGGTTAAGGTAATGTTCTTGCATATGTAGGGAATATTCCTTATTTTTTTTCTTGGATTTATGGCCAATAGTACACGGGTTTTACCGACATTTTTGTTTTTTGACATTTTATTTATATTTGTATGGTTTAGGGTTTAGGGTTTAGGGTTTAGGGTTTTGGTTTTAGGGTTTAGGGTTTTAGGTTTAGGATTTAGGTAATGTTCTTGCATATGTAGGGAATATTCCTCATTTTTTTTCTTGGATTTATGGCCTATAGTACACGGTTTCTACCGACTTTTTTGTTTTTCGACATTTTATTTATATTTATAGGTTTTAGGGTATAGTGTGTATGTTTTCGGGGTTTAAGGTTTCTGTTTTAGGGTTAAGGTAATGTTCTTGCATATGTAGGGAATATTCCTTATTTTTTTTCTTGGATTTATGGCCAATAGTACACGGGTTTTACCGACATTTTTGTTTTTTGACATTTTATTTATATTTGTATGGTTTAGGGTTTAGGGTTTTGGTTTTAGGGTTTAGGGTTTTAGGTTTAGGATTTAGGTAAGGTTCTTTCATATGTAGGGAATATTCCTCATTTTTTTTCCTTGGATTTATGGCCAATAGTACACGGGTTTTACCGACTTTTTTGTTTTTGACATTTTATTTATATTTGTATGGTTTAGGTTTTAGGGTTTAGGGTTTTGGTTTTAGAGTTTAAGATTTTAGGTTTAGGGTTTAGGTAATGTTCTTGCATATGTAGGGAATATTCCTCATTTTTTTTCTTGGATTTATGGCCAATAGTACACAGGTTTTACCGACTTTTTTGTTTTTTGACATTTTATTTATATTTGTATGGTTTAGGGTTTAGGGTTTTGGTTTTAGAGTTTAGGGTTTCAGGTTTAGGGTTAAGGTAATGTTTTTGCATATGTAGGGAATATTCCTTATTTTTTTTCTTGGATTTATGGCCAATAGTACACGGGTTTTACCGACTTTTTTGTTTTTTGACATTTTATTTATATTTGTATGGTTTAGGGTTTAGGGTTTTGGTTTTAGGTTTAGGGTTTAGGTAGTGTTCTTGCATATGTAGGGAATATTCCTCATTTTTTTTCTAGGATTTATGGCCTATAGTACACGGTTTCTACCGTCTTTTTTGTTTTACGACATTTTATTTATAATTCTAGGTTTTAGGGTTTAGGGTGTATGCTTTAGGGTTTAGGTTTTCAGGTTTAGGGTTAAAGTAATGTTCTTGCATATGTAGAGAATATTCCTTATTTTTTTTCTTGGATTTATGGCCAATAGTACACGGGTTTTACCGACTTTTTTGTTTTTTGATATTTTATTTATATTTGTATGGTTTAGGGTTTAGGGTTTTGGTTTTAGGGTTTAGGGTTTCAGGTTTAGGATTTAGGTAATGTTTTTGCATATGTAGGGAATATTCCTCATTTTTTTTCTTGGGTTTATGGCCAATAGTACACGGATTTTACCGACTTTTTTGTTTTTGAGATTTTATTTATATTTGTATGGTTTAGGGTTTAGGGTTTTGGTTTCAGGGTTTAGGGTTTTAGGTTTAGGGTTTAGGTAATGTTCTTGCATATGTAGGGAATATTCCTCATTTTTTTTTCTTGGATTTATGGCCAATAGTACACGGGTTTTACCAACTTTTTTGTTTTTGACATTTTATTTATTATTATAGATTTTAGTGTTAAGGGTGTATGTTTTAGGGTTTAGGGTTTCAGGTTTAGGGTTTAGGTAATGTTCTTGCATATGTAGGTAATATTCCTCATTTTTTTTCTTCGATTTATGGCCAATAGTACACGGGTTTTACCGACTTTTTTGTTTTTTAACATTTTATTTATATTTGTATGGTTTAGGGTTTAGGGTTTTGGTTTTAGGGTTTAGGGTTTTAGGTTTAGGGTTAAGGTAATGTTCTTGCATATGTAGGGAATATTCCTTATTTTTTTTCTTGGATTTATGGCCAATAGTACACGGGTTTTACCGACATTTTTGTTTTTTGACATTTTATTTATATTTGTATGGTTTAGGGTTTACGGTTTAGGGCTTAGGGTTTTGGTTTTAGGGTTTAGGGTTTTAGGTTTAGGATTTAGGTAATGTTCTTGCATATGTAGGGAATATTCCTCATTTTTTTTCTTCGATTTATGGCCTATAGTACACGGTTTCTACCGACTTTTTTGTTTTTCGACATTTTATTTATATTTATAGGTTTTAGGGTATAGTGTGTATGTTTTAGGGTTTAAGGTTTCTGTTTTAGGGTTAAGGTAATGTTCTTGCATATGTAGGGAATATTCCTTATTTTTTTTCTTGGATTTATGGCCAATAGTACACGGGTTTTACCGACATTTTTGTTTTTTGACATTTTATTTATATTTGTATGGTTTAGGGTTTAGGGTTTTGGTTTTAGGGTTTAGGGTTTTAGGTTTAGGATTTAGGTAAGGTTCTTTCATATGTAGGGAATATTCCTCATTTTTTTTCCTTGGATTTATGGCCAATAGTACACGGGTTTTACCGACTTTTTTGTTTTTGACATTTTATTTATATTTGTATGGTTTAGGTTTTAGGGTTTAGGGTTTTGGTTTTAGAGTTTAAGATTTTAGGTTTAGGGTTTAGGTAATGTTCTTTCATATGCAGGGAATATTCCTCATTTTTTTTCTTGGATTTATGGCCAATAGTACACGGGTTTTACCGACTTTTTTGTTTTTTGACATTTTATTTATATTTGTATGGTTTAGGGTTTAGGGTTTTGGTTTTAGGTTTAGGGTTTAGGTAGTGTTCTTGCATATGTAGGGAATATTCCTCATTTTTTTTCTAGGATTTATGGCCTATAGTACACGGTTTCTACCGTCTTTTTTGTTTTACGACATTTTATTTATAATTCTAGGTTTTAGGGTTTAGGGTGTATGTTTTAGGGTTTAGGTTTTCAGGTTTAGGGTTAAAGTAATGTTCTTGCATATGTAGAGAATATTCCTTATTTTTTTTCTTGGATTTATGGCCAATAGTACACGGGTTTTACCGACTTTTTTGTTTTTTGATATTTTATTTATATTTGTATGGTTTAGGGTTTAGGGTTTTGGTTTTAGGGTTTAGGGTTTTAGGTTTAGGATTTAGGTAATGTTTTTGCATATGTAGGGAATATTCCTCATTTTTTTTCTTGGGTTTATGGCCAATAGTACACGGATTTTACCGACTTTTTTGTTTTTTGACATTTTATTTATATTTGTATGGTTTAGGGTTTAGGGTTTTGGTTTTAGAGTGTAGGATTTTAGGTTTAGGGTTTAGGTAATGTTCTTGCATATGTAGGGAATATTCCTCATTTCTTTTCTTGGATTTATGGCCTATAGTACACGGTTTCTATCCTCTTTTTTGTTTTACGACATTTTATTTATAATTATAGGTTTTAGGGTTTAGGGTGTATGTTTTAGGGTTTAGGGTTTCAGGTTTAGGGTTAAGGTAATGTTCTTGCATATGTAGGGAATATTCCTTATTTTTTTTCTTGGATTTATGGCCAATAGTACACGGGTTTTACCGACTTTTTTGTTTTTTGATATTTTATTTATATTTGTATGGTTTAGGGTTTAGGGTTTTGGTTTTAGGGTTTAGGGTTTCAGGTTTAGGATTTAGGTAATGTTTTTGCATATGTAGGGAATATTCCTCATTTTTTTTCTTGGGTTTATGGCCAATAGTACACGGATTTTACCGACTTTTTTGTTTTTGAGATTTTATTTATATTTGTATGGTTTAGGGTTTAGGGTTTTGGTTTCAGGGTTTAGGGTTTTAGGTTTAGGGTTTAGGTAATGTTCTTGCATATGTAGGGAATATTCCTCATTTTTTTTTCTTGGATTTATGGCCAATAGTACACGGGTTTTACCAACTTTTTTGTTTTTGACATTTTATTTATAATTATAGATTTTAGTGTTAAGGGTGTATGTTTTAGGGTTTAGGGTTTCAGGTTTAGGGTTTAGGTAATGTTCTTGCATATGTAGGTAATATTCCTCATTTTTTTTCTTCGATTTATGGCCAATAGTACACGGGTTTTACCGACTTTTTTGTTTTTTAACATTTTATTTATATTTGTATGGTTTAGGGTTTAGGGTTTTGGTTTTAGGGTTTAGGGTTTTAGGTTTAGGGTTAAGGTAATGTTCTTGCATATGTAGGGAATATTCCATATTTTTTTTCTTGGATTTATGGCCAATAGTACACGGGTTTTACCGACATTTTTGTTTTTTGACATTTTATTTATATTTGTATGGTTTAGGGTTTAGGGTTTAGGGTTTAGGGTTTTGGTTTTAGGGTTTAGGGTTTTAGGTTTAGGATTTAGGTAATGTTCTTGCATATGTAGGGAATATTCCTCATTCTTATTCTTGGATTTATGGCCTATAGTACACGGTTTCTACCGCCTTTTTTGTTTTACGACATTTTATTTATAATTATAGGTTTTAGTGTTTAGGGTGTATGTTTTAGGGTTTAGGGTTTCAGGTTGAGGGTTTAGGGTTTAGGTAATGTTCTTGCATATGTAGGGAATATACCTCATTTTTTTTCTTGGATTTATGGCCAATAGTACACGGGTTTTACCGACTTTTTTGTTTTTTGACATTTTATTTATATATGTATGGTTTAGGGTTTAGGGTTTAGGTAATGTTCTTGCATATGTAGGGAATATTCCTCATTTTTTTTCTTGAATTTATGGCTTATAGTACATGGTTTCTACCGAATTTTTTGTTTTTCGACATTTTGTTTATATTTATAGTTTTTAGGGTTTAGGGTTTTGGTTTTAGAGTCTAGGATTTCATATTTAGGGTTTAGGTAATGTTCTTGCATATGTAGGGAATATTCCTCATTTTTTTTCTTCGATTTATGGCCAATAGTACACGGGTTTTACCGACTTTTTTGTTTTTTAACATTTTATTTATATTTGTATGGTTTAGGGTTTAGGGTTTAGGGTTTTGGTTTTAGGTTTTAGAGTTTTAGGTTTAGGGTTTAGGTAATGTTTTTGCATATGTAGGGAATATTCCTCATTTTTTTCTTGGATTTATGGCCAACAGTACACGGGTTTTACCGACTTTTTTGTTTTTGAGATTTTATTTATATTTGTATGGTTTAGGGTTTAGGGTTTTGGTTTTAGAGTTTAGGGTTTTAGGTTTAGGGTTTAGGTAATGTTCTTGCATATGTAGGGAATATTCCTCAATTTTTACTTGGATTTATGGCCTATAGTACACGGTTTCTACCGACTTTTTTGTTTTTCGACATTTGGTTTATATTTATAGGTTTTAGGGTTTACGGTTTTGGTTTTAGGGTATAGAGTTTTAGTTTTAGGGTTTAGGTAATGTTTTTGCATATGTAGGGAATATTCCTCATTTTTTTTCTTGGATTTATGGCCAATAGTACACGGATTTTACCGACTTTTTTGTTTTTGAGATTTTATTTTTATTTGTATGGTTTAGGGTTTAGGGTTTTATTTTTAGAGTTGAGGGTTTTAGGTTTAGGGTTTAGGTAATGTTCTTGCATATGTAGGGAATATTCCTCATTTTTTTTCTTGGATTTATTGCCTGTACACGTTTTCTACCGTCTCTTTTGTTTTAGGACATTTTATTTATAATTATAGGTTTTAGGGTTTAGGGGGTATGTTTTAGGGTTTAGGGTTTCAGGTTTAGGGTTAAGGTAATGTTCTTGCATATGTAGGGAATATTCCTTATTTTTTTTCTTGGATTTATGGCCAATAGTACACGGGTTTTACCGACTTTTTTGTTCTTTGACATTTTATTTATATTTGTATGGTTTAGGGTTTTGGTTTTAGGGTTTAGGGTTTTAGCTTTAGGATTTAGGTAATGTTCTTGCATATGTAGGGAATATTTCTCATTTTTTTTCCTTGGATTTATGGCCAATAGTACACGGGTTTTACCGACTTTTTTGTTTTTGACATTTTATTTATATTTGTATGGTTTAGGTTTTAGGGTTTAGGGTTTTGGTTTTAGAGTTTAAGATTTTAGGTTTAGGGTTTAGGTAATGTTCTTGCATATGTAGGGAATATTCCTCATTTTTTTTCTTGGATTTATGGCCAATAGTACACAGGTTTTACCGACTTTTTTGTTTTTTGACATTTTATTTATATTTGTATGGTTTAGGGTTTAGGGTTTTGGTTTTAGAATTTAGGGTTTTAGGTTTAGGGTTAAGGTAATGCTCTTGCATATGTAGGGAATATTCCTTATTTTTTTTCTTGGATTTATGGCCTATTAAGTACACGGGTTTTACCGACTTTTTTGTTTTTTGACATTTTATTTATATTTGTATGCTTTAGGGTTTAGGGTTTAGGGTTTTGGTTTTAGTGTTTAGGGTTTTTGTTTTAGGTTTCGGATTTAGGTAATGTTCTTGCATATGTAGGGAATATTCCTCATTTTTATTCTTGCATTTATGGCCTATAGTACACGTTTTCTACCGTCTTTTTTGTTTTACGACATTTTATTTATAATTATAGGTTTTAGTGTTTAGGGTGTATGTTTTAGGGTTTAGGGTTTCAGGTTTAGGGTTTAGGTAATGTTCTTGCATATGTAGGGAATATACCTCATTTTTTTTCTTGGATTTATGGCCAATAGTACACGGGTTTTACCGACCTTTTTGTTTTTTGACATTTTATTTATATATGTATGGTTTAGGGTTTAGGGTTTAGGGTTTTGGTTTTAGGGTTTAGGGTTTTAGGTTTAGGGTTTAGGTAATGTTCTTGCATATGTAGGGAATATTCCTCATTTTTTATCTTGGATTTATGGCCTAAAGTACACGGTTTCTACCGATTTTTTTGTTTTTTGCGATTTTATTTATATTTATAGGTTTTAGGGTGTATGTTTTAGGGTTTAGGGTTTCTGTTTTAGCGTTTAGGTTATGTTCTTGCATATGTAGGGAATATTCCTTTTTTTTTTCTTGGATTTATGGCCAATAGTACACAGGTTTTACCGACTTTTTTGTTTTTTGAAATTTTATTTATATTTGTATGGTTTAGGGTCTAGGGTTTTGGTTTTAGGGTTTAGGGTTTTAGGTTTAGGGTTTAGGTAGTGTTCTTGCATATGTAGGGAATATTCCTCATTTTTTTTCTAGGATTTATGGCCTATAGTACACGGGTTTTACCGACTTTTTTGTTTTTTAACATTTTATTTATATTTGTATGGTTTAGGGTTTTGGTTTTAGGGTTTAGAGTTTTAGGTTTAGGGTTTAGGTAATGTTTTTGCATATGTAGGGAATATTCCTCATTTTTTTCTTGGATTTATGGCCAACAGTACACGGTTTCTACCGACTTTTTTGTTTTTCGACATTTTGTTTATATTTATAGGTTTTAGGGTTTAGGGTTTTGGTTTTAGGGTATAGATATTTAGGTTTAGGGTTTAGGTAATGTTTTTTCATATGTAGGGAATATTCCTCATTTTTTTTCTTGGATTTATGGCCAATAGTACACGGAATTTACCGGCTTTTTTGTTTTTGAGATTTTATTTATATTTGTATGGTTTAGGGTTTTAGTTTTAGAGTTTAGGGTTTTAGGTTTAGGGTTTAGGTAATGTTCTTGCATATGTAGGGAATATTCCTCATTTTTTTTCTTGGATTTATTGCCTGTACACGTTTTCTACCGTCTCTTTTGTTTTAGGACATTTTATTTATAATTATAGGTTTTAGGGTTTAGGGGGTATGTTTTAGGGCTTAGGGTTTCAGTTTTAGGGTTAAGGTAATGTTCTTGCATATGTAGGGAATATTCCTTATTTTTTTTCCTTGGATTTATGGCCAATAGTACACGGGTTTTACCGACTTTTTTGTTTTTGACATTTTATTTATATTTGTATGGTTTAGGTTTTAGGGTTTAGGGTTTTGGTTTTAGAGTTTAAGATTTTAGGTTTAGGGTTTAGGTAATGTTCTTGCATATGTAGCGAATATTCCTGATTTTTTTTCTTGTATTTATGGCCAATAGTACACGGGTTTTACCGACTTTTTTGTTTTTTGACATTTTATTTATATTTGTATGGTTTAGGGTTTAGGGTTTTGGTTTTAGAGTTTAGGATTTTAGGTTTAGGGTTTAGGTAATGTTCTTGCATATGTAGGGAATATTCCTCATTCTTTTTCTTGGATTTATGGCCAATAGTACACAGGTTTTACTGACTTTTTTGTTTTTTGACATTTTATTTATATTTGTACGGTTTACGGTTTAGGGTTTTGGTTTTAGGGTTTAGGGTTTTAGGTTTAGGGTTTAGGTAATGTTCTTACATATGTAGGGAATATTCCTCATTTTTTATCTTGGATTTATGGCCTAAAGTACACGGTTTCTACCGATTTTTTTGTTTTTTGCGATTTTATTTATATTTATAGGTTTTAGGGTGTATGTTTTAGGGTTTAGGGTTTCTGTTTTAGCGTTTAGGTTATGTTCTTGCATATGTAGGGAATATTCCTTATTTTTTTTCTTGGATTTATGGCCAATATTACACAGGTTTTACCGACTTTTTTGTTTTTTGAAATTTTATTTATATTTGTATGGTTTAGGGTCTAGGGTTTTGGTTTTAGGGTTTAGGGTTTTAGGTTTACGGTTTGGGTAGTGTTCTTGCATATGTAGGGAATATTCCTCATTTTTTTTCTAGGATTTATGGCCTATAGTACACGGGTTTTACCGACTTTTTTGTTTTTTAACATTTTATTTATATTTGTATGGTTTAGGGTTTAGGGTTTTGGTTTTAGGGTTTAGAGTTTTAGGTTTAGGGTTTAGGTAATGTTTTTGCATATGTAGGGAATATTCCTCATTTTTTTCTTGGATTTATGGCCAACAGTACACGGTTTCTACCGACTTTTTTGGTTTTCGACATTTTGTTTATATTTATAGGTTTTAGGTTTTAGGGTTTTGGTTTTAGGGTATAGATATTTAGGTTTAGGGTTTAGGTAATGTTTTTCCATATGTAGGGAATATTCCTCATTTTTTTTCTTGGATTTATGGCCAATAGTACACGAGTTTTACGGACTTTTTTGTTTTTTGACATTTTATTTATATTCGTATGGTTTAGGGTTTAGGGTTTTGGTTTTAGGGTTTAGGGATTTAGCTTTAGGATTTAGGTAATGTTCTTGCATATGTAGGGAATATTCCTCATTTTTTTTCCTTGGATTTATGGCCAATAGTACACGGGTTTTACCGACTTTTTTGTTTTTGACATTTTATTTATATTTGTATGGTTTAGGTTTTAGGGTTTAGGGTTTTGGTTTTAGAGTTTAAGATTTTAGGTTTAGGGTTTAGGTAATGTTCTTGCATATGTAGGGAATATTCCTGATTTTTTTTCTTGTATTTATGGCCAATAGTACACAGGTTTTACCGACTTTTTTGTTTTTTGACATTTTATTTATATTTGTATGGTTTAGGGTTTAGGGTTTTGGTTTTAGAGTTTAGGATTTTAGGTTTAGGGTTTAGGTAATGTTCTTGCATATGTAGGGAATATTCCTCATTCTTTTTCTTGGATTTATGGCCAATAGTACACAGGTTTTACTGACTTTTTTGTTTTTTGACATTTTATTTATATTTGTATGGTTTACGGTTTAGGGTTTTGGTTTTAGGGTTTAGGGTTTTAGGTTTAGGGTTTAGGTAATGTTCTTACATATGTAGGGAATATTCCTCATTTTTTATCTTGGATTTATGGCCTAAAGTACACAGTTTCTACCGATTTTTTTGTTTTTTGCGATTTTATTTATATTTATAGGTTTTAGGGTGTATGTTTTAGGGTTTAGGGTTTCTGTTTTAGCGTTTAGGTTATGTTCTTGCATATGTAGGGAATATTCCTTATTTTTTTTCTTGGATTTATGGCCAATAGTACACAGGTTTTACCGACTTTTTTGTTTTTTGAAATTTTATTTATATTTGTATGGTTTAGGGTCTAGGGTTTTGGTTTTAGGGTTTAGGGTTTTAGGTTTAGGGTTTAGGTAGTGTTCTTGCATATGTAGGGAATATTCCTCATTTTTTTTCTAGGATTTATGGCCAACAGTACACGGTTTCTACCGACTTTTTTGTTTTTCGACATTTTGTTTATATTTATAGGTTTTAGGTTTTAGGGTTTTGGTTTTAGGGTATAGATATTTAGGTTTAGGGTTTAGGTAATGTTTTTGCATATGTAGGGAATATTCCTCATTTTTTTTCTTGGATTTATGGCCAATAGTACACGAGTTTTACGGACTTTTTTGTTTTTTGACATTTTATTTATATTCGTATGGTTTAGGGTTTAGGGTTTTGGTTTTAGGGTTTAGGGATTTAGCTTTAGGATTTAGGTAATGTTCTTGCATATGTAGGGAATATTCCTCATTTTTTTTCCTTGGATTTATGGCCAAAAGTACACGGGTTTTACCGACTTTTTTGTTTTTGACATTTTATTTATATTTGTATGGTTTAGGTTTTAGGGTTTAGGGTTTTGGTTTTAGAGTTTAAGATTTTAGGTTTAGGGTTTAGGTAATGTTCTTGCATATGTAGGGAATATTCCTGATTTTTTTTCTTGGATTTATGGCCAATAGTACACAGGTTTTACTGACTTTTTTGTTTTTTGACATTTTATTTATATTTGTATGGTTTAGGGTTTAGGGTTTTGGTTTTAGACTTTAGGATTTTAGGTTTAGGGTTTAGGTAATGTTCTTGCATATGTAGGGAATATTCCTCATTCTTTTTCTTGGATTTATGGCCAATAGTACACAGGTTTTACTGACTTTTTTGTTTTTTGACATTTTATTTATATTTGTATGGTTTAGGGTTTAGGGTTTTGGTTTTAGGGTTTAGGGTTTTAGGTTTAGGGTTTAGGTAATGTTCTTGCATATGTAGAGAATATTCCTCATTTTTTTTCTTGGATTTATGGCCTATAGTACACGGTTTCTACCGTCTTTTTTGTTTTACGACATTTTATTTATAATTATAGGTTTTAGGGTTTAGGGTGTATTTTTTAGGGTTAGGGTTTCAGGTTTAGGGTTAAGGTAATGTTCTTGCATATGTAGGGAATATTCGTCATTTTTTTTTCTTGGATTTATGGCCAATAGTACACAGGTTTTACCAACTTTTTTGTTTTAGACATTTTATTTATATTTGTATGGTTTAGGGTTTAGGTTTTAGGGTTTTGGTTTTAGAGTTTAAGACTTTAGGTTTAGGGTTTAGGTAATGTGCTTGCATATGTAGGGAATATTCCTCATTTTTTTTCTTCGATTTATGGCCTATAGTACACGGTTTCTACCGTCTTTTTTGTTTTACGACATTTTATTTATAATTATAGGTTTTATTATTTAGCGTGTATGTTTTAGGGTTTCGGATTTTAGGTTTAGGGTTTAGGTAATGTTCTTTCATATGTAGGGAATATTCCTCATTTTTTTTCTTGGATTTATGGCCAATAGTACACGGGTTTTACCGACTTTTTTGTTTTTTGAAATTTTATTTATATATGTATGGTTTAGGGTTTAGGGTTTAGGGTTTTGGTTTTAGGGTTTAGGGTTTTAGGTTTAGCGTTTAGGTAATGTTCTTGCATATGTATGGAATATTCCTCATTTTTTATCTTGGATTTATGGCCTAAAGTACACAGGTTTTACCGACTTTTTTTTTTTCGACATTTTATTTATATTTATAGGTTTTAGGGTTTAGGGTGTATGTTTTAGGGTTTAGGGTTTCTGTTTTAGGGTTTAGGTAATGTTCTTGCATATGTAGGGAATATTCCTCATTTTTTTTCTTGGATTTAAGGCCAATAGTACACAGGTTTTACCGACTTTTTTGTTTTTTGACATTTTATTTATATTTGTATGGTTTAGGGTTTAGGGTTTTGGTTTTAGGGTTTAGGGTTTTAGGTTTTAGGGTTTAGGTAATGTTCTTGCATATGTAGGGAATATTCCTCGTTTTTTTTCTTGGATTTATGGCCAATAGTACACGGGTTTTACCGACTTTTTTGTTTTTGACATTTTATTTATATTTGTATGGTTTAGGGTTTTGGTTTTAGGGTTTAGGGTTTTAGGTTTAGGGTTTAGGTAATGTTCTTGCATATGTAGGGAATATTCCTCATTTTTTTTCTTGAATTTATGGCTTATAGTACACGGATTCTACCGAATTTTTTGTTTTTCGACATTTTGTTAATATTTATAGTTTTTAGGGTTTAGGGTTTTGGTTTTAGGGTCTAGGGTTTCAGGTTTAGGGTTTAGGTAATGTTCTTTCATATGTAGGGAATATTCCACATTTTTTTTCTTCGATTTATGGCCAATTGTACACGGGTTTTACCCACTTTTTTGTTTTTTAACATTTTATTTATATTTGTATGGTTTAGGTTTTAAGGTTTTGGTTTTAGCGTTTAGATTTTTAGTTTTAGGGTTTAGGTAATGTTTTTGCATATGTAGGGAATATTCCTCATTCTTTTTCTTGGATTTATGGCCAAAAGTACACGGGTTTTACCGACTTTTTTTGTTTTTGAGATTTTATTTATATTTGTATGGTTTAGGGTTTAGGGTTTTGGTTTTAGAGTTTCGGGTTTTAGGTTTAGGGTTTAGGTAATGTTCTTGCATATGTAGGGAATATTCCTCATTTTTTACTTGGATTTATGGCCTATAGTACACGGGTTTTACCGACTTTTTTGTTTTTTGATATTTTATTTATATATGTATGGTTTAGGGTTTAGGGTTTAGGGTTTTGGTTTTAGGGTTTAGGGATTTGGGTTTAGGGTTAAGGTAATGTTCTTGCATATGTAGGGAATATTCCTCATTTTTTATCTTGGATTTATGGCCTAAAGTACACGGTTTCTACCGACTTTTTTGTTTTTCGACATTTTATTTATATTTATAGGTTTTAGGGTTTAGGGTGTATGTTTTAGGGTTTATGGTTTCTGTTTTGGGGTTTAGGTAATGTTCTTGCATATGTAGGGAATATTCCTCATTTTTTTTCTTGGATTTAAGGCCAATAGTACACGGGTTTTACCGACTTTTTTGTTTTTTGACATTTTATTTATATTTGTATGGTTTAGGGTTTAGGGTTTTGGTTTTAGGGTTTAGGTAATGTTCTTGCATATGTAGGGAATATTCGTCATTTTTTTTCTTGGATTTATGGCCAACAATACACGGGTTTTACCGACTTTTTTGTTTTTGACATTTTATTTATATTTGTATGGTTTAGGGTTTAGGGTTTTCGTTTTAGAGTTTAGGGTTTTGGGTTTAGGGTTTAGGTAATGTTCTTGCATATGTAGGGAATATTCCAATTTTTTATTTGGATTTATGGCCTATAAGTACACGGTTTCTACCGACTTTTTTGTTTTTCGACATTTTGTTTATATTTATAGGTTTTAGGGTTTAGGTTTTTGGTTTTAGGGTTTAGAGTTTAGGTAATGTTTCTGCATATGTAGGGAATATTCCTCATTTTTTTTCTTCGATTTTTGGCCAATAGTACACGGATTTTACCGACTTTTTTGTTTTTGAGATTTTATTTATATTTGTATGGTTTAGGGTCTAGGGTTTTGGTTTTAGAGTTTAGGGTTTTAGGTTTAGGGTTTAGGTAATGTTCTTGCATATGTAGGGAATATTCCTCATTTTTATTCTTGGATTTATGGCCAATGGTACACAGGTTTTACCGACTTTTTTGTTTTTTGACATTTTATTTGTATTGTATGGTTTAGGGTTTAGGGTTTTGGTTTTAGGGTCTAGGGTTTCAGGTTTAGGGTTTAGTTAATGTTCTTGCATATGTAGGGTATATTCCTCCTTTTTTTTCTTCGATTTATGGCCAATAGTACACGGGTTTTACCGACTTTTTTGTTTTTTAACATTTTATATATATTTGTATGGTTTAGGGTTTAGGGTTTAGGGTTTTGGTTTTAGGGTTTCAGGTTTAGGGTTAAGCTAATGTTCTTGCATATGTAGGGAATATTCCTTATTTTTTTTCTTGGATTTATGGCCAATAGTACACGGGTTTTACCGACTTTTTTGTTTTTTGACATTTTATTTATATTTGTATGGTTTAGGGTTTAGGGTTTAGGGTTTTGGTTTTAGGGTTTAGGGTTTTCGGTTTAGGATTTAGGTAATGTTCTTGCATATGTAGGGAATATTCCTCATTTTTATTTTTGGATTTATGGCCAATGGTACACAGGTTTTACTGACTTTTTTGTTTTTTGACATTTTATTTATATTTGTATTGTTTAGGGTTTAGGGTTTAGGGTTTTGGTTTTAGGGTTTAGGGTTTTAGGTTTAGGTAATGTTCTTGCATATGTAGGGAATATTCCTCATTTTTTTTCTTGAATTTATGGCTTATAGTACACGGATTCTACCGAATTTTTTGTTTTTCGACATTTTGTTTATATTTATAGTTTTTAGGGTTTAGGGTTTTGGTTTTAGGGTCTAGGGTTTCAGGTTTAGGGTTTAGGTAATGTTCTTGCATATGTAGGGAATATTCCTCATTTTTTTTCTTCGATTTATGGCCAATAGTACACGGGTTTTACCGACTTTTTTGTTTTTTAACATTTTATTTATATTTGTATGGTTTAGGGTTTAGGGTTTTGGTTTTAGGGTTTAGAGTTTTAGTTTAGGGTTTAGGTAATGTTTTTGCATATGTAGGGAATATTCCTCATTCTTTTTCTCGGATTTATGGCCAACAGTACACGGGTTTTACCGACTTTTTTGTTTTTTAACATTTTATATATATTTGTATGGTTTAGGGTTTAGGATTTAGGGTTTTGGTTTTAGGGTTTAGGGTTTTAGGTTTAGGATTTAGGTAATGTTCTTGCATATGTAGGGAATATTCCTCATTTTTTACTTGGATTTATGGCCTATAGTACACGGTTTCTACCGACTTTTTTGTTTTTCCACATTTTGTTTATATTTATAGGTTTTAGGGTTTAGGGTTTTGGTTTTAGGGTCTAGGGTTTCAGGTTTAGGGTTTAGGTAATGTTCTTGCATATGTAGGGAATATTCCTCATTTTTTTTCTTCGATTTATGGCCAATAGTACACGGGTTTTACCGACTTTTTTGTTTTTTAACATTTTATATATATTTGTATGGTTTAGGGTTTAGGGTTTAGGGTTTTGGTTTTAGGGTTTCAGGTTTAGGGTTAAGGTAATGTTCTTGCATATGTAGGGAATATTTCTTATTTTTTTTCTTGGATTTATGGCCAATAGTACACCGGTTTTACCGACTTTTTTGTTTTTTGACATTTTATTTATATTTGTATGGTTTAGGGTTTAGGGTTTTTGTTTTAGGGTTTAGGGTTTTAGGTTTAGGATTTAGGTAATGTTCTTGCATATGTAGGGAATATTCCTCATTTTTTTTCTTGGATTTATGGCCAATAGTACACGGGTTTTACCGACTTTTTTGTTTTTGACATTTTATTTATATTTGTATGGTTTAGGGTTTAGGGTTTAGGGTTTAGGGTTTTGGTTTTAGAGTTTAAGATTTTAGGTTTAGGGTTTAGGTAATGTTCTTGCATATGTAGGGAATATTCCTCATTCTTTTTCTTGGATTTATGGCCTATAGTACATGGTTTCTACCGTCTTTTTTGTTTTACGACATTTTATTTATAATTATAGGTTTTAGTGTTTAGGGTGTATGTTTTAGGGTTTAGGGTTTCAGGTTTAGGGTTTAGGTAATGTTCTTGCATATGTAGGGAATATTGCTCATTTTTTTTCTTGGATTTATGGCCAATAGTACACAGGTTTTACCGACTTTTTTGTTGTTTGACATTTTATTTATATTTGTATGGTTTAGGGTTTTGGTATTAGGGTTTAGGGTTTTAGGTTTAGGGTTTAGGTAATGTTCTTGCATATGTAGGGAATATTCCTCATTTTTTTTCTTGGATTTATGGCCTATTTATACCGACTTTTTTGTTTTTGACATTTTATTTATATTTGTATGGTTTAGGGTTTAGGGTTTTGGTTTTAGGGTTTAGGGTTTTAGGTTTAGGATTTAGGTAATGTTCTTGCATATGTAGGGAATATTGCTCATTTTTTTTCTTGAATTTATGGCTTATATTACACGGTTTCTACCGAATTTTTTGTTTTTCGACATTTTGTTTATATTTATAGTTTTTAGGGTTTAGGGTTTTGGTTTTGGGGTCCGGGGTTTCAGGTTTAGGGTTTAGGTAATGTTCTTGCATATGTAGGGAATATTCCTCATTTTTTTACTTCGATTTATTTCCAATAGTACACGGGTTTGACCGACTTTTTTGTTTTTTAACATTTTATTTATATTTGTATGGTTTAGGGTTTAGGGTTTTGGTTTTAGGGTTTAGCATTTTAGTTTTAGGATTTAGGTAATGTTCTTGCATATGTAGGGAATATTCCTCATTTTTATTCTTGGATTTATGGCCAATAGTACACAGGTTTGACTGACTTTTTTGTTTTTTGATATTTTATTTATATTTGTATTGTTTAGGGTTTAGGGTTTTAGGTTTAGGGTTTTAGGTTTAGGGTTTAGGTAATGTTCTTGCATATGTAGGGAATATTCCTCATTTTTTTTTCTTGGATTTATGGCCAATAGTACACGGGTTTTACCGTCTTTTTTGTTTTTGAGATTTTATTTATATTTGTATGGTTTAGGGTTTAGGGTTTTGGTTTTAGAGTTTAAGATTTTAGGTTTAGGGTTTAGGTAATGTTCTTGCATATGTAGGGAATATTCCTCATTTTTTTTCTTGGATTTATGGCCTATTGTACATGGTTTCTACCGTCTTTTTTGTTTTACGACATTTTATTTATAATTATAGGTTTTAGTGTTTAGGGTGTATGTTTTAGGGTTTAGGGTTTCAGGTTTAGGGTTTAGGTAATGCTCTTGCATATGTAGGGAATATTCCTCATTTTTTTTCTTGGATTTATGGCCTATTGTACATGGTTTCTACCGTCTTTTTTGTTTTACGACATTTTATTTATAATTATAGGTTTTAGTGTTTAGGGTGTATGTTTTAGGGTTTAGGGTTTCTGTTTTAGGGTTTAGGTAATGTTCTTGCATATGTAGGGAATATTGCTCATTTTTTTTCTTGGATTTATGGCCAATAGTACACAGGTTTTACCGACTTTTTTGTTTTTTGACATTTTATTTATATTTGTATGGTTTAGGGTTTTGGTATTAGGGTTTAGGGTTTTAGGTTTAGGGTTTAGGTAATGTTCTTGCATATGTAGGGAATATTCCTCATTTTTTTTCTTGGATTTATGGCCTATTTATACCGACTTTTTTGTTTTTGACATTTTATTTATATTTGTATGGTTTAGGGTTTAGGGTTTTGGTTTTAGGGTTTAGGGTTTTAGGTTTAGGATTTAGGTAATGTTCTTGCATATGTAGGGAATATTGCTCATTTTTTTTCTTGAATTTATGGCTTATATTACACGGTTTCTACCGAATTTTTTGTTTTTCGACATTTTGTTTATATTTATAGTTTTTAGGGTTTAGGGTTTTGGTTTTGGGGTCCGGGGTTTCAGGTTTAGGGTTTAGGTAATGTTCTTGCATATGTAGGGAATATTCCTCATTTTTTTTCTTCGATTTATGGCCAATAGTACACGGGTTTGACCGACTTTTTTGTTTTTTAACATTTTATTTATATTTGTATGGTTTAGGGTTTAGGGTTTTGGTTTTAGGGTTTAGCGTTTTAGGTTTAGGATTTAGGTAATGTTCTTGCATATGTAGGGAATATTCCTCCTTTTTATTCTTGGATTTATGGCCAATAGTACACAGGTTTGACTGACTTTTTTGTTTTTTGATATTTTATTTATATTTGTATTGTTTAGGGTTTAGGGTTTTAGGTTTAGGGTTTTAGGTTTAGGGTTTAGGTAATGTTCTTGCATATGTAGGGAATATTCCTCATTTTTTTTTCTTGGATTTATGGCCAATAGTACACGGGTTTTACCGTCTTTTTTGTTTTTGACATTTTATTTATATTTGTATGGTTTAGGGTTTAGGGTTTAGGGTTTTGGTTTTAGAGTTTAAGATTTTAGGTTTAGGGTTTAGGTAATGTTCTTGCATATGTAGGGAATATTCCTCATTTTTTTTCTTGGATTTATGGCCTATTGTACATGGTTTCTACCGTCTTTTTTGTTTTACGACATTTTATTTATAATTATAGGTTTTAGTGTTTAGGGTGTATGTTTTAGGGTTTAGGGTTTCAGGTTTAGGGTTTAGGTAATGTTCTTGCATATGTAGGGAATATTCCTCATTTTTTTTCTTGGATTTATGGCCTATTGTACATGGTTTCTACCGTCTTTTTTGTTTTACGACATTTTATTTATAATTATAGGTTTTAGTGTTTAGGGTGTATGTTTTAGGGTTTAGGGTTTCTGTTTTAGGGTTTAGGTAATGTTCTTGCATATGTAGGGAATATTGCTCATTTTTTTTCTTGGATTTATGGCCAATAGTACACAGGTTTTACCGACTTTTTTGTTTTTTGACATTTTATTTATATTTGTATGGTTTAGGGTTTTGGTATTAGGGTTTAGGGTTTTAGGTTTAGGGTTTAGGTAATGTTCTTGCATATGTAGGGAATATTCCTCATTTTTTTTCTTGGATTTATGGCCTATTTATACCGACTTTTTTGTTTTTGACATTTTATTTATATTTGTATGGTTTAGGGTTTAGGGTTTTGGTTTTAGGGTTTAGGGTTTTAGGTTTAGGATTTAGGTAATGTTCTTGCATATGTAGGGAATATTGCTCATTTTTTTTCTTGAATTTATGGCTTATATTACACGGTTTCTACCGAATTTTTTGTTTTTCGACATTTTGTTTATATTTATAGTTTTTAGGGTTTAGGGTTTTGGTCTTGGGGTCCGGGGTTTCAGGTTTAGGGTTTAGGTAATGTTCTTGCATATGTAGGGAATATTCCTCATTTTTTTTCTTCGATTTATGGCCAATAGTACACGGGTTTGACCGACTTTTTTGTTTTTTAACATTTTATTTATATTTGTATGGTTTAGGGTTTAGGGTTTTGGTTTTAGGGTTTAGCGTTTTAGGTTTAGGATTTAGGTAATGTTCTTGCATATGTAGGGAATATTCCTCCTTTTTATTCTTGGATTTATGGCCAATAGTACACCGGTTTGACTGACTTTTTTGTTTTTTGATATTTTCTTTATATTTGTATTGTTTAGGGTTTAGGGTTTTAGGTTTAGGGTTTTAGGTTTAGGGTTTAGGTAATGTTCTTGCATATGTAAGGAATATTCCTCATTTTTTTTTCTTGGATTTATGGCCAATAGTACACGGGTTTTACCGTCTTTTTTGTTTTTGACATTTTATTTGTATTTGTATGGTTTAGGGTTTAGGGTTTAGGGTTTTCGTTTTAGAGTTTAAGATTTTAGGTTTAGGGTTTAGGTAATGTTCTTGCATAAGTAGGGAATATTCCTCATTTTTTTTCTTGGATTTATGGCCTATTGTACATGGTTTCTACCGTCTTTTTTGTTTTACGACATTTTATTTATAATTATAGGTTTTAGTGGTTAGGGTTTCAGGTTTAGGGTTTAGGTAATGTTCTTGCATATGTAGGGAATATTCCTCATTTTTTATCTTGGATTTATGGCCTAAAGTACACGGTTTCTACCGACTTTTTTGTTTTTCGACATTTTATTTATATTTATAGGTTTTAGGGTTTAGGGTGTATGTTTTAGGGTTTAGGGTTTCTGTTTTAGGCTTTAGGTAATGTTCTTGCATATGTAGGGAATATTGCTCATTTTTTTTCTTGGATTTATGGCCAATAGTACACAGGTTTTACCGACTTTTTTGTTTTTTGACATTTTATTTATATTTGTATGGTTTAGGCTTTTGGTATTAGGGTTTAGGGTTTTAGGTTTAGGGTTTAGGTAATGTTCTTGCATATGTAGGGAATATTCTTCATTTTTTTTCTTGGATTTATGGCTTATATTACACGGTTTCTACCGAATTTTTTGTTTTTCGACATTTTGTTTATATTTATAGTTTTTAGGGTTTAGGGTTTTGGTTTTGGGGTCCGGGGTTTCAGTTTTAGGGTTTAGGTAATGTTCTTGCATATGTAGGGAATATTCCTCATTTTTTTTCTTGAATTTATGGCTTATATTACACGGTTTCTACCGAATTTTTTGTTTTTCGACATTTTGTTTATATTTATAGTTTTTAGGGTTTAGGGTTTTGGTTTTGGGGTCCGGGGTTTCAGGTTTAGGGTTTAGGTAATGTTCTTGCATATGTAGGGAATATTCCTCATTTTTTTTCTTCGATTTATGGCCAATAGTACACGGGTTTGACCGACTTTTTTGTTTTTTAACATTTTATTTATATTTGTATGCTTTAGGGTTTAGGGTTTTGGTTTTAGGGTTTAGAGTTTTAGGTTTAGGGTTTAGGTAATGTTTTTGCATATGTAGGGAATATTCCTCATTTTTTTTCTTGGATTTATGGCCAACAGTACACGGGTTTTACCGACTTTTTTGTTTTTGAGATTTTATTTATATTTGTATGACTTAGGGTTTAGGGTTTTGGTTTTAGGGTTTAGGGTTTTAGGTGTAGGGTTTAGGGTTTAGGTAATGTTCTTGCATATGTAGGGAATATTCCTAATTTTTTACTTGGATTTATGGCCTATGGTACACGGTTTCTACCGACTTTTTTGTTTTTCGACATTTTGATTATATTTATAGGTTTTATGGTTTAGGGTTTTGTTTTTAGGGTCTAGGGTTTCAGGTTTAGGGTTTAGGTAATGTTCTTGCATATGTAGGGAATATTCCTCATTTTTTTTCTTCGATTTATGGCCAATAGTACACGGGTTTTACCGACTTTTTTGTTTTTTAACATTTTATTTATATTTGTATGGTTTAGGGTTTAGGGTTTTGGTTTTAGGGTTTAGAGTTTTAGTTTAGGGTTTAGGTAATGTTTTTGCATATGTAGGGAATATTCCTCATTCGTTTTCTTGGATTTATGGCCAATAGTACACGGGTTTTACCGACTTTTTTGTTTTTTAACATTTTATATATATATGTATGGTTTAGGGTCTAGGGTTTAGGGTTTTGGCTTTAGGGTTTCAGGTTTAGGGTTAAGGTAATGTTTTTGCATATGTAGGGAATATTCCTTATTTTTTTTCCTGGATTTATGGCCAATAGTACACGGGTTTTACTGACTTTTTTGTTTTTTGACATTTTATTTATATTTGTATGGTTTAGGGTTTAGGGTTTAGGGTTTAGGGTTTTGGTTTTAGGGTTTAGGGTTTTAGGTTTAGGATTTAGGTAATGTTCTTGCATATGTAGGGAATATTCCTCATTTTTATTCTTGGATTTATGGCCAATAGTACACAGGTTTTACTGACTTTTTTGTTTTTTCACATTTTATTTATATTTGTATTGTTTAGGGTTTAGGGTTTTGGTTTCAGGGTTTAGGGTTTAGGTAATATTCTTGCATATGTAGGGAATATTCCTCATTTTTTTTCTTGGATTTATGGCCAATAGTACACGGTTTCTACCGACTTTTTTGTTTTTTGACATTTTGTTTATATTTATAGGTTTTAGGGTTTAGGGTTTTGGTTTTTGGGTTTAGGGTTTTAGGTTTAGGGTTTAGGTAATGTTCTTGCATATGTAGGGAATATTCCTCATTTTTTTTCTTGAATTTATGGCTTATAGAACACGGATTCTACCGAATTTTTTGTTTTTCGACATTTTGTTTATATTTATAGTTTTTAGGGTTTAGGGTTTTGGTTTTAGGGTCTAGGGTGTCAGGTTTAGGGTTTAGGTAATGTTCTTGCATATGTAGGGAATATTCCTCATTTTTATTGTTGAATTTATGGCCAATAGTACACAGGTTTTACTGACTTTTTTGTTTTTTGACATTTTATTTATATTTGTATTGTTTAGGGTTTAGGGTTTTGGTTTCAGGGTTTAGGGATTTAGGTTTACGGTTTAGGTAATGTTCTTGCATATGTAGGGAATATTCCTCATTTTTTTTCTTGGATTTATGGCCAATAGTACACGGGTTTTACCGACTTTTTTGTTTTTGACATTTTATTTATATTTGTATTGTTTAGGGTTTAGGGTTTTGGTTTCAGGGTTTAGGGTTTTAGCTTTAGGGTTTAGGTAATGTTCTTGCATATGTAGGGAATATTCCTCATTTTTTTTTCTTGGATTTATGGCCAATAGTACACGAGTTTTACCGACTTTTTTGTTTTAGACATTTTATTTATATTTGTATGGTTTAGGGTTTAGGGTTTAGGGTTTTGGTTTTAGGGTTTAGGGTTTTGGGTTTAGGGTTTAGGTAATGTTCTTGCATATGTAGGGAATATTCCTCATTTTTTATCTTGGATTTATGGCCTATAGTACACGGTTTCTACCGTCTTTTTTGTTTTACGACATTTTATTTATAATTATAGGTTTTAGTGTTTAGGGTGTATGTTTTAGGGTTTCGGGTTTCTGCTTTAGGGTTTAGGTAATGTTCTTGCATATGTAGGGAATATTCCTCATTTTTTTTCTTCGATTTATGGCCAATAGTACACGGGTTTTACCGACTTTTTTGTTTTTTGACATTTTATTTATATATGTATGGTTTAGGGTTTAGTGTTTAGGGTTTTGGTTTTAGGGTTTAGGGTTTTGGGTTTAGGGTTTAGGTAATGTTCTTGCATATGTAGGGAATATTCCTCATTTTTTATCTTGGATTTATGGCCTAAAGTACACGGTTTCTACCGACTTTTTTGTTTTTCGACATTTTATTTATATTTATAGGTTTTAGGGATTAGGGTGTATGTTTTAGGGTTTAGGGTTTCTGCTTTAGGGTTTAGGTAATGTTCTTGCATATGTAGGGAATATTCCTCATTTTTTTTCTTGGATTTAAGGCCATTGTACACGGGTTTTACCGACTTTTTTGTTTTTTGACATTTTATTTATATTTGTAGGGTTTAGGGTTTAGGGTTTTGGTTTTAGGGTTTGGGGTTTTAGGTTTAGGGTTTAGGTAATGTTCTTGCATATGTAGGGAATATTCCTCATTTTTTTTCTTGAATTTATGGCTTATAGTACACGGATTCTACCGAACTTTTTGTTTTTCGACATTTTGTTTATATTTATAGTTTTTAGGGTTTAGGGTTTTGGTTTTAGGGTCTAGGGTTTCAGGTTTAGGGTTTAGGTAATGTTCTTGCATATGTAGGGAATATTCCTCATTCTTTTTCTTGGATTTATGGCCAACAGTACACGGGTTTTACCGACTTTTTTGTTTTTGAGATTTTATTTATATTTGTATGGTTTAGGGTTTAGGGGTTTGGTTTTAGAGTTTAGGGTTTTAGGTTTAGGGTTTAGGTAATGTTCTTGCATATGTAGGGAATATTCCTCATTTTTTACTTGGATTTATGGCCTATAGTACACGGGTTTTACCGACTTTTTTGTTTTTTGACATTTTATTTATATTTGTATGGTTTAGGGATTAGGGTTTTGGTTTTAGGTGTAGGGTTTAGGTAATGTTCTTGCATATTTAGGGAATATTCCTCTTTTTTTTTCTTGAATTTATGGCTTATAGTACACGTATTCTACCGAATTTTTTGTTTTTCGACATTTTGTTTATATTTATTGTTTTTAGGGTTTAGGGTTTTGGTTTTAGGGTCTACGATTTCAGGTTTAGGGTTTAGGTAATGTTCTTGCATATGTAGGGAATATTCCTCATTTTTTTTCTTCGATTTATGGCCAATAGTACACGGGTTTTACCGACTTTTTTGTTTTTTAACATTTTATATATATTTGTATGGTTTAGGGTCTAGGGTTTAGGGTCTAGGGTTTAGGGTTTTGGTTTTAGGGTTTCAGGTTTAGGGTTAAGGTAATGTTCTTGCATATGTAGGGAATATTCCTTATTTTTTTTCTTGGATTTATGGCCAATAGTACACGGGTTTTACTGACTTTTTTGTTTTTTTAAAAATTTTATTTATATTTGTATTGTTTAGGGTTTAGGGTTTTGGTTTCAGGGTTTAGGGTTTTAGGTTTAGGGTTTAGGTAATGTTCTTGCATATGTAGGGAATATTCCTCATTTTTTTTCTTGGATTTATGGCCAATAGTACACGGGTTTTACCGACTTTTTTGTTTTTGACATTTTATTTATATTTGTATGGTTTAGGGTTTAGGGTTTTGGTTTCAGTGTTTAGGGTTTTAGGTTTAGGGTTTAGGTAATGTTCTTGCCTATGTAGGGAATATTCCTCATTTTTTTTTCTTGGATTTATGGCCAATAGTACATGGGTTTTACCGACTTTTTTGTTTTTTGACATTTTATTTATATACGTATGGTTTAGGGTTTAGGGTTTAGGGTTTTGGTTTTAGGGTTTAGGGTTTTGGGTTTAGGATTTAGGTAATGTTCTTGCATATGTAGGGAATATTCCTCATTTTTTATCTTGGATTTATGGCCTAAAGTACACGGTTTCTACCGACTTTTTTGTTTTTCGACATTTTATTTATATTTATAGGTTTTAGGGATTAGGGTGTATGTTTTATGGTTTAGGGTTTCTGTTTTAGGGTTTAGGTAATGTTCTTGCATATGTAGGGAATATTCCTCATTTTTTTTCTTGGATTTGAGGCCAATAGTACACGGGTTTTACCGACTTTTTTGTTTTTTGACATTTTATTTATATTTGTATGGTTTAGGGTTTAGGGTTTTGGTTTTAGGGTTTAGGGTTTAGGGTTTTAGGTTTAGGGTTTAGGTAATGTTATTGCATATGTAGGGAATATTCCTCATTTTTTTTCTTGAATTTATGGCTTATAGTACACGGATTCTACCGAATTTTTTGTTTTTCGACATTTTGTTTATATTTATAGTTTTTAGGGTTTAGGGTTTTGGTTTTAGGGTCTAGGGTGTCAGGTTTAGGGTTTAGGTAATGTTCTTGCATATGTAGAGAATATTCCTCATTTTTATTCTTGAATTTATGGCCAATAGTACACGGGTTTTACCGACTTTTTTGTTTTTGACATTTTATTTATATTTGTATTGTTTAGGGTTTAGGGTTTTGGTTTCAGGGTTTAGGGTTTTAGCTTTAGGGTTTAGGTAATGTTCTTGCATATGTAGGGAATATTCCTCATTTTTTTTTCTTGGATTTATGGCCAATAGTACACGAGTTTTACCGACTTTTTTGTTTTAGACATTTTATTTATATTTGTATGGTTTAGGGTTGAGGGTTTAGGGTTTTGGTTTTAGAGTTTAAGATTTTAGGTTTAGGGTTTAGGTAATGTTCTTGCATATGTAGGGAATATTCCTCATTTTTTTTCTTGGATTTATGGCCTATAGTACACGGTTTCTACCGTCTTTTTTGTTTTACGACATTTTATTTATAATTATAGGTTTTAGTGTTTAGGGTGTATGTTTTAGGGTTTAGGGTTTCTGCTTTAGGGTTTAGGTAATGTTCTTGCATATGTAGGGAATATTCCTCATTTTTTTTCTTCGATTTATGGCCAATAGTACACGGGTTTTACCGACTTTTTTGTTTTTTGACATTTTATTTATATATGTATGGTTTAGGGTTTAGGGTTTAGGGTTTTGGTTTTAGGGTTTAGGGTTTTCGGTTTAGGGTTTAGGTAATGTTCTTGCATATGTAGGGAATATTCCTCATTTTTTATCTTGGATTTATGGCCTAAAGTACACGGTTTCTACCGACTTTTTTGTTTTTCGACATTTTATTTATATTTATAGGTTTTAGGGATTAGGGTGTATGTTTTAGGGTTTAGGGTTTCTGCTTTAGGGTTTAGGTAATGTTCTTGCATATGTAGGGAATATTCCTCATTTTTTTTCTTGGATTTAAGGCCATTGTACACGGGTTTTACCGACCTTTTTGTTTTTTGACATTTTATTTATATTTGTAGGGTTTAGGGTTTAGGGTTTTGGTTTTAGGGTTTGGGGTTTTAGGTTTAGGGTTTAGGTAATGTTCTTGCATATGTAGGGAATATTCCTCATTTTTTTTCTTGAATTTATGGCTTATAGTACACGGATTCTACTGAATTTTTTGTTTTTCGACATTTTGTTTATATTTATAGTTTTTAGGGTTTAGGGTTTTGGTTTTAGGGTCTAGGGTTTCAGGTTTAGGGTTTAGGTAATGTTCTTGCATATGTAGGGAATATTCCTCATTTTTTTTCTTCGATTTATGGCCAATAGTACACGGGTTTTACCGACTTTTTTGTTTTTTAACATTTTATTTATATTTGTATTTTTTAGGGTTTAGGGTTTTGGTTTTAGGGTTTAGAGTTTTAGGTTTAGGGTGTAGGTAATGTTTTTGCATATGTAGGGAATATTCCTCATTCTTTTTCTTGGATTTATGGCCAACAGTACACGGGTTTTACCGACTTTTTTGTTTTTGAGATTTTATTTATATTTGTATGGTTTAGGGTTTAGGGGTTTGGTTTTAGAGTTTAGGGTTTTAGGTTTAGGGTTTAGGTAATGTTCTTGCATATGTATGGAATATTCCTAATTTTTTACTTGGATTTATGGCCTATAGTACACGGGTTTTACCGACTTTTTTGTTTTTTGACATTTTATTTATATTTGTATGGTTTAGGGATTAGGGTTTTGGTTTTAGGTGTAGGGTTTAGGTATTGTTCTTGCATATGTAGGGAATATTCCTCTTTTTTTTTCTTGAATTTATGGCTTATAGTACACGTATTCTACCGAATTTTTTGTTTTTCGACATTTTGTTTATATTTATTGTTTTTAGGGTTTAGGGTTTTGGTTTTAGGGTCCAGGATTTCAGGTTTAGGGTTTAGGTAATGTTCTTGCATATGTAGGGAATATTCCTCATTTTTTATCTTGGATTTATGGCCTAAAGTACACCGTTTCTACCGACTTTTTTGTTTTTCGACATTTTATTTATATTTATAGGTTTTAGGGATTAGGGTGTATGTTTTAGGGTTTAGGGTTTCTTCTTTAGGGTTTAGGTAATGTTCTTGCATATGTAGGGAATATTCCTCATTTTTTTTCTTGGATTTAAGGCCATTGTACACGGGTTTTACCGACTTTTTTGTTTTTTGACATTTTATTTATATTTGTAGGGTTTAGGGTTTAGGGTTTTGGTTTTAGGGTTTGGGGTTTTAGGTTTAGGGTTTAGGTAATGTTCTTGCATATGTAGGGAATATTCCTCATTTTTTTTCTTGAATTTATGGCTTATAGTACACGGATTCTACCGAACTTTTTGTTTTTCGACATTTTGTTTATATTTATAGTTTTTAGGGTTTAGGGTTTTGGTTTTAGGGTCTAGGGTTTCAGGTTTAGGGTTTAGGTAATGTTCTTGCATATGTAGGGAATATTCCTCATTCTTTTTCTTGGATTTATGGCCAACAGTACACGGGTTTTACCGACTTTTTTGTTTTTGAGATTTTATTTATATTTGTATGGTTTAGGGTTTAGGGGTTTGGTTTTAGAGTTTAGGGTTTTAGGTTTAGGGTTTAGGTAATGTTCTTGCATATGTAGGGAATATTCCTCATTTTTTACTTGGATTTATGGCCTATAGTACACGGGTTTTTCCGACTTTTTTGTTTTTTGACATTTTATTTATATTTGTATGGTTTAGGGATTAGGGTTTTGGTTTTAGGTGTAGGGTTTAGGTAATGTTCTTGCATATTTAGGGAATATTCCTCTTTTTTTTTCTTGAATTTATGGCTTATAGTACACGTATTCTACCGAATTTTTTGTTTTTCGACATTTTGTTTATATTTATTGTTTTTAGGGTTTAGGGTTTTGGTTTTAGGGTCTACGATTTCAGGTTTAGGGTTTAGGTAATGTTCTTGCATATGTAGGGAATATTCCTCATTTTTTTTCTTCGATTTATGGCCAATAGTACACGGGTTTTACCGACTTTTTTGTTTTTTAACATTTTATATATATTTGTATGGTTTAGGGTCTAGGGTTTAGGGTCTAGGGTTTAGGGTTTTGGTTTTAGGGTTTCAGGTTTAGGGTTAAGGTAATGTTCTTGCATATGTAGGGAATATTCCTTATTTTTTTTCTTGGATTTATGGCCAATAGTACACGGGTTTTACTGACTTTTTTGTTTTTTTAAAAATTTTATTTATATTTGTATTGTTTAGGGTTTAGGGTTTTTGTTTCAGGGTTTAGGGTTTTAGGTTTAGGGTTTAGGTAATGTTCTTGCATATGTAGGGAATATTCCTCATTTTTTTTCTTGGATTTATGGCCAATAGTACACGGGTTTTACCGACTTTTTTGTTTTTGACATTTTATTTATATTTGTATTGTTTAGGGTTTAGGGTTTTGGTTTCAGGGTTTAGGGTTTTAGCTTTAGGGTTTAGGTAATGTTCTTGCATATGTAGGGAATATTCCTCATTTTTTTTTCTTGGATTTATGGCCAATAGTACACGAGTTTTACCGACTTTTTTGTTTTAGACATTTTATTTATATTTGTATGGTTTAGGGTTTAGGGTTTAGGGTTTTGGTTTTAGAGTTTAAGATTTTAGGTTTAGGGTTTAGGTAATGTTCTTGCATATGTAGGGAATATTCCTCATTTTTTTTCTTGGATTTATGGCCTATAGTACACGGTTTCTACCGTCTTTTTTGTTTTACGACATTTTATTTATAATTATAGGTTTTAGTGTTTAGGGTGTATGTTTTAGGGTTTAGGGTTTCTGCTTTAGGGTTTAGGTAATGTTCTTGCATATGTAGGGAATATTCCTCATTTTTTTTCTTCGATTTATGGCCAATAGTACACGGGTTTTACCGACTTTTTTGTTTTTTGACATTTTATTTATATATGTATGGTTTAGGGTTTAGGGTTTAGGGTTTAGGGTTTTGGTTTTAGGGTTTAGGGTTTTCGGTTTAGGGTTTAGGTAATGTTCTTGCATATGTAGGGAATATTCCTCATTTTTTATCTTGGATTTATGGCCTAAAGTACACGGTTTCTACCGACTTTTTTGTTTTTCGACATTTTATTTATATTTATAGGTTTTAGGGATTAGGGTGTATGTTTTAGGGTTTAGGGTTTCTGCTTTAGGGTTTAGGTAATGTTCTTGCATATGTAGGGAATATTCCTCATTTTTTTTCTTGGATTTAAGGCCATTGTACACGGGTTTTACCGACCTTTTTGTTTTTTGACATTTTATTTATATTTGTAGGGTTTAGGGTTTAGGGTTTTGGTTTTAGGGTTTGGGGTTTTAGGTTTAGGGTTTAGGTAATGTTCTTGCATATGTAGGGAATATTCCTCATTTTTTTTCTTGAATTTATGGCTTATAGTACACGGATTCTACCGAATTTTTTGTTTTTCGACATTTTGTTTATATTTATAGTTTTTAGGGTTTAGGGTTTTGGTTTTAGGGTCTAGGGTTTCAGGTTTAGGGTTTAGGTAATGTTCTTGCATATGTAGGGAATATTCCTCATTTTTTTTCTTCGATTTATGGCCAATAGTACACGGGTTTTACCGACTTTTTTGTTTTTTAACATTTTATTTATATTTGTATGGTTTAGGGTCTAGGGTTTAGGGTTTTGGTTTTAGGGTTTCAGGTTTAGGGTTAAGGTAATGTTCTTGCATATGTAGGGAATATTCCTTATCTTTTTTCTTGGATTTATGGCCAATAGTACACGGGTTTTACTGACTTTTTTGTTTTTTGACATTTTATTTATATTTGTATTGTTTAGGGTTTAGGGTTTTGGTTTCAAGGTTTAGGGTTTTAGGTTTAGGGTTTAGGTAATGTTCTTGCATATGTAGGGAATATTCCTCATTTTTTTTCTTGGATTTATGGCCAATAGTACACGGGTTTTACCGACTTTTTTGTTTTTGACATTTTATTTATATTTGTATGGTCTAGGGTTTAGGGTTTTGGTTTCAGTGTTTAGGGTTTTAGGTTTAGGGTTTAGGTAATGTTCTTGCCTATCTAGGGAATATTCCTCATTTTTTTTTCTTGGATTTATGGCCAATAGTACACGGGTTTTACCGACTTTTTTGTTTTTTGACATTTTATTTATATACGTATGGTTTAGGGTTTAGGGTTTAGGGTTTTGGTTTTAGGGTTTAGGGTTTTGGGTTTAGGATTTAGGTAATGTTCTTGCATATGTAGGGAATATTCCTCATTTTTTATCTTGGATTTATGGCCTAAAGTACACGGTTTCTACCGACTTTTTTGTTTTTCGACATTTTATTTATATTTATAGGTTTTAGGGATTAGGGTGTATGTTTTAGGGTTTAGGGTTTCTGTTTTAGGGTTTAGGTAATGTTCTTGCATATGTAGGGAATATTCCTCATTTTTTTTCTTGGATTTAAGGCCATTGTACACGGGTTTTACCGACTTTTTTGTTTTTTGACATTTTATTTATATTTGTAGGGTTTAGGGTTTAGGGTTTTGGTTTTAGGGTTTGGGGTTTTAGGTTTAGGGTTTAGGTAATGTTCTTGCATATGTAGGGAATATTCCTCATTTTTTTTCTTGAATTTATGGCTTATAGTACACGGATTCTACCAAATTTTTTGTTTTTCGACATTTTGTTTATATTTATAGTTTTTAGGGTTTAGGGTTTTGGTTTTAGGGCCTAGGGTTTCAGGTTTAGGGTTTAGGTAATGTTCTTGCATATGTAGGGAATATTCCTCATTTTTTTTCTTCGATTTATGGCCAATAGTACACGGGTTTTACCGACTTTTTTGTTTTTTAACATTTTATTTATATTTGTATTGTTTAGGGTTTAGGGTTTTGGTTTTAGGGTTTAGAGTTTTAGTTTTAGGGTGTAGGTAATGTTTTTGCATATGTAGGGAATATTCCTCATTCTTTTTCTTGGATTTATGGCCAACAGTACACGGGTTTTACCGACTTTTTTGTTTTTGAGATTTTATTTATATTTGTATGGTTTAGGGTTTAGGGTTTTGGTTTTTGAGTTTAGGGTTTTAGGTTTAGGGTTTAGGTAATGTTCTTGCATATGTAGGGAATATTCCTCATTTTTTACTTGGATTTATGGCCTATAGTACACGGTTTCTACCGACTTTTTTGTTTTTCGACATTTTGTTTATATTTATAGGTTTTAGGGTTTAGGGTTTTGGTTTTAGGGTCTAGGGTTTCAGGTTTAGGGTTTAGGTAATGTTCTTGCATATGTAGGGAATATTCCTCATTTTTTTTCTTCGATTTATGGCCAATAGTACACGGGTTTTACCGACTTTTTTGTTTTTGACATTTTATTTATATTTGTATGGTTTAGGGTTTAGGGTTTTGGTTTCAGGGTTTAGGGTTTTAGTTTTAGGGTTTAGGTAATGTTCTTGCATATGTAGGGAATATTCCTCATTTTTTTTCTTCGATTTATGGCCTATAGTACACGGTTTCTACCGCCTTTTTTGTTTTACGACATTTTATTTATAATTATAGGTTTTAGTGTTTAGGGGGTATGTTTTAGGGTTTAGGGTTTAGGTAATGTTCTTGCATATGTAGGGAATATTCCGCATTTTTTTTCTTGGATTTATGGCCAATAGTACACGGGTTTTACCGACTTTTTTGTTTTTTGCCATTTTATTTATATATGTATGGTTTAGGGTTTAGGGTTTAGGGTTTTGTTTTTAGGGTTTAGGGTTTTGGGTTTAGGGTTTAGGTAATGCTCTTGCATATGTAGGGAATATTCCTCATTTTTTATCTTGGATTTATGGCCTAAAGTACACGGTTGCTACCGACTTTTTTGTTTTTCGACATTTTATTTATATTTATAGGTTTTAGGGATTAGGGTGTATGTTTTAGGGTTTAGGGTTTCTGCTTTAGGGTTTAGGTAATGTTCTTTCATATGTAGGGAATATTCCTCATTTTTTTTCTTGGATTTAAGGCCAATAGTACACGGGTTTTACCGACTTTTTTGTTTTTTGACATTTTATTTATATTTGTATGGTTTAGGGTTTAGGGTTTTTGTTTTAGGGTTTAGGGTTTTAGGTTTAGGGTTTAGGTAATGTTCTTGCATATGTAGGGAATATTCCTCATTTTTTTTCTTGAATTTATGGCTTATAGTACACGGATTCTACCGAATTTTTTGTTTTTCGACATTTTGTTTATATTTATAGTTTTTAGGGTTTAGGGTTTTGGTTTTAGGGTCTAGGGTTTCAGGTTTAGGGTTTAGGTAATGTTCTTGCATATGTAGGGAATATTCCTCATTTTTTTTCTTCGATTTATGGCCAATAGTACACGGGTTTTACCGACTTTTTTGTTTTTTAACATTTTATTTATATTTGTATTGTTTAGGGTTTAGGGTTTTGGTTTTAGGGTTTAGAGTTTTAGTTTTAGGGTGTAGGTAATGTTTTTGCATATGTAGGGAATATTCCTCATTCTTTTTCTTGGATTTATGGCCAACAGTACACGGGTTTTACCGACTTTTTTGTTTTTGAGATTTTATTTATATTTGTATGGTTTAGGGTTTAGGGTTTTGGTTTTTGAGTTTAGGGTTTTAGGTTTAGGGTTTAGGTAATGTTCTTGCATATGTAGGGAATATTCCTCATTTTTTACTTGGATTTATGGCCTATAGTACACGGTTTCTACCGACTTTTTTGTTTTTCGACATTTTGTTTATATTTATAGGTTTTAGGGTTTAGGGTTTTGGTTTTAGGGTCTAGGGTTTCAGGTTTAGGGTTTAGGTAATGTTCTTGCATATGTAGGGAATATTCCTCATTTTTTTTCTTCGATTTATGGCCAATAGTACACGGGTTTTACCGACTTTTTTGTTTTTGACATTTTATTTATATTTGTATGGTTTAGTGTTTAGGGTTTTGGTTTCAGGGTTTAGGGTTTTAGTTTTAGGGTTTAGGTAATGTTCTTGCATATGTAGGGAATATTCCTCATTTTTTTTCTTCGATTTATGGCCTATAGTACACGGTTTCTACCGCCTTTTTTGTTTTACGACATTTTATTTATAATTATAGGTTTTAGTGTTTAGGGGGTATGTTTTAGGGTTTAGGGTTTAGGTAATGTTCTTGCATATGTAGGGAATATTCCGCATTTTTTTCTTGGATTTATGGCCAATAGTACACGGGTTTTACCGACTTTTTTGTTTTTTGCCATTTTATTTATATATGTATGGTTTAGGGTTTAGGGTTTAGGGTTTTGTTTTTAGGGTTTAGGGTTTTGGGTTTAGGGTTTAGGTAATGCTCTTGCATATGTAGGGAATATTCCTCATTTTTTATCTTGGATTTATGGCCTCAAGTACACGGTTGCTACCGACTTTTTTGTTTTTCGACATTTTATTTATATTTATAGGTTTTAGGGATTAGGGTGTATGTTTTAGGGTTTAGGGTTTCTGCTTTAGGGTTTAGGTAATGTTCTTTCATATGTAGGGAATATTCCTCATTTTTTTTCTTGGATTTAAGGCCAATAGTACACGGGTTTTACCGACTTTTTTGTTTTTTGACATTTTATTTATATTTGTATGGTTTAGGGTTTAGGGTTTTTGTTTTAGGGTTTAGGGTTTTAGGTTTAGGGTTTAGGTAATGTTCTTGCATATGTAGGGAATATTCCTCATTTTTTTTCTTGAATTTATGGCTTATAGTACACGGATTCTACCGAATTTTTTGTTTTTCGACATTTTGTTTATATTTATAGTTTTTAGGGTTTAGGGTTTTGGTTTTAGGGTCTAGGGTTTCAGGTTTAGGGTTTAGGTAATGTTCTTGCATATGTAGGGAATATTCCTCATTTTTTTTCTTCGATTTATGGCCAATAGTACACGGGTTTTACCGACTTTTTTGTTTTTTAACATTTTATTTATATTTGTATTGTTTAGGGTTTAGGGTTTTGGTTTTAGGGTTTAGAGTTTTAGTTTTAGGGTGTAGGTAATGTTTTTGCATATGTAGGGAATATTCCTCATTCTTTTTCTTGGATTTATGGCCAACAGTACACGGGTTTTACCGACTTTTTTGTTTTTGAGATTTTATTTATATTTGTATGGTTTAGGGTTTAGGGTTTTGGTTTTTGAGTTTAGGGTTTTAGGTTTAGGGTTTAGGTAATGTTCTTGCATATGTAGGGAATATTCCTCATTTTTTACTTGGATTTATGGCCTATAGTACACGGTTTCTACCGACTTTTTTGTTTTTCGACATTTTGTTTATATTTATAGGTTTTAGGGTTTAGGGTTTTGGTTTTAGGGTCTAGGGTTTCAGGTTTAGGGTTTAGGTAATGTTCTTGCATATGTAGGGAATATTCCTCATTTTTTTTCTTCGATTTATGGCCAATAGTACACGGGTTTTACCGACTTTTTTGTTTTTGACATTTTATTTATATTTGTATGGTTTAGTGTTTAGGGTTTTGGTTTCAGGGTTTAGGGTTTTAGTTTTAGGGTTTAGGTAATGTTCTTGCATATGTAGGGAATATTCCTCATTTTTTTTCTTCGATTTATGGCCTATAGTACACGGTTTCTACCGCCTTTTTTGTTTTACGACATTTTATTTATAATTATAGGTTTTAGTGTTTAGGGGGTATGTTTTAGGGTTTAGGGTTTAGGTAATGTTCTTGCATATGTAGGGAATATTCCGCATTTTTTTTCTTGGATTTATGGCCAATAGTACACGGGTTTTACCGACTTTTTTGTTTTTTGCCATTTTATTTATATATGTATGGTTTAGGGTTTAGGGTTTAGGGTTTTGTTTTTAGGGTTTAGGGTTTTGGGTTTAGGGTTTAGGTAATGCTCTTGCATATGTAGGGAATATTCCTCATTTTTTATCTTGGATTTATGGCCTCAAGTACACGGTTGCTACCGACTTTTTTGTTTTTCGACATTTTATTTATATTTATAGGTTTTAGGGATTAGGGTGTATATTTTAGGGTTTAGGGTTTCTGCTTTAGGGTTTAGGTAATGTTCTTTCATATGTAGGGAATATTCCTCATTTTTTTTCTTGGATTTAAGGCCAATAGTACACGGGTTTTACCGACTTTTTTGTTTTTTGACATTTTATTTATATTTGTATGGTTTAGGGTTTAGGGTTTTTGTTTTAGGGTTTAGGGTTTTAGGTTTAGGGTTTAGGTAATGTTCTTGCACATGTAGGGAATATTCCTCATTTTTTTTCTTGAATTTATGGCTTATAGTACACGGATTCTACCGAATTTTTTGTTTTTCGACATTTTGTTTATATTTATAGTTTTTAGGGTTTAGGGTTTTGGTTTTAGGGTCTAGGGTTTCAGGTTTAGGGTTTAGGTAATGTTCTTGCATATGTAGGGAATATTCCTCATTTTTTTTCTTCGATTTATGGCCAATAGTACACGGGTTTTACTGACTTTTTTGTTTTTTAACATTTTATTTATATTTGTATGGTTTAGGGTTTAGGGGTTTGGTTTTCGAGTTTAGGGTTTTAGGTTTAGGGTTTAGGTAATGTTCTTGCATATGTAGGGAATATTCCTCATTTTTTACTTGGATTTATGGCCTATAGTACACGGTTTCTACCGACTTTTTTGTTTTTCGACATTTTGTTTATATTTATAGGTTTTAGGGTTTAGGGTTTTGGTTTTAGGGCTAGGGTTTCAGGTTTAGGGTTTAGGTAATGTTCTTGCATATGTAGGGAATATTCCTCATTTTTTTTTTCTTGGATTTATGGCCAATAGTACACGGGTTTTACCGACTTTTTTGTTTTTTGACATTTTATTTATATATGTATGGTTTAGGGTTTAGGGTTGAGGGTTTTGGTTTTAGGGTTTAGGGTTTTAGGTTTAGGGTTTAGGTAATGTTCTTGCATATGCAGGGAATATTGCTCATTTTTTTCTTGAATTTATGGCTTATAGTACACGGGTTTTACCGACTTTTTTGTTTTTGAGATTTTATTTATATTTGTATGGTTTAGGGTTTAGGGTTTTGGTTTTATAGTTTAGGGTTTTAGGTGTAGGGTTTAGGTAATGTTCTTGCATATGTAGGGAATATTCCTCATTTTTTACTTGGATTTATGGCCTATAGTACACGGTTTCTACTGACTTTTTTGTTTTTCGACATTTTGTTTATATTTCTAGGTTTTAGGGTTTAGGGTTTTGGTTTTAGGGTTTAGAGTTTTGGGTTTAGGGTTTAGGTAATGTTCTTGCATATGTAGGGAATATTCCTCATTTTTTCTCTTGGATTTATTGCCTATAGTACACGGTTTCTACCGTCTCTTTTGTTTTACGACATTTTATTTATAATTATAGGTTTTAGGGTTTAGGGTGTACGTTTTAGGGTTTAGGGTTTCAGGTTTAGGGTTTAGGTAATGTTCCTGCATATATAGGGAATATTCCTCATTTTTTTTCTTGGATTTATGGCCAATAGTACACAGGTTTTACCGACTTTTTTGTTTTTTGACATTTTATTTGTATTTGTATGGTTTAGGGTTTAGGGTTTTTGTTTTAGGGGTTATGGTTTTAGGTTTGGGTTTAGGTAATGTTCTTGCATATGTAGGGAATATTCCTCATTTTTTTTCTTGCATTTATGGCCAATAGTACACAGGTTTTACCGACTTTTTTGTTTTTTGACATTTTATTTATATTTGTATGGTTTAGGGTTTAGGGTTTTGGTTTTAGGCTTTAGGGTTTTAGGTTTAGGGTTTAGGTAATGTTCTTGCATATGTAGGGAATATTCCTCATTTTTTTCTTGGATTTATGGCCAATAGTACACGGGTTTTACCGACTTTTTTGTTTTTGACATTTTATTTATATTTGTATGGTTTAGGGTTTAGGGTTTTGGTTTTAGGGTTTAGGGTTTTAGGTTTAGGGTTTAGGTAATGTTCTTGCATATGTAGGGAATATTCCTCATTTTTTTTCTTGAATTTATGGCTTATAGTACACGGTTTCTACCGAATTTTTTGTTTTTCGACATTTTGTTTATATTTATAGTTTTTAGGGTTTAGGGTTTTAGTTTCAGGGTCTAGGGTTTCAGGTTTAGGGTTTAGGTAATGTTCTTGCCTACGTAGGGAATATTCCTCATTTTTTTTCTTCGATTTATGGCCAATAGTACACGGGTTTTACCGACTTTTTTGTTTTTTCACATTTTATTTATATTTGTATGGTTTAGGGTTTAGGGTTTTGGTTTTAGGGTTTAGAGTTTTAGGTTTAGGGTTTAGGTAATGTTTTTGCATATGTAGGGAATATTCCTTATTTTTTTTCTTGGATTTATGGCCAACAGTACACGGGTTTTACCGACTTTTTTGTTTTTGAGATTTTATTTATATTTGTAGGGTTTAGGGTTTAGGGTTTTGGTTTTAGGGTTTGGGGTTTTAGGTTTAGGGTTTAGGTAATGTTCTTGCATATGTAGGGAATATTCCTCATTTTTTTTCTTGAATTTATGGCTTATAGTACACGGATTCTACCGAATTTTTTGTTTTTCGACATTTTGTTTATATTTATAGTTTTTAGGGTTTAGGGTTTTGGTTTTAGGGTCTAGGGTTTCAGGTTTAGGGTTTAGGTAATGTTCTTGCATATGTAGGGAATATTCCTCATTTTTTTCTTGGATTTATGGCCAATAATACACAGGTTTTAGCGACTTTTTTGTTTTTGACATTTTATTTATATTTGTATGGTTTAGGGTTTAGGATTTTGGTTTTAGGGTTTAGGTAATGTTCTTGCATATGTAGGAAATTGATAAAGCCATAATTTTGGTCGGCCGCGTTAGTATTTTCAACAATAATATAATGGTAAATTAACTGTAAATAATGAACACTTCTTGGTCTTTATTATTGATCGGATTATTACACTTGCTCGGATTATTACACTTGCTCGGATTATTACTTAATTATTACAATTGTGCTCGATTTGACTATTTAATCTCTTATCTTGGTCATTCTCCTTTTTCTTCGATACTCGGCTCTTTCACTGTTCGGTTTGTTTCTTAATTGGCTAAGATTTGACTAGTTTCTCTCTTTTCTCAACTTCTCTCTATAATTTTTGAATAGATTTTCTGGGTCCTTTTCTAGGAGGGGTAGTTGGCTATTTATAGGCAACTACGCCTTTTTGGATGTTGACAAGTGTCTCCATCTTAGGTGTTTTTTTAGATATGGGTCCCTAGTTAAGTGGACTTGGGCTTTTATTAGTATCTATCTCTATTTTCTAGGAAAGGCATGTGATGACCCATCAAGCATTGGATACCCATTTATGAAGTGTGGGTCGATTACTACCCGAATAGAATATTCGGGTCTAATTTTTATGTTCTATCAAGTGCTCCCTGACTTCCTCGGCGTGGTCTCCATGTCGAGGGAGTCATGATCGGTCTGTCGAGGATATTACTTCGGTTTTGCTGTTCCCAAGGTTACATCGACAAATGCGATAGATTCACGACTGTTCCCTGGGGACCATTTGAGGTCATTAAGAGGTCCTATCTTGGTACCCATTTTCGAGGAAAACCCTTGATCTTCCCCACATTTATCTACTATAAAGGTGCCCCATCCCCCATTATCCCATTTATTATTACTTCGACTATGACATGATGGCTTCTCCCAATGGTTCGACAGGAGACAACTCTTCAGATTACGTTGCTTACTTGGAGAATGAGGTCAAGAAGGTTCGCGTCCTGAAAAAGAAATTGGCGGACGTGACCAAAAGGTTGTCAGACATGGATGCGGCGCACCACATGACCATGACTGATAGGGATTGGGCCTTCGAGCGTATAAAGAGGCTCGAGGCTTCGCTGGCTAAGCAAAAGGCAGCAAAAAGGACCTATAAACTTGCCTTCAAGAAGTTGCATACTCGGTCTAAACCGAGTTCGGATGATGATGAAGAAGGCTCTTCCTCGGAATAATTAGTCTTTTGTGATTTCATTGTATTGGGTGTCATCACCAAGTTGTAATCAAATCATGGAAAAATATTAATAAAACATCTTTTGTTTTTACTCTTGTCTGTTTATTTCATTGATACCTTATTGGATGACTTAATTGGATTTGAACTGCTGTGGTTAGCCATAAATGCTCTTGGAAAGTTCAAGAGGTTGTCTTTCTTCGAGATGACCTCTGATCTACCCCTTGTTTCTCCCTATAAAAGGGGACTGTCCCTGTATTCTTTGTGCAACTCATTCTTTATTAACGAACAAATGGCTTCTCCTCATGAAGATAGTGGTGACAACCTTCATGAATACGTTGCCCATCTCGAGGAGGAGGTTAGGAAGGCTCGTATCCTCGAAAGGAGTGCCGTTTCGGGGTCTAGGCCTGGCATGTCTTTGGGACTCCAGGCGAATTTATCAACGTTGCTGAAGAGGAATGCTTCTAACTCTTCGGATTCCTGTTTTGGAAGGTTATCGCCGAGGAGGAAGAAGTGCTCCTCGTCCATATCCGGGATATACACCTTCCTAAGTGTCTCTCCTACTTGTTCTTCAACAATCCTCTCAATTTTGGCTATTTGGTTAATCAGGTTCTTTGTGCTGGTGGGTTGTTCGACAACGCTCCATTGTTTTTGAAGAGTCGCGGTAATGTCCTCACAGCGTCTTGAATCTTCTTGACAGCCTCTGGCTGTCTCGATCTCTCCCTCATCATTTGGGTATTTGACTTTTTGGTGGTAGGTCGAGGGTATGGCCTTCATGGCATGCAGCCAAGGTCGGCCCAAGATCGCGTTATGGCCGGAGTTGTCGTTGACCACTAAGAATTCCACGGGAACTGACACGGATCCAGTTGTGACACTGAGGACGATCTTTCCCAATGGTTTAGTCATCTCAGAGATGAAGCTGATCAGTGTGACATCGGTAGGCTGTAGATCTTATAGCTTGAGTTCCATCTTGTCGAAGAGCTCCCTGTACATTATATCACAAGAGGCTCCTTGGTCAATAAGCACCTTGCTGACCGTGTCAAGGCTGATTTGAACACGGAGGTTAATGGCGTCTCCGTGGGGGTAAATCACCCCTTCTTCGTCAAGATCCGAGAAAGAAATGGGCGGATGTCGTCGTGGTGTGCATTGTCGTTTAGAGGTCGATGCCTGAGATGCCTTGGCTACTTGGCCAAAGTGAGCCAGTTGCCGTTGTCGTGACCGTCCCCCACCCGGGCCCTTGGGTCGTGACATATGAACGACGTTGATTGTTTTGCCTTGCCGGTCGTCGGCTCCCTCGATGGCCAGTTGTTTGCTTTTATTCTCAGATCCTTTGATGAACTTGGCTAGGTATCCCGCATCGCCCCATTGGTTCATTCTCCATCGCAGGTTACGGCAATGCTCAGTGAGATGGCCGTGATCCTCATGATATGCGCAGAAGAGCTTGGAATCTCTCTGATTGGGGGGAGAGGTGATCGGTTGTGGTCGGGAATACCAACTTTCCCTGCATATATCCTTGAGGATATCTTCAACAGATAGGTTGAAAGTGTATCGCAGCTCGACCGGTTCGAAAGTGTTTCGGTGTTCCCTCTCTTGGAGCCGACCTTGTTGAAACGGTTTGGGGGGCATTGGGTAGGTGAGCTGGAGCGGTTTGTGTTCGTTGATCGGTGTTGGGTATGCGGTCTGGAGTGGCTTGGGCTCGGGTGCTCGTGATCGCTCTACCCTGCTATGGACCTCGGGACCTTTGCCCTTTCTGGTCGGTTGGAATGTTTCTCCCTGGTTATTCCTAACTCTTTTGCGACCCACCTGCGCCTCCCGAACCGATTCTCTCCTTGGTAGAGTTCGGTTGAGGAAACGTAGTTCATCATTTTTATCAGTGAGGTGGGTACAGTAGGCCAGCAGGGAATCAGTGGTCAGGAAGTTTTTGCCTATGAACTTCCTTCTCGCCCAATATCCATTAGGGAATATTCCTCATTTTTTTTCTTGGATTTATGGCCAATAGTACACGGGTTTTACCGACTTTTTTGTTTTTGACATTTTATTTATATTTGTATGGTTTAGGGTTTAGGGTTTAGGGTTTTGGTTTTAGAGTTTAAGATTTTAGGTTTAGGGTTTAGGTAATGTTCTTGCATATGTAGGGAATATTCCTCATTTTTTTTCTTGGATTTATGGCCTATAGTACACGGTTTCTACCGTCTTTTTTGTTTTACGACATTTTATTTATAATTATAGGTTTTAGTGTTTAGGGTGTATGTTTTAGGGTTTAGGGTTTCTGCTTTAGGGTTTAGGTAATGTTCTTGCATATGTAGGGAATATTCCTCATTTTTTTTCTTGGATTTATGGCCAATAGTACACGGGTTTTACCGACCTTTTTGTTTTTTGACATTTTATTTATATTTGTATGGTTTAGGGTTTAGGGTTTTGGTTTTAGGGTTTAGGGTTTTAGGTTTAGGATTTAGGTAAGGTTCTTTCATATGTAGGGAATATTCCTCATTTTTTTTCCTTGGATTTATGGCCAATAGTACATGGGTTTTACCGACTTTTTTGTTTTTGACATTTTATTTATATTTGTATGGTTTAGGTTTTAGGGTTTAGGGTTTTGGTTTTAGAGTTTAAGATTTTAGGTTTAGGGTTTAGGTAATGTTCTTTCATATGTAGGGAATATTCCTCATTTTTTTTCTTGGATTTATGGCCAATAGTACACAGGTTTTACCGACTTTTTTGTTTTTTGACATTTTATTTATATTTGTATGGTTTAGGGTTTAGGGTTTTGGTTTTAGAGTTTAGGGTTTTAGGTTTAGGATTTAGGTAATGTTCTTGCATATGTAGGGAATATTCCTCATTTTTTTTCCTTGGATTTATGGCCAATATTACACGGGTTTTACCGACTTTTTTGTTTTTGACATTTTATTTATATTTGTATGGTTTAGGGTTTAGGGTTTTGGTTTTAGGGTTTAGGGTTTTAGGTTTAGGATTTAGGTAATGTTCTTACATATGTAGGGAATATTCCTCATTTTTTTTCTTGGATTTATGGCCAATAGTGCATGGGTTTTACCGACTTTTTTGTTTTTTGACATTTTATTTATATTTGTATGGTTTAGGGTTTAGGGTTTTGGTTTCAGGGTTTAGGATTTTAGGTTTCGGGTTTAGGTAATGTTCTTGCATATGTAGGGAATATTCCTCATTTTTTTTCTTGGATTTATGGCCTATAGTACACGGTTTCTACCATCTTTTTTGTTTTACGACATTTTATTTATAATTATAGGTTTTAGGGTTTAGGGTGTACGTTTTAGGGTTTAGGGTTTCAGGTTTAGGGTTAAGGTAATGTTCTTGCATATGTAGGGAATATTCCTTATTTTTTTTCTTGGATTTATGGCCAATAGTAGACGGGTTTTACCGACTTTTTTGTTTTTTGACATTTTATTTATATTTGTATCGTTTAGGGTTTAGGGTTTAGGGTTTAGGGTTTAGGGTTTTGGTTTTAGGGTTTAGTGTTTTAGGTTTAGGATTTAGGTAATGTTCTTGCATATGTAGGGAATATTCCTCATTTTTATTCTTGGATTTATGGCCTATAGTACACGGTTTCTACCGTCTTTTTTGTTTTACGACATTTTATTTATAATTATAGGTTTTAGTGTTTAGGGTGTATGTTTTAGGGTTTAGGGTTTCTGGTTTAGGGTTTAGGTAATGTTCTTGCATATGTAGGGAATATACCTCATTTTTTTTCTTGGATTTATGGCCAATAGTACACGGGTTTTACCGACTTTTTTGTTTTTTGACATTTTATTTATATATGTATGGTTTAGGGTTTTGGTTTTAGGTTTAGGGTTTAGGTAGTGTTCTTGCATATGTAGGGAATATTCCTCATTTTTTTTCTAGGATTTATGGCCTATAGTACACGGTTTCTACCGTCTTTTTTGTTTTACGACATTTTATTTATAATTATAGGTTTTAGGGTTTAGGGTGTATGTTTTAGGGTTTAGGGTTTCAGGTTTAGGGTTTAGGGTTTAGGTTTTAGAGTTTAGGATTTTAGGTTTAGGGTTTAGGTAATGTTCTTGCATATGTAGGGAATATTCCTCATTTTTTTTCTTGGATTTATGGCCAATAGTACACGGTTTCTACCGCCTTTTTTGTTTTACGACATTTTATTTATAATTATAGGTTTTAGGGTTTAGGGTGTATGTTTTAGGGTTTACGGTTTCAGGTTTAGGGTTAAGGTAATGTTCTTGCATATGTAGGGAATATTCCTCATTTTTTTTTCTTGGATTTATGGCCAATAGTACACGGGTTTTACCGGCTTTTTTGTTTTTGACATTTTATTTATAATTATAGATTTTAGTGTTAAGGGTGTATGTTTTATGGTTTAGGGTTTCAGGTTTAGGGTTTAGGTAATGTTCTTGCATATGTAGGTAATATTCCTCATTTTTTTTCTTCGATTTATGGCCAATAGTACACGGGTTTTAACGACTTTTTTGTTTTTTAACATTTTATTTATATTTGTATGGTTTAGGGTTTAGGGTTTTGGTTTTAGGGTTTAGGGTTTTAGGTTTAGGGTTAAGGTAATGTTCTTGCATATGTAGGGAATATTCCTTATTTTTTTTCTTGGATTTATGGCCAATAGTACACGGGTTTTACCGACATTTTTGTTTTTTGACATTTTATTTATATTTGTATGGTTTAGGGTTTAGGGTTTAGAGTTTTGGTTTTAGGGTTTAGGGTTTTAGGTTTAGGATTTAGGAAATGTTCTTGCATATGTAGGGAATATTCCTCATTCTTATTCTTGGATTTATGGCCTATAGTACACGGTTTCTACCGCCTTTTTTGTTTTACGACATTTTATTTATAATTATAGGTTTTAGTGTTTAGGGTGTATGTTTTAGGGTTTAGGGTTTCAGGTTTAGGGTTTAGGGTTTAGGTAAGGTTCTTTCATATGTAGGGAATATTCCTCATTTTTTTTCCTTGGATTTATGGCCAATAGTACACGGGTTTTACCGACTTTTTTGTTTTTGACATTTTATTTATATTTGTATGGTTTAGGTTTTAGGGTTTAAGTAATGTTCTTGCATATGTAGGGAATATTCCTCATTTTTTTTCTTGGATTTATGGCCAATAGTACACAGGTTTTACCGACTTTTTTGTTTTTTGACATTTTATTTATATTTGTATTGTTTAGGGTTTAGGGTTTTGGTTTTAGAGTTTAGGGTTTCAGGTTTAGGGTTAAGGTAATGTTCTTGCATATGTAGGGAATATTCCTTATTTTTTTTCTTGGATTTATGGCCAATAGTACACGGGTTTTACCGACTTTTTTGTTTTTTGACATTTTATTTATATTTGTATGGTTTAGGGTTTAGGGTTTTGGTTTTAGGGTTTTAGGTTTAGGATTTAGGTAATGTTCTTGCATATGTAGGGAATATTCCTCATTTTTATTCTTGGATTTATGGCCTATAGTTCACGGTTTCTACCGTCTTTTTTGTTTTACGACATTTTATTTATAATTATAGGTTTTAGTGTTTAGGGTGTATGTTTTAGGGTTTAGGGTTTCAGGTTTAGGGTTTAGGTAATGTTCTTGCATATGTAGGGAATATACCTCATTTTTTTTCTTGGATTTATGGCCAATAGTACACGGGTTTTACCGACTTTTTTGTTTTTTGACATTTTATTTATATATGTATGGTTTAGGGTTTAGGGTTTTGGTTTTAGGTTTAGGGTTTAGGTAGTGTTCTTGCATATGTAGGGAATATTCCTCATTTTTTTTCTAGGATTTATGGCCTATAGTACACGGTTTCTACCGTCTTTTTTGTTTTACGACATTTTATTTATAATTATAGGTTTTAGGGTTTAGGGTGTATGTTTTAGGGTTTAGGATTTCAGGTTTAGGGTTAAAGTAATGTTCTTGCATATGTAGGGAATATTCCTTATTTTTTTTCTTGGATTTATGGCCAATAGTACACGGGTTTTACCGACTTTTTTGTTTTTTGATATTTTATTTATATTTGTATGGTTTAGGGTCTAGGGTTTTGGTTTTAGGGTTTAGGGTTTTAGGTTTAGGGTTTAGGTAGTGTTCTTGCATATGTAGGGAATATTCCTCATTTTTTTTCTAGGATTTATGGCCTATAGTACACGGGTTTTACCAACTTTTTTGTTTTTTAACATTTTATTTATATTTGTATGGTTTAGGGTTTAGGGTTTTGGTTTTAGGGTTTAGAGTTTTAGGTTTAGGGTTTAGGTAATGTTTTTGCATATGTAGGGAATATTCCTCATTTTTTTCTTGGATTTATGGCCAACAGTACACGGTTTCTACCGACTTTTTTGTTTTTCGACATTTTGTTTATATTTATAGGTTTTAGGGTTTCGGGTTTTGGTTTTAGGGTATAGATATTTAGGTTTAGGGTTTAGGTAATGTTTTTGCATATGTAGGGAATATTCCTCATTTTTTTTCTTGGATTTATGGCCAATAGTACACGGAATTTACCGACTTTTTTGTTTTTGAGATTTTAGTTATATTTGTATGGTTTAGGGTTTTAGTTTTAGAGTTTAGGGTTTTAGGTTTAGGGTTTAGGTAATGTTCTTTCATATGTAGGGAATATTCCTCATTTTTTTTCTTGGATTTATTGCCTGTACACGTTTTCTACCGTCTCTTTTGTTTTAGGACATTTTATTTATAATTATAGGTTTTAGGGTTTAGGGGGTATGTTTTAGGGCTTAGGGTTTCAGGTTTAGGGTTAAGGTAATGTTCTTGCATATGTAGGGAATATTCCTTATTTTTTTTCTTGGATTTATGGCCAATAGTACACGAGTTTTACGGACTTTTTTGTTTTTTGACATTTTATTTATATTCGTATGGTTTAGGGTTTAGGGTTTTGGTTTTAGGGTTTAGGGTTTTAGGTTTAGGATTTAGGTAATGTTTTTGCATATGTAGGGAATATTCCTCATTTTTTTTCTTGGGTTTATGGCCAATAGTACACGGATTTTACCGACTTTTTTGTTTTTGAGATTTTATTTATATTTGTATGGTTTAGGGTTTAGGGTTTTGGTTTTAGAGTTTAGGTTTTAGGTTTAGGGTTTAGGTAATGTTCCTGCATATGTAGGGAATATTCCTCATTTTTTTTCTTGGATTTATTGCCTGTACACGTTTTCTACCGTCTCTTTTGTTTTACTACATTTTATTTATAATTATAGGGTTTAGGGTTTAGGGGGTATGTTTTCGGGTTTAGGGTTTCAGGTTTAGGGTTAAGGTAATGTTCTTGCATATGTAGGGAATATTCCTTATTTTTTTTCTTCGATTTATGGCCAATAGTACACGGGTTTTACCGACTTTTTTGTTTTTGACATTTTATTTATATTTGTATGGTTTAGGTTTTAGGGTTTAGGGTTTTGGTTATAGGGTTTTAGGTTTAGGATTTAGGTAATGTTCTTGCATATGTAGGGAATATTCCTCATTTTTTTTCTTGGATTTATGGCCTATAGTACATGGTTTCTACCGAATTTTTTTTTTTTCGACATTTTGTTTATATTTATAGTTTTTAGGGTTTAGGGTTTTGGTTTTAGAGTCTAGGGTTTCATATTTAGGGTTTAGGTAATGTTCTTGCATATGTAGGGAATATTCCTCATTTTTTTTCTTCGATTTATGGCCAATAGTACACGGGTTTTACCGACTTTTTTGTTTTTTAACATTTTATTTATATTTGTATGGTTTAGGGTTTAGGGTTTTGGTTTTAGGGTTTAGAGTTTTAGGTTTAGGGTTTAGGTAATGTTTTTGCATATGTAGGGAATATTCCTCATTTTTTTCTTGGATTTATGGCCAACAGTACACGGGTTTTACCGACTTTTTTGTTTTTGAGATTTTATTTATATTTGTATGGTTTAGGGTTTAGGGTTTTAGTTTTAGAGTTGAGGGTTTTAGGTTTAGGGTTTAGGTAATGTTCTTGCATATGTAGGGAATATTCCTCATTTTTTTTCTTGGATTTATTGCCTGTACACGTTTTCTACCGTCTCTTTTGTTTTAGGACATTTTATTTATAATTATAGGTATTAGGGTTTAGGGGGTATGTTTTAGGGTTTAGGGTTTCAGGTTTAGGGTTATGGTAATGTTCTTGCATATGTAGGGAATATTCCTTATTTTTTTTCTTGGATTTATGGCCAATAGTACACGGGTTTTACCGACTTTTTTGTTTTTTGACATTTTATTTATATTTGTATGGTTTAGGGTTTTGGTTTTAGGGTTTAGGGATTTAGCTTTAGGATTTAGGTAATGTTCTTGCATATGTAGGGAATATTCCTCATTTTTTTTCCTTGGATTTATGGCCAATAGTACACGGGTTTTACCGACTTTTTCGTTTTTTGACATTTTATTTATATTTATATTTGTATGGTTTAGGGTTTAGGGTTTTGGTTTTAGGGTTTAGGGTTTTAGGTTTAGGATTTAGGTAATGTTCTTGCATATGTAGGGAATATTCCTCATTTTTATTCTTGGATTTATGGCCAATAGTACACAGGTTTTACTGACTTTTTTGTTTTTTGACATTTTATTTATATTTGTATTGTTTAGGGTTTAGGGTTTTGGTTTCAGGGTTTAGGTAATGTTCTTGCATATGTAGGGAATATTCCTCATTTTTTTTCTTGGATTTATGGCCAATAGTACACGGGTTTTACCGACTTTTTTGTTTTTGACATTTTATTTATATTTGTATGGTTTAGGGTTTTGGTTTCACGGTTTAGGGTTTATCTAATGTTCTTGCATATGTAGGGAATATTCCTCTTTTTTTTTTCTTGGATTTATGGCCAATAGTACACGAGTTTTACCGACTTTTTTGTTTTAGACATTTTATTTATATTTGTATGGTTTAGGGTTTAGGGTTTAGGTAATGTTCTTGCATATGTAGGGAATATTCCTCATTTTTTTTCTTGGATTTATGGCCTATAGTACACGGTTTCTACCGTCTTTTTTGTTTTACGACATTTTATTTATAATTATAGGTTTTAGTGTTTAGGGTGTATGTTTTGGGGTTTAGGGTTTCAGGTTTAGGGTTTAGGTAATGTTCTTGCATATGTAGGGAATATTCCTCATTTTTTTTCTTGCATTTATGGCCAATAGTACACGGGTTTTACCGACTTTTTTCTTTTTTGATATTTTATTTATATATGTATGGTTTAGGGTTTAGGGTTTAGGGTTTTGGTTTTAGGGTTTAGGGATTTGGGTTTAGGGTTTAGGTAATGTTCTTGCATATGTAGGGAATATTCCTCATTTTTTATCTTGGATTTATGGCCTAAAGTACACGGTTTCTACCGACTTTTTTGTTTTTCGACATTTTATTTATATTTATAGGTTTTATTGTTTAGGGTGTATGTTTTAGGGTTTATGGTTTCTGTTTTGGGGTTTAGGTAATGTTCTTGCATATGTAGGGAATATTCCTCATTTTTTTTCTTGGATTTAAGGCCAATAGTACCCGGGTTTTACCGACTTTTTTGTTTTTTGACATTTTATTTATATTTGTATGGTTTAGGGTTTAGGGTTTTGGTTTTAGGGTTTAGGGTTTAGGTAATGTTCTTGCATATGTAGGGAATATTCCTCATTTTTTTTCTTGGATTTATGGCCAACAGTACACGGGTTTTACCGACTTTTTTGTTTTTGACATTTTATTTATATTTGTATGGTTTAGGGTTTAGGGTTTTGGTTTTAGAGTTTAGGGTTTTGGGTTTAGGGTTTAGGTAATGTTCTTGCATATGTAGGGAATATTCCCATTTTTTACTTGGATTTATGGCCTATAAGTACACGGTTTCTACCGACTTTTTTGTTTTTCGACATTTTGTTTATATTTATAGGTTTTAGGGTTTAGGGTTTTGGTTTTAGGGTTTAGAGTTTAGGTAATGTTTTTGCTTATGTAGGGAATATTGCTCATTTTTTTTCTTGGATTTTTGGCCAATAGTACACGGATTTTAGCGACTTTTTTGTTTTTGAGATTTTATTTATATTTGTATGGTTTAGGGTCTAGGGTTTTGGTTTTAGAGTTTAGGGTTTTAGGTTTAGGTAATGTTCTTGCATATGAAGGGAATATTCCTCATTTTTATTCTTGGATTTATGGCCAATGGTACACAGGTTTTACCGACTTTTTTGTTTTTTGACATGTTATTTGTATTGTATGGTTTAGGGTTTAGGGTTTTGGTTTCAGGGTTTAGGGTTTTAGGTTTAGGGTTTAGGTAATGTTCTTGCATATGTAGGGAATATTCCTCATTTTTTACTTGGATTTATGGCCTATAGTACACGGTTTCTACCGGCTTTTTTGTTTTTAGGGTTTAGGGTCTGGGGTTTCAGGTTTAGGGTTTAGGTAATGTTCTTGCATATGTAGGGTATATTCCTCCTTTTTTTTCTTCGATTTATGGCCAATAGTACACGGGTTTTACCGACTTTTTTGTTTTTTAACATTTTATATATATTTGTATGGTTTAGGGTTTAGGGTTTAGGGTTTAGGGTTTTGGTTTTAGGGTTTCAGGTTTAGGGTTAAGCTAATGTTCTTGCATATGTAGGGTATATTCCTCATTTTTTTTTCTTGGATTTATGGCCAATAGTACACGAGTTTTACCGACTTTTTTGTTTTAGACATTTTATTTATATTTGTATGGTTTAGGGTTTAGGTAATGTTCTTGCATATGTAGGGAATATTCCTCATTTTTTTTCTTGGATTTATGGCCTATAGTACACGGTTTCTACCGTCTTTTTTGTTTTACGACATTTTATTTATAATTATAGGTTTTAGTGTTTAGGGTGTATGTTTTGGGGTTTAGGGTTTCAGGTTTAGGGTTTAGGTAATGTTCTTGCATATGTAGGGAATATTCCTCATTTTTTTTCTTGGATTTATGGCCAATAGTACACGGGTTTTACCGACTTTTTTGTTTTTTGATATTTTATTTATATATGTATGGTTTAGGGTTTAGGGTTTAGGGTTTAGGGTTTTGGTTTTAGGGTCTAGGATTTCAGGTTTAGGGTTTAGGTAATGTTCTTGCATATGGAGGGAATATTCCTCATTTTTTTTCTTGAATTTATGGCTTATAGTACACGGGTTTTACCGACTTTTTTGTTTTTTGACATTTTATTTATATTAGTATGGTTTAGGGTTTAGGGTTTTGGTTTTAGGGTTTAGGATTTTAGATTTATGGTTTAGGTAATGTTCTTGCATATGTAGGGAATATTCCTCATTTTTTTTCTTGGATTTATGGCCAATAGTACACGGGTTTTACCGACTTTTTTGTTTTTGACATTTTATTTATATTTGTATGGTTTAGGGTTTAGGGTTTTGGTTTTAGAGTTTAAGATTTTAGTTTTAGGGTTTAGGTAATGTTCTTGCATATGTAGGGAATATTCCTCATTTTTTTTCTTGGATTTATGGCCTATAGTACACGGTTTCTACCGTCTTTTTTGTTTTACGACATTTTATTTATAATTATAGGTTTTAGTGTTTAGGGTGTATGTTTTAGGGTTTAGGGTTTCAGGTTTAGGGTTTAGGTAATGTTCTTGCATATGTAGGGAATATTCCTCATTTTTTTTCTTCGATTTATGGCCAATAGTACACGGGTTTTACCGACTTTTTTGTTTTTTAACATTTTATATATATTTGTATGGTTTAGGGTCTAGGGTTTAGGGTTTTGGTTTTAGGGTTTCAGGTTTAGGGTTAAGGTAATGTTCTTGCATATGTAGGGAATATTCCTTATTTTTTTTCTTGGATTTATGGCCAATAGTACACGGGTTTTACTGACTTTTTTGTTTTTTGACATTTTATTTATATTTGTATTGTTTAGGGTTTAGGGCTTTGGTTTCAGGGTTTAGGGTTTTAAGTTTAGGGTTTAGGTAATGTTCTTGCATATGTAGGGAATATTCCTCATTTTTTTTCTTGGATTTATGGCCAATACTACACGGGTTTTACCGACTTTTTTGTTTTTGACATTTTATTTATATTTGTATGGTTTAGGGTTTAGGGTTTTGGTTTCAGTGTTTAGGGTTTTAGGTTTAGGGTTTAGGTAATGTTCTTGCCTATGTAGGGAATATTCCTCATTTTTTTTTCTTGGATTTATGGCCAATAGTACACGGGTTTTACCGACTTTTTTGTTTTTTGACATTTTATTTATATACGTATGGTTTAGGGTTTAGGGTTTAGGATTTTGGTTTTAGGGTTTAGGGTTTTGGGTTTAGGATTTAGGTAATGTTCTTGCATATGTAGGGAATATTCCTCTTTTTTTTTTCTTGGATTTATGGCCAATAGTACACGGGTTTTACCGACTTTTTTGTTTTTTGACATTTTATTTATATACGTATGGTTTAGGGTTTAGGGTTTAGGATTTTGGTTTTAGGGTTTAGGGTTTCTGTTTTAGGGTTTAGGTAATGTTCTTGCATATGTAGGGAATATTCCTCATTTTTTTTCTTGGATTTGAGGCCAATAGTACACGGGTTTTACCGACTTTTTTGTTTTTTGACATTTTATTTATATTTGTATGGTTTAGGGTTTAGGGTTTTGGTTTTAGGGTTTAGGGTTTAGGGTTTTAGGTTTAGGGTTTAGGTAATGTTCTTGCATATGTAGGGAATATTCCTCATTTTTTTTCTTGAATTTATGGCTTATAGTACACGGATTCTACCGAATTTTTTGTTTTTCGACATTTTGTTTATATTTATAGTTTTTAGGGTTTAGGGTTTTGGTTTTAGGGTCTAGGGTGTCAGGTTTAGGGTTTAGGTAATGTTCTTGCATATGTGGGGAATATTCCTCATTTTTATTCTTGAATTTATGGCCAATAGTACACAGGTTTTACTGACTTTTTTGTTTTTTGACATTTTATTTATATTTGTATTGTTTACGGTTTAGGTTTTTGGTTTCAGGGTTTAGGGTTTTAGGTTTAGGGTTTAGGTAATGTTCTTGCATATGTAGGGAATATTCCTCATTTTTTTTCTTGGATTTATGGCCAATAGTACACGGGTTTTACCGACTTTTTTGTTTTTGACATTTTATTTATATTTGTATTGTTTAGGGTTTAGGGTTTTGGTTTCAGGGTTTAGGGTTTTAGGTTTAGGGTTTAGGTAATGTTCTTGCATATGTAGGGAATATTCCTCATTTTTTTTCTTGGATTTATGGCCAATAGTACACGGGTTTTACCGACTTTTTTGTTTTTGACATTTTATTTATATTTGTATTGTTTAGGGTTTAGGGTTTTGGTTTCAGGGTTTAGGGTTTTAGGTTTAGGGTTTAGGTAATGTTCTTGCATATGTAGGGAATATTCCTCATTTTTTTTTCTTGGATTTATGGCCAATAGTACACGAGTTTTACCGACTTTTTTGTTTTAGACATTTTATTTATATTTGTATGGTTTAGGGTTTAGGGTTTAGGGTTTAGGGTTTTGGTTTTAGAGTTTAAGATTTTAGGTTTAGGGTTTAGGTAATGTTCTTGCATATGTAGGGAATATTCCTCATTTTTTTTCTTGGATTTATGGCCTATAGTACACGGTTTCTACCGTCTTTTTTGTTTTACAACATTTTATTTATAATTATAGGTTTTAGTGTTTAGGGTGTATGTTTTAGGGTTTAGGGTTTCTGCTTTAGGGTTTAGGTAATGTTCTTGCATATGTAGGGAATATTCCTCATTTTTTTTCTTCGATTTATGGCCAATAGTACACGGGTTTTACCGACTTTTTTGTTTTTTGACATTTTATTTATATATGTATGGTTTAGGGTTTAGGGTTTAGGGTTTTGGTTTTAGGGTTTAGGGTTTTGGGTTTAGGGTTTAGGTAATGTTCTTGCATATGTAGAGAATATTCCTCATTTTTTATCTTGGATTTATGGCCTAAAGTACACGGTTTCTACCGACTTTTTTGTTTTTCGACATTTTATTTATATTTATTGGTTTTAGGGATTAGGGTGTATGTTTTAGGGTTTAGAGTTTCTGCTTTAGGGTTTAGGTAATGTTCTTGCATATGTAGGGAATATTCCTCATTTTTTTTCTTGGGTTTATGGCCAATAGTACACGGATTTTACCGACTTTTTTGTTTTTGAGATTTTATTTATATTTGTATGGTTTAGGGTTTAGGGTTTTGGTTTTAGGGTTTTAGGTTTAGGATTTAGGTAAGGTTCTTGCATATGTAGGGAATATTCCTCATTTTTTTTCTTCGATTTATGGCCAATAGTACACGGGTTTTACCGACTTTTTATTTTTTTGACATTTTATTTATATTTGTATGGTTGAGGGTTTAGGGTTTTGATTTTAGGGTTTAGGGTTTTAGGTATAGGTTTTAGGTAATGTTCTTGCATATGTAGGGAATATTCCTCATTTTTTTTCTTGGATTTATGGCCAATAGTACACAGGTTTTACCGAATTTTTCGTTTTTTGACATTTTATTTATATTTGTATGGTTTAGGGTATAGGGTTTTGGTTTTAGAGTTCAGGATTTTAGGTTTAGGGTTTAGGTAATGTTCTTGCATATGTAGGGAATATTCCTCATTTTTTTTCTTGGATTTATGGCCTATAGTACACGGTTTCTACCGTCTTTTTTGTTTTACGACATTTTATTTATAATTATGGGTTTTAGGTTTTAGGGTGTATGTTATAGGGTTTAGGGTTTCAGGTTTAGGGTTAAGGTAATGTTCTTGCATATGTAGGGAATATTCCTTATTTTTTTTCTTGGATTTATGGCCAATAGTACACGGGTTTTACCGACTTTTTTGTTTTTTGACATTTTATTTATATTTGTATGGTTTAGGGTTTAGGGTTTAGGTTTTTGGTTTTAGGGTTTAGGGTTTTAGGTTTAGGATTTAGGTAATGTTTTTGCATATGTAGGGAATATTCCTCATTTTTTTTCTTGGGTTTATGGCCAATAGTACACGGATTTTACCGACTTTTTTGTTTTTGAGATTTTATTTATATTTGTATGGTTTAGGGTTTAGCGTTTTGGTTTTAGGGTTTTAGGTTTAGGATTTAGGTAAGGTTCTTGCATATGTAGGGAATATTCCTCATTTTTTTTCTTCGATTTATGGCCAATAGTACACGGGTTTTACCGACTTTTTATTTTTTTGACATTTTATTTATATTTGTATGGTTGAGGGTTTAGGGTTTTGATTTTAGGGTTTAGGGTTTTAGGTATAGGTTTTAGGTAATGTTCTTGCATATGTAGGGAATATTCCTCATTTTTTTTCTTGGATTTATGGCCAATAGTACACAGGTTTTACCGACTTTTTTGTTTTTTGAAATTTTATTTATATTTGTATGGTTTAGGGTTTAGGGTTTTGGTTTTAGAGTTCAGGATTTTAGGTTTAGGGTTTAGGTAATGTTCTTGCATATGTAGGGAATATTCCTCATTTTTTTTCTTGGATTTATGGCCTATAGTACACGGTTTCTACCGTCTTTTTTGTTTTACGACATTTTATTTATAATTATGGGTTTTAGGTTTTAGGGTGTATGTTATAGGGTTTAGGGTTTCAGGTTTAGGGTTAAGGTAATGTTCTTGCATATGTAGGGAATATTCCTTATTTTTTTTCTTGGATTTATGGCTAATAGTACACGGGTTTTACCGACTTTTTTGTTTTTTGACATTTTATTTATATTTGTATGGTTTAGGGTTTAGGGTTTAGGTTTTTGGTTTTAGGGTTTAGGGTTTAGGGTTTTAGGTTTAGGATTTAGGTAATGTTTTTGCATATGTAGGGAATATTCCTCATTTTTTTTCTTGGGTTTATGGCCAATAGTACACGGATTTTACCGACTTTTTTGTTTTTGAGATTTTATTTATATTTGTATGGTTTAGGGTTTAGGGTTTTGGTTTTAGGGTTTTAGGTTTAGGATTTAGGTAAGGTTCTTGCATATGTAGGGAATATTCCTCATTTTTTTTCTTCGATTTATGGCCAATAGTACACGGGTTTTACAGACTTTTTATTTTTTTGACATTTTATTTATATTTGTATGGTTTAGGGTTTAGGGCTTTGGTTTTAGAGTTCAGGATTTTAGGTTTAGGGTTTAGGTAATGTTCTTGAATATGTAGGGAATATTCCTCATTTTTTTTCTTGGATTTATGGCCTATAGTACACGGTTTCTACCGTCTTTTTTGTTTTACGACATTTTATTTATAATTATGGGTTTTAGGTTTTAGGGTGTATGTTATAGGGTTTAGGGTTTCAGGTTTAGGGTTAAGCTAATGTTCTTGCATATGTAGGGAATATTCCTTATTTTTTTTCTTGGATTTATGGCCAATAGTACACGGGTTCACTACAAGAAAAATACTCTAGGCCGACAAAAAAATTTCGTCGCTAAAGATGATATTTCGTCGCCTAAACATTTAGGCGACAAAAATTTCGTCGCTAAGACTTCGTCGCGTATGTACTGTCGGGCGGGAACCTCGCGACGAAAACTATATTCGTCGGGCAAGTTTCACTTTTGCCGACGAATTGGGCGACAAAAATGTTTCGTCGGGCAAGTTTAATTTTTGCCGACGAATTGGGCGACAAAGTTTCGTCGGGCAAGTTTCACTTTTGCCGACGAATTGGGCAACAAAACTTTTTCGTCGAGCAAGTTTAGTTTTTGCCGACGAATTAGGCGACAAAAAATGTTCATCGCTAGATTTGTTCCGACGAAAAATTTCGTCGCTATATGTGAATCATAAGGTCACGAAGAATTGACTTACCGACAAATACTACGTCGGCAGAAAGATCTTTTAACGATGAATCTAACTCATTGTTTGAAAAAAAAATTGTCGGCACAATTCTTATTATGTAACATTTCACTTCGATTTTGGAGAAATGATTTGTCGGCGATAATTTAGTCTATCTATAGTATATTATTAAAATTAATCATTACAAAATATATTTTTATCTAATAATTAATTAAACGAATATTAAGATCAATATTATGAAAACAATCAATAAAATAAATTCCATATTAAAGATCCAAACAACATATATTTACAAAACGAGTAATAAAAATGAATAATTCTAAATATAAATTCTAAATCATAAAAACATGAAACATCTATCATGTAGATGTACTGTCATCATCGTGCTTATCCTCTACAATTTTTTCGAACCCTTCTTCCGGAAGTGTAAAACCTTGATTGTAAAAAGATTTTGCTAACGCGTATGTCATTCTTTCCGATGCATGCAGACGTCGTTCCGTGTCTTCCCTAGCAGTCTTCTCATCGGCCAATTGTCGCTCTAACTCATTGATACGAGACGATGTACCGCCTTGTGTAGTTTTAGATGACTCCGGGTCTCGATACCTTCCGAAACCCAACCCACGAATTTCCTTTCCAGCTCTTGTACCTAGCGTCTTCATTAATATTTTTTGACCAGCATCCACGGGAACAATAATTTTCTCAACTTTTGTACCTTCAGGATATCCAACAGCCAATTCTTCCAGTAATGCTTTTGCTTGGGACATCATCTCCTCCTAAGCACACAAAAAATAACCATTAATAATCATTAGAAGTATAAGATGAAAGAAACTACTCGATGCTAAATTTATACCCATACGTAATTTTTATAACCTTAAAGATATAATTTTAATCGTAGATGAAGAAATTAAGATTTATCTATATAAAGAATGAAAAATGTTACATTAAAAAAACATTGTTGAACCATTTTTATATCAATATGTCTAGAGTCTTGGACACATGATTTAATCAAACAATTTATTACTTGATCTGTGGCTATAACTTTATCCTTCTATTTTTTTGGTAGATAAGTTCATATATTTGTATTTTTTTTAATTGTACGGAGGAATCAGTTATTTTTAGTCAACATATGAATTTGAAATGAAACACCACACAAGTAAAATAAGTCAGCTACGTCAACCAAGAAATTTCTCAACTGCTACGACAACCAAGAAATAAGTCAGCCACTCTAGAAAAAATCAAACAGAAAAAACTAGAACGGCTAGAAAGATGCAACTACAAAATTAACAGCATGAGCAAACTTACTAGCATGAGAATTTCAAATGCATCGCCAAATAGTGTAACAAGGTGAAAAAGTTACACTTTTACGAGCATTTTTTTTCCTTATAAGAAATCGATATTTCTATATATCCCTCCAGAAAACCAAGTAGTAATAAGCAAAAATCAGTAATACAAGGTCCCATGATATCTCCATTCCAAAAACTTTCAATTTTATATTTTAGTCACTTAGTAACTTCACCTTTTTGCTTAATGTTTATAATCAAGCTTAATAACACAAAAAATATACCAAAGAAGTATATCGGAAAACACATTCCAGAACTTATAATACGTAGGATAACAGAGCTAAATTCTAAGTAAGATAACACTTGGAGAGATAAAAAAACAAACTTCATGGATCTTAGAAATTAAAAAAAAAACTGTTTAATAAACTATATCGGTTGGAAACAAATATGAATAGTTCATATATATGATAAATTGAGATAAATTGCAAGCATGTTTTTAGTTCTTTTGATGGATAATGTTAAGTTGGGAATGAACACAACGTTTTTCCCAATATCCGGAAAAACAGCTTATTTGATAAATAATAAAATAAAACTTAGTTAGAAATATAGTTTGATTAACAGTGTCATTTAAAATAAAGTTGTGAATCGAAAAACAAAAGATTTATCCGAAAAAAGAAATATTATTCAAATTAATTAACTTTTAAGAATGGATGACCAGACAGCTTTTCTATTTCTCCCCTAAACAAACAACTTGACTAATTACAACCAAACAGTACGTATCAAAAGCCTCAAAGAACAAAACAAATAAAGTTAAATACTACATTAAGACAAATAAAATTCTCAAAAAACCTAAAAATAAGGTAATAATATAGTTATATTCAAAACTAGCCAGCGATGTAGTAGTCATTAAATGAAACTTTTAAATTGTATAAAGTCTAAGAAACTTACATATTTCTCTTTAGCCACGTCATTCGTCCATACACCAGATTTTGTATACGACTCTTTAAACGTATCAATATCAGGGAATTGCGAACCTTTCTGCGAAATAATATAAATTTGATCAAGTAAAATAACAATGATAAGTCTTTGAATTGAAGGAAAAATCAACTTGTTTTTTCTAGTACCTCAACTTGTTTCTCATATCTCAAGGACATAGGCATTGATCCACCATGATGTTCATACTGTTTTTTCCCTCGATTTTCTTTGTTAATTGTGCTCTGCTTCTAAAATAGGTAAACATTTATCTTAAGTTGACAACCAAGAATTACATTTATTATCTTACGTTGACAACCAAAAATTACATTTATTGAACTATTAAAACAATTGAGTTAAATAACCTGAAATCTTTCTGACATAAAATGATCACACATGCTAACCCAATCTTTCTCTTCCCTATCCTGCCACTCTAGAGGTGGGTGCGATTTTGCATCTTGTGGAGTGAAATCTTGAAAATACTCGTGCAATTCACTTTTAAACTCACGAAAAGTCTTTGCAAACTGCTTGTCCAAGTACTTAGATATCCGAGCTTCAAGTTTTCCCTTCTCGTCAATTTCGAAGTCAAAATGCAACTACAAAATTAAATTTTTAATGTTAATAATTCTGAAATTTTAACCACACAAATGTATTTTCATATCCAACTCGCTTCTTTTTCTTCTCCTAAATCCACAATTAAAACTGCCATTAGTTTAACTACACAACAGTCTCGTTTGATTGCATCCTATAAGTAAAAAAGTACACTTATTTGGTGAAGCTAAAATAATTATTTGGTGAAGCTAAAAACGTATACTTTTAGTGTTCATTCTTAAGTATGTTTATACTATTTGGTTAACACCAAAAAAATATTTCACATAAAAATGTTGTTTGGTGTTATTTGTGTACTTCTTATTATTTTTATGTTGAAAAGGACTATTCTACCCTTTTTCTTATCAATATTTACCATTACAATAGGTGATCTAGGTAGCAAATTATTTTAGTATGAACCTTAAAATGGAAACCTTTCATTGGGAAAAAAAGCAGTGAGGGAAAAAAATAGACAATACATGTTTTTTTACTAAAAGCTTGTATAAATTATACCCATTTAATTGGGTTCGTAAACTATTTCTCGACCATATGAGATGCTATTGGTCCAACTTATTCAAAAAGAGCATATACACATATATTAGAGATGATGACATCAAGTTGCAGAATAAAATGTTTATATTACAGAACAAGGCTTGATGGAAATATTCTACTAATATGAGAAGAAAAGCTAATTTTTGCACACTTGGTTAAATCATTTATGCAAAAAGAAATAAACTGCAATATGAAGCTTTTGCCTTGTTTACTTGATTATAAGTAAGTTTTACAGAAGCCACCTGAACAATAAAATTTTCTTATAAGTAAAATCCTTTATAAGTTTACTTTTGAAAGGCTGCCAAACAAGGTCGTTCATATGATTCTTTGTTATTGTTAAAAAATCAAATTTGTAAAATTTAAACAAAAAGGATATGCAACCTCAGGCAAGGAAAAAGCAATTAAGTAATCAAAATACATAAAGGAAAGATAACAAATGAATTAATTTATTTAGTAAGCGATTTAAAACTCAATACCATCAGACTTCGGATAGCTTCATCCTTCTTTATCGCATCCATTTTGCTCCAATAACCATCATGCATAGGGAGATCCTTCCTAGTCTGGACCCCTATTGCATGTGAAAGTAAACTCGAGATTCTATGACCAGTTGGTCGCCCGTGATAAACATCAAGCCGGACTTGAATTGTTCTGTCATTCATTCGCGTCATTTGTGCAATCTTTGAGGAATTGCATGCTCCACGCTGTCTCTTACGAGCATTTCCGCTTGTAGGGAAGTAACCACCACCTACAAATTAAATCAGTCTAATTGAAACATTTAAAATAAAATCTAGTTGTAAACATCATTGTTACATTAGTTAACTCTTACCACCAACTCCATCTGTTGCGTGGACAATATCATCGTTGTTTTCAGGCACATCATTATTGTTTTCGGGCATGGAAACATCATCGTTTTTTTCGGGTATGGAAACATCATCATTGTTTTCGGGCATGGAAATATCATCGCTGTTTTCAGGAATGGAAATATCATTTGTACTAGGGCGTTTTTTATGACGACGTACTGCAGACCTGCGCTCAACCTTACCATTGTTTTCGAGCAAGGCAACATCATCGTTGTTTTCAGAAATGGACGCATCGCTTCTATTTGGGTCAATGATAGGGCGTTTTTTTTTACGCCGAACTGCAGACTTGCGCTCAAACTCATTAGAAACATTTGAATCATGATTATTTGTTGTAGTATTAGTAGGTGTCCCACTTTCTTTACGTTGAACTCTTGACTCATGCTGAGACACATTGGAAAGAAGTGGATCGTGATGATTTGTATTCAAAATAACATTTGTTCCACGTGCATTACGTTGGATTGTTGACCCACATACAACGTCATCGGAAACGGATCGAGCAACAGTAGGCTTGTTTAGGATTTTGGTTTGCTCAATTTTAATATCTCTAACATGTGAGCTGCTAGGTATGGTTGTCTGGGGCGATACACGTATTGAAGAACCACGAAATTTCGAAGAAATTGTGGATACCTGTTGAGCAATGATGAAACTAAAAATGAATATACCACAATAAATGTAAACATGGCTAGTCCTAGTGCTTTTAACACCTAAGACAAGTCGCTTTTATATATTGGCTAATGAAGTATAAACATATTCGAATTTTACTGAACACAAAATTGAAAAATAACGTTCCTTCCACGTACATTACGCTGGATTGCTGACCCATGTTCAACGTCATCGGAAACAGATCGATCAACAATAGGTTTGTTGAGAATTGTGCCTTGCTCAATTTTAATATCTCTAAGGCGTGAATTGCTAGTTACTGTTGCCTGTGACGATGCACGCATTGAAGAACCACGGAGATTCGAAGAAATTGTGGAAACCTGTTGAGCAATGATGAAACCAAAAATGAATATACCATGATAAATATAAATAGGGCCGGTCCTAGCGCTTTTAACACCTAAGCCAAGTCTATGTTTTTACGCCTATTTTATTTTAGAGTTTAATTTTAATGCAATTCTTTTGACTCCTAAAAATTATACGTAACGCAAATCTTCAGTTTTTATAAAGTTAAAATACTCATAAATATATGTTAATAGTTTCTTTTATATATCGGTCTAATGAAGTATAAACATATTCGAATTTTACTGAACACAAAATTGAAACAATAAACAAAAATAATGATGCCATGAGGTTATGAAGCCTTAGACATATATAGTGATGCAAGCTTAGGGTCTGCACCATAACCAATTGGGCTGGAAGGAATATGTGAAAGAAAAGCGTTATGTATATATATATAAATTATAAAACTACCAGAGTTTCTTAGGTAATTTTTTTCCTGGTGCCTTTTCCGACCTTGGCGCCTAAGTGACTTGGCTGTTTTGGCTTACTATAGGGACGGCCCTGAATGTAAAGTAAATAACATAACCATTAACAAACAATGATATTATATCGGAACAAACTCGTGTAATAGTTACCACAAGTTAGCTTTTTTATATAATTCCTTAAAAGTTCATCTAGGAGGCTCGGTATTTGCTAATTATATATAAAAATCCAACTCATCTTTATTCGCTTGGACCTAACCACCGGTACCAAACTTTGATATAATATAAATACTGTACATGCATGTCAAAAACTATACACTTCAGTCGAGTTCAAATAACTTATTTTCACAACTAATCTCAGAATTCTAGTTTACTGCAGCTTTTAAGCAAATAAGCCTTTATTTGACCCTAGTTTATTCAAACAACAAGCCAGTAGCATCAACCTATAAAAGGAAACATCCTTCAAAAGAAAAAAAGAAAGAAGAATATACACCTTAGGGTCAACCATGGCGGAGGATGGCCCGTACTTTATTCTAGTCAGCACAATCTGCAACCACAAACAAAATTAAGAAAAATTAGCCATCTCTTTGTCTTTCTTCTAGCACAACCCTCAAATTAGAAGAAGGGAAAATGCATTCATCATTATCATTCAAAAAAGAAAAACCAAACTTGTACCAAATCTTGCTATTCACTATATTATAACGAAATAGAATACTTGTCCAGAACAGAAGTAAAATAAATAAAAGAAACTGGTTTTGATTCAACGGTTGCAGTCATTATCATGAATCACAGAATCAGTATAAGTCGGTATGAATAAGTTTTGTGTATCACTTATCAGAGCGACTCCACCATCACACGGACGTGGTTTCTCTTAACAATAGAATAAGATTTTAAAAAATTATTAATAAATGATTTATATTTTATTTTTAAAAAGGATCTAAGGATTTTACTCCTACCCCAACACTCAAACCCACAACCTCCTATTTGAGAGTGTGAGTGGCCACCAGGTCAGCGCTAATAATTTAAAGATATATATTTACCTAGTATTTACCAATTATAAGTATTTACTTTTCGACAACTTCTCCTTTGAAGTGTATTCTCGTCATAATAATATTGTCTAATCCAAGATGCATTAAATAGTATTTTTCTGATCAAAACTTAGAAAGAGAGGATAAAAAGCATGTGTTTACGTGACCATACAAGTCCGAAGGTATTGCTAATCTCATTACTACTAATACCGCAACCAAACGAGGCCTATAAGTATTAACACAGCAATGGAAGGGGCAAAAAGAATTCTTTAACAAAACTACATGGAGCACTTATTAATTAGCAAGGACCTTAAAGTAATAAAAAAAATACAGTAATGGCATTTGCTTACAAAGAGTAATACATCTAATCTGCGAGCTGCTCATGGCCGCAATAACATTTGCTTAGTATACATAGAGATAAGAAAAGAATGTTGCTGAAAACATTTGCATCACGAGAACAAAATTTAGTCTACTGACAATTGTGTAATATAAGTGAAGATGTAATGACTTACAAACCGAAAGAAGACTACGAGAGTTAAAGCACAAATCCCTCCAAGAAGAATGTGAAGGCCACTTCTGGCTGTTTTCTGCAAGCAGGTAATAAACTCCCAGATTATCCTCAGGAGTCAGAAACTTACAAAAATAACAAATATAAGATATAATCAAATAAAACTATGGAACCGTAAGCAAAGATCTGCCAGCAAAAGCAACTAACAAATGACGTAGTAAGCCATACTCATTACTCCACAGGTAGCAGCCAGCAGTAGCCTTTGGGGGGCAGAGAAAGACTTAGAGAGAGAAGCAGGTGATGAAAATACAGATCTCATGAAATCCTAACGGGTAAGACTATAACGCTAGAGGTCGAATCATTGGACACTATTGACAACATCAACTCTAAGGTCCAGAATAAGAAAGGTAATCCCTCCAGGACCAGCAACCACTCATCTTGCTAGAAAACAGCCCGAGGACGAAAGGATGCTCGCTGGCTACAACATCCAGAAGGAGCCACCACTCCACCTGATCCTCTGTCTCCGCGGTGGTGCCAAGAAGAGGAAAAAAGCTTACACAACTCCCAAGGCGATCAGGCACAAGAAGAAGAAGTTCAAGCTTGCACTGCCACTAGTTTACAAGATGGGTAACAGCTCATCCCAAATTCGTACCAGATTCCCCAATATATTCTTCATCAGTTTTGTCTTTTGACTTTTTTTTAATACTTATAACTTAGAGAAAGCTCATTTTAACTCTTAACAACTTCCCTCTTCAATGCGTTCTCCTGCCTAACTTTGTCATGTTTTAGATATGTATCTGACGGGATGCTTGACTACTTAACATTTTATTATTTTGGCAAGTCAAAATGAATAAGGGAAACGAAATCCATGACTACATATACAGAAAAAAGAAATAACTATACAAGAGCCGTGAATACAATTAGCTTAAACTTCTCCTTACTATCATGCTTGGGTGCACATTATGGGTTAAATGAAAGGACTGCTTGCCAAAAAAGAAAAAAAAAGCTAATGTTCCCAAGCAAGATTGTAAATTTACTACTATTTTGTATCTCAAAGGCTCTTACTTAGTAGAAAAACTCATTCCAAAATATAATAAGAGAACTTGCAGGGTGGATAGAGCTTGAACGAGAGTCTGGCATTTATAGTTATAGGAGAACAAAGTACCCCAAGGAGGGAAAAAAAAGTGTATATAGCTTCATCACGCAAAAAATATACACCATGTACAGTGCTGCAGCCGAGATTTAGAAACGAAGATGAACTCAAATTGGAATACACACAAATATTTAGGTTGTTAGTACTGTTATAAAAAAGCTCACTTCGTAGTGAAAAAACTTATTTTGAAGCTCGCTAAAAGTTCGTTTCAAAGCTTAAAAGGCTTGCTTTTACGCTTTTAGGCCGCTAAAAACTTACACTTTTAGAGTAGCTCTTGCAAAAACGCTTCAATTAAGTTTTTCGCTTTTTAAAACACTGGTTTGCATTCCATTGCAGACCATCCTCAAAGCCAAAGTTCACAAAATATGGAATATCAATATCCTTTCAGAGGAAAAGGGGAGAAAAAGAAAGTTTCTGCAGAGATAAGAAACTTTACTAGTGAAAAGGGAAAAACCACCATAAACTGAAATAACTTGAAGTTGATTCACGTTCAGTCACAAGGGAAAACATGTTTCCCATTTTGTGCTACTCTGATTGGCGACTTCACTGAATGGATTTTGATTGGCATGCTGATTAAACTAATTTTAATTTTTATGAGCATGCACTTCACAAGAATTGAGTTTGGCGAGTTGTTCACTAAATTGACTTTCACTTTTGATGTGCATTCCCTTTACTAAACTAATTGAGGGTATAAATACTAAATAGAATGCAATAGCACAAAAAAAAATGGGTTTAAAATAAAATTCCAAATAGCACATAATCGGGAAAAGTCCAATACAGAATGGAGATTGCTCTAATTAATAAATAAAAATCATCAATTTCACTATGAATAAACAAAACTCAACAAATTCACTAACTTAATTTTTTTTATAAATCATCAAATATACTATTCATAAACAAAAACAAAAACAAAAAATCTACTAAATTCACCACCTAAAACAAAAATCATCAATTTCACTATGTAAAAGCCAAAAACATCAAAATCACTATTACTAAGCAAAAATCATCAAATTCACTATTAGTAAACGAAAACCATCAAATTCACTAATAGTAATTAAGTAACTTTTTAAGTATATATATATATATATATATATATATATATATATATAAATATCATGAAAATGAACCATAAATAATTAGTTTTACCATTTTTATTCAATACGTGTAGGGCAATAATACGATCATCGGGCTCAGCAATATTTATTAGTGTCCACGTCAGCAGTTCCTGACTCTCTGTATCCACCTTTACTCCCATCACCACCGTTCTCCCCATCTTTTTTTTAATTATTTTATTTGTTTTTTCCTATTTTTTATTTTTTATTTAAGGAAACAACTACTTTACATAATAAATGGCCAAACCAATTGGAAAGAATCAGCCATAATTGATGAAATAGCTATAATACTGCAGCCAATCTTAGTTTATTTGATTGAATCACTAAAAAAATCTATAATAATAATAATTACATAAAAAATAAGAAGCGTACCTTTAGAGCTTTAGTTGATGATAATGGAATTAAAAGGGAGAGAAGGTGATGGAGTAATTTGGAGCTTTAGTTAGGTTGATGATAATGGAATTGAGAGAGAGAGAGAGGGTGAGGGAGTAATTTGGGGGGAAGTTAAAGAACGTGTACATCCATCAGATGGTGGTAAATTTTATGGTGGGAAAGTTTTTGTTAATTTCCCGCTGAAAATAAAAATTGTAATTGTAAAAATAAATAATCAAATTTTTATTCACCACACCACTGTATTACAACTTAATATTCACCGCCATATTTCTTTTAAATACATGACATTTTTAGCTTATAATATAAATAATCAAATTATTTATGACTTAAAAATATGTGTTTTGAGAATCCAACTTTCATTTTAGACTCGGACACTATTTTTCATTAATAATTTGTATGAATAACGAACAGGGGCGGCCTATGCTAAATCGGGTAATACTTGGACAATGTGTTCGGAAAAAAATTACGAACAATATCAGCTTTATTTTTAACTTGACTGAACTGTATAGTTTTTGACATGCATAGTATTTATATTATACCAAAATTTGGTGTTTACTGCAACCAAACAAACCTGCAACCAATCTAAGCCTAAACAAGGTAAAAAAAACAAATAATGGCTTATGTAAAGCAAATAAACGGACTTCCTGAAGTTGGAAAAAAATCACTTAAAGCTCTTAGCTTTATCAGACCACAATTCCGTTCTTGATAAATTATCGGTAACATCTCACGCATGTACGTTTTCAAATTCTCCACAAGAAAAAAAAAACATGCTTAATAATACAGTATAAAAGAATCAAAAGCCATAATTGATTTAGAATCCAACACGAACTCAAGAGAAACAAAAAGTAAGAATTTATTGGCTCAGTGTTATCAAATAAATAAAGAAATTGTTATGAAATAAAATGAATAAACAAGTTGTTGCGAAATAAAGTTTATAACCCAAATGGTCATAGTCAGAAATAAAATGTACCCAGCAAAAAGATAATCCAAATGGTTGCACGCACTAGCACTAATAATAATCTCGATCATCATCATCATCATCACCATCATTATTATCACTATTACAATCATCATTCTCATCTTCATCTTCGTCTTCATAGTCATCACTATCTTCATAATCGTTGTTACCAACATCAACAATGAAGTTTTCATGATTAACCTTACGCCTTTTTGGTAATGGGCCAAGATCAATAGTTATAGCATCTATAGGAATAGCATCAACATCCATTCTAATATCGGGTACTACGACATGTATACTGTCTGTAGGGAATGTCCTTTGTTGCAGTTCAATCGAAGATGAATGTTCCTGATACGCATCAACTTCTTTATTTGGTTGGACAGTCTTTTTGGCTGGAATGTCCCATACGTTTCGATGTGTCATCTCTTGAACCACTTTCCAACCAGACCCTGCCTTACAGTCGTCTAAATAAAATACTTGTTGAGCTTGTGTTGCAAGAATGTATGGATTATCTTCAAACCATCGTGTGCTTGTGTTAACTGATTTCAGATGGTAATCGTTCCTTACACTTCCTCTAACTTCAGGATTTGTGTTGTACCAGTGACACCTAAACAGAATCACACGATAGCGTCGCCTGTACAACACTTCGACCACATCCAGTAACTTCCCATAGTAATGTATCGACCCAGTTTTTGAGGATCCGGGAACATATACACCGCTGTTTTGCGTTTTCAACCTGTCATCACGCGCCTCGCCGACAAACTTGATTCCATTAACAACGGAGCTCATGTATGTTTCAAATCTAATAGGTCCTGCTGCCAGCTCAAGTAATTCCACATTGAATATTGGGGAAGATTCTTCTCGTAAAGCTTCCATCTAATAAAAAAAAATCAATGGTAATGGCAACAATTTATACTGAAAAGTGAAAAATAATAATAAGTAAGATAAAAAATGATACAATTAAATACATACCCGTTTCTTAAACCAAGATGGAAATTCTCTCATTTGTCTACCTTCAATATCATGCGTAGAAGTCTGCATTAATAAGCTTGCGTGTTCCCTATAAAACATTAATTTATTCATAAGTGTAAATTTAATATTTAAAAAAAGGAAAGAAAAAAAATCTTATAACTTACTCCATATAATCCTTCACTTCTTCACAATTCTCCAATATGTACCATTGAATCACCTCGATTTCTTTTTTAGACAATTGTTTAGTTGACTTCCAAGAAAACAGGCGAGCCCTTTGTGCAAACACATCAACTGTTTGAGATCGAACACCGCCATCATCATGTCTATCAGCGCGGTTGTATGATGTCTCCACGTTGCTTAGGTACTCTGAACAAAAAGTTAAAGCCTCATTAGCGATATATGTCTCCGCTATGGAACCCTCAGGATGAGCCCTGTTGCGCACATACTTCTTATAAGTTCCCATCAATCTACAATGGAAAAAGGTTAGAGTTAAAAATATTATACTACAAACTAAGTAAAATAATATCATATTCACAATAAACATGTAATAATTTAAATTTACCTTTCAATTGGATACATCCATCGAAAAGTTACAGGGCCGGCTATCTTGACTTCATGTGCAATATGTACCATCAAATGGATCATTACATCAAAAAAGGCTGGAATAAATACTTGTTCAAATTTGCATAGAGTGAGAACAATCTCATTTTCCAACCTCTCCATATCAGACACTGTGACAGATTTTGCACATAACTGTTGGAAAAAACTTGAAATGTGCATGATGGGATCAACCACTTCTGGCGGCAAGTATTTACGAATACCAACAGGCAAAATACGTTGTAAAAGTACATGGCAATCATGTGTCTTTAACCCTGTTAGTTTTCCTTTTTCAGTATTAACACAACTGGCAATATTAGAAGCAAACCCGTCGGGAAATTTGATTGAGGCCAAGAATTGCATGAAGTCACGTTTATCAGATGGCTTCATTGTATAATAAGGATGACTTTTCAAAAGTTTATCTCCTTTATATTGCAACCATAACTTTTTCTTGATACCTAAATCCATACAGTCTTGCCTACCTTTAAATGTATCTTTTGTTTTTTCCTCGATGCCCAAAATGGTGCCAACGACACTGTCGCACACATTTTTTTCAATGTGCATCACGTCAAGATTATGTCTAATTTTAAGCTTGGACCAATACGGCAACTCAAAAAATATACTTTTTTTGGACCACATAGGCTTTTTGGCATTTTCCATAGGAGCCTTTCTTTTTTTACCATCGGAAGTAGGATTCTTCTCTTTCTGATCAAAGTCAGTTATTTCATTTAATTGGTCCAAATGGTCAACTCCTGAGAACTCTCTAGGTCGACCTCTATGTTCAACACTGCCATCAAATGCTTCACCATTCAAACGCCATGGATGATCATATGGTAACCAACGACGATGTCCCATGTAACAAATTTTTCCCCTTATCCCCAAAGATGTGATATCTTTATTACAAACCGGACATGCTTTATAACCCTTCGTTCTCCAACCCGATAAATTTCCATAAGCAGGAAAGTCATTGATTGTCCATAAAAGGGCTGCTCGCAACATAAATGTAGAATTTGTGGTTTTATCATAAGTTTTCACACCATTTTCCCACAGATCTTTTAACTCATCGACTAATGGCCTTAAGGAAATATCAATCCGCCCACTCGGAGCTTTAGGTCCAGGAATCAATAAAGACAACATGGAAAATTCTTTTTTCATGCACAGCCAAGGAGGAAGGTTATATGGGATAGTAATGACTGGCCACATGCTATATGACTTAGCCATATTATTATTAGGATTAAATCCATCTGAAGCGAGTCCCAATCTCACATTACGTGGGTCTTCAGCAAAATCAGGATACATACGGTCAAACTCTTTCCAAGCCTCGCTATCTGCAGGGTGCCTCATTATACCATCTTCCACTCTTTCTTCCTTATGCCATCTCATACTAGAAGATATGTGGTTTGCCATGTAAAGACGTTGTAATCTAGGCTTCAATGGAAAGTAGCGCAAAATCTTTTGAGGAATTTTCTTTTGATCCTTCCCATCATCGTCTTGAACATTGCTTTTTTTATTCTTGTATCGTGACTCTCCACAAACAGGACACTTTTCCTTTCCTTCGTTTTCTTTATCGAACAAAATACAATCATTGGGACAAATGTCAATCTTATCATACCCTAACCCAAGATCTTTTAATATCTTCATACAATGATAATGAGTCTGAGGCAATCGATGATTTCGTTGAAGCATACGCCTCATTATATCTAGCATGACATCAAAACATTTATTAGACACTAGATATGTGACTTTCATGTGCATCAGCTCTACAACCACAGACAAAATTGAAAACTCATCGCACCCAGGATACAATTCTTGTTGAGCCTCGTTCAACAGCCTCTCGTACTTTTTATAATCCTCAATAGTACAAAAAGTTGACCTACACCCTTCTACATTATCAAAATCATCATCATAATCCATATTTTGATTTCCAGATACACCTGATGCATAGGGAAAGGCATCATTAACCATGTTCAAAGCCTCATCATTATTGCAATCATCTGATTGTCGGACGGTATTTGAATGTGTTTCATTACAATACGGGCCTTCACCATGATGAATCCATGGATTGTAGAAAGGCTCAATACCATATCTAAATAAATGTTTATGAACTGCTTCCAATTCCCACTTCTTTAAATTACTACACTGCATACATGGACACTTGATTTTATTTTGTTGATCTAAATGGTTTTTGGCATTCTCGATGAAATCTTTGATCCCTTCTTCATATTGAGTACTCACACGGTTGGGGTTGCGCATCCAACTTCTATCCATCTGTAGCGTTGAATTTATGCTGTACAAAAGAAAAAAAATTGTTTAAGCTCAAAGAAGCATGAAAACCCAAAACCTGACAATCCAATTTCTAAAAGTAAAAAAAAAAAGCATTAATGAAATTATCAAACAAATAACTTTGACTAGAATCATCCAACAATTTTTTTCTTGAAAACCCCATTAAAATAAATCTACTGCCAAAATATATTTTTATCACCAACTCTTGGAGAAAGAAATTAATATATTAATAAAATATGACTTTATTTGTTATAGTAAGTTGTAAATTACTTGTTTTACCATCTGAAAAATATTTATTTAATGACCAACACGAAAAGATGGGTAAAACTGACCACATAAAAATAAAAGTCGAAACACAATAGAAAAAAGTTGTACTAAGCCAATTAAATAAAGATTAAAAATTAGACGCCACAAATATAATACAAATCAAAGATTTTTATAAATCATTAAAACACGTCCATGTAATAACATTGATATCACCTAACATAATTAAGAGGATATATAACCAAATTGGACTTCATATCGTAAGCTAATAAAAATAAAATCTAAAAACACCCAAAGTAGCTAGAGTAGTTTGAAACCAATATATAATAGTATAACCATTTTATGGAACACCTTGTTAGCATAATATAGTATGAACGTGAATATAAAGAGACTAAAATTATTATACGTGATTTACAATAATTTATACATGAAATTGTGAAGGGTATAAGCAGATGTGGGAAAGTGATAAATAAAAAAAAAAGGCACAAAGTACATTATCAAATACTTATACGTATTACTGGCACTGAATTTCAACTTGATTAGTGTATTTTGGGTTTTCAATAATGATTATTAAATTAGACAATAAAATTACCCACAAAACCAAGATATAACCACATAGTTTGTCAAAACTAAATCAATTTGAAATGTGATAAAAGTAAAAAAAAAAAAACGTACCTATACACGAATAAACGGTGATGGGTGATCAGGAAGAATAGAGGTTAGAGGATTGTGGTGATAGAAAAGGGATGATTTGTTTGAATATACCAAATATGTTATAATTAAACCTCTACTTAATTTTTTAATTCAACTCTGATAAAATAATTAATAATAATGATATTCATATGATAACCCAACTCTTTGCAATTAATGGAGGGTGTCCTTAGTAAAACGAAACTCACTGTTACAATATTAAAAAAATATTTAATTTATATAAAATTAATGAATATGTATAGTATAAATAACTTTTATTCTATACACTACTGCAAAATAGGACGCGTTTGTTAGAGGCAATAACATAAACGCCTCCAAAGATAAGATTAAAGGCGGTTTAACCTTTATTTTGCTAAAAGTGATAAGATTAAACGCTTTCAAAGGATAAGGAGAACATGATTCTCTCTCTCTCTCTCTAAATCGATCTCTGGCTGCCTCAGGTATGTCTACTCCTTAATCTTTTTCCTCAGTTTCATATCGGTTCGGGTCTTTTCCGAAATACACCTTTCTCTCTCATTTTCACTCTCCCTCTTATAAGTTCAATTCTAGGGGTTTTATTCCCTAAATCCTTTTGTTCTATGATTAGCCTAATTATCTTTATTTGGCATCAATTGATTGACATATATACTTTTCTAGGGTTTGATCCTTGAGTATTTGTTATTAGTTTTTATTCAATATGTTTTTATGGATTCTAATTTTGGTTCATTTGTGTTCTACATAATTTGTTGCATTCCTAAACGAGATTTACAATTGCTTCACAAATTAAAATTGTTCTTGTTTACTGGGTAGTTTTTATTTATTTATTTATCAAGATTCAGGTACCAATATTGCTAGATCAGTCATACCATGTTAAAATATTTTTGATTAGGCTAGTTTACAAATCTAATTTGGAATAGTGTTTTGTCCTGTATGAAGGAGATTTGTTGGTTAACTTGGTTCAATCAAGCGATACTTGCTATAGGTGGCGATGTTTTTCTTTTATGTTTCAGGTTAAATTTCCCAAAATATTAACAGAGGATAAGATACCTGAATTTACAAACTAACCTTAAAAAATCTTAATCTACTTGGAAAATTGAAAAGAATTTCGAAACGAAGACGCATATCAGCTGTTTGAGGAATTGTGAGCAGTGGAAACTGGGAAATATTTGATTTTCTGTCGTAATTTGTCAACGGCGGGTTTATTTAAGATTTTAGTGATGCAATTATGCCTTTCATATTTTTTAGCTTCTAAGATTTCCTTAGCGTACCAAGTTGTATCACCGTAGACTTTTTTATCTTGAAATGTATCAAATCTATTGATGTGGCTGCATATACACCGTTTATACTAATATTTCCGGTCTCTTGATAGTTGATTGATTTTATATCATCGGAGGAGCATGAATTTGGACTGAAAGGGTTAGGATCCATACTTAGAACAGTATTAATAAAAGTTGGTGGGTGGGTGTAAATAATAGATCAAGCATGATTTTTCAGAAATTGGTGAAGATATGCTATATTTTCATTATTTTGCTAATGTTACATGATATAAGTGAAGTTTTTGGTTACAAAGGGGGGCTATTGATTCGCTTAAGTTCGCTAATGTTTACTCAGCCTAATCTTACGATTGTAAGAGATAATTAATGTTATTCGTGGTTAGGCTAGTTTTAGTTTTATGGAACGATTTGTGTTTTTAGCTTAATCATATCCCAGGATATATGCTGCTGTAAAATTTTTTTAAAAAAATTGAAAGTGATTATCTGCAATTTTTGGTATATACTAAAAGAAGGTAATGTTGATAATTGATACATTTACAATCCTGTGATTGCCAAAATTGTTGTGCTGAATTTAAGTAATCACCAATTTTGTTTTCTCATATATATATATTCACTCTAATTTGTTGGAAACAGTGATTTGACACCCCAAATAATCTTCTAATTGCCATTTTTTTTATGTGAATTGCTCCATGAACCATTCCTGATTCTGCAATTACAGACTAATATGATAAACCATGAAGAATTATCGACAGACATATCAAGTGTGTCGTCATCATCATCATCATCGTCGCCAATCCACCTACAACACATTCACCACCACCGATACACAGTGCAAAGCCCCTCGTCACAATCCCATGATGGAGATAAATCCAGCATTAATTCCAACCAAATTGGCGCCGCTTACACTGTCCAAAGCCCCTCTACACTATCCAACGATGGAGATAAATCCAGCGTTAATTCCAACCGAATAGGCCCCGCTTACACTGTCCAAAGCCCCTCTGCGGACTCACCATCGAGGGTATCTTCGACTTTTTCCTCTTCTGGGAGTAGGGTTTCTGGTGCAAGGAGGAACTTGAATTGGAACTGGAACAGGCCTGAGAAGGGGTGGAACCAGTGTTACGTTATCGTGGAAGAGGAAGAGGTAGAGGAGGAAATAGAGAGTGTAAGGTGGCAGTGGATGGTTTGGGTCTTGTTGGCATTCGGTTTGGTTGGTTTGGTTATTTGGGGTGTCGCTACGCCTTATAGGCCTCGTGTGGAGGTTAAGGTAATTGTTTTCAGTGGCAAAACCATGATCTCACTATAGGATGGACTGATATGTATATATGATTTTTTTTGTTATTATACGGGGTGGTGAAAGTTTAAAATATGTAAAAAAAAATTACAAGTATATGGTAAATAGACGACTTTCTCGTGTAGTAGTTAAGGTACTTGTTTTGGTTTTATTAGTTTGAACTTTGTGTTCGTTGTTTTAAGTTTGGTAAGTATTATACTAGAGATTGGTTCCGACTTTGAACTAGTATCACGACTCACGAGTCATGATAACTAAGGTACCCTCTTTTGCAAAATGAAAATTTCCTAGCTGTTAGTGTAACATTACAGACTGGCGAGTTTTCTGAATTCAAAATCCATGTAAAGGGGTTACATATTCTACTGTAAACAGTTACTGCCATTCACTATAAGTGCTGCTGTTTCTATGTAGTAGTCCTCTGGAATTAGATAGAAAAAATGAACTTTTTTCAGCTTTTTCTCTGGCATGATTAGAGGATAAGTTATAATCTAGATTTCAAATTTAATTCAATTTTGTTTCAATCTCCATATACTTGATAATCTGTCCAATGTTTAGAACATTATTTAATCTGAGAAAGTTATGTACAATTGTAAAGAAACTATTCAGTCACTTCTTCACTTTTTTTTTTAACATTCTCAGTACTCAAACTTACTTTTTTTTTTTTTAATTTTCAGAGCTTGGCAGTAAATAACTTCTACTTTGGAGAAGGATTGGATTATGGTTCGATGTTGCAGTTGTGATTTATGTGAAGGCAATCAATTAGGCCAATGAAGTACAGAACTTAGAGTAAAAGACTTTGAATCTAATCCGGTCTTTGTTTCATTGTCAAGTGCAGAAAATTTTGATCTTTTTGCGGAGATAAGGAGATTGAAATCTACAAGATTGGTTTGAACGACTACGAAGTTTGATCGAGCCGTCGAGATTATATAGGATAAACATATATGATGTTGTGAACTTTTTTTTTACATTCGTCTTATAGTTTTTAAGGGTTTTTTATTCGTCATTTGGGATGTAACTTTAGAAATGGTGTTTCGGTGATATTCGAAATATAAATATGATTACATATTTTTCCTATTCAATATAAATGGCGATTTAAGTTGATTTTTTGGTTTTTTGTCTACAATGTCATCTTAAATTGTTTGTTCTTATGAATTTTAAGACAAAAAATGGTAGCAATTGAAATATTCTCTATACTTTTAGAGGCGGTTTCATTATAAGTGCCTTATTTGGAAGCCTCCAAAGTGGTCTATGGAGCCGGTTTGAAACCGCCATAAAAAATAGCTCAAAACCGCCTCGTATCATTAGAGGCGGTTGTAAACCGCCTCAAGACCTTTCGCAACGCAGGCATTCACGACGCTTTACAAACCTTCTTGTGAAGCGTCTCAAAAGGCTTTCGAGGCGGTTATATAGCTTTTCGAGACGGTTGACAAGCGTCTTAATTGACCTATTTTCCTGTAGTGATATCTTTATATCAAATTCGATCACCTAAAATAAACAAAAATAATATCTAGAAGAAACCATAGAATTTATACATACATATAAAAATAGTACATTTAAAAAAAAAAAAAGTAAGATAAGCGAAAACCATAAATTTTAGTTGTTTTTATAATTTTAAGTTGTATCACCAACTTTAGTTTTTAAGTGAGTAAACTTGAATTTACTTTGATAGTTATTTATTTGAATGGCTAGATGCTATTAACGTAAAAATATTTTCATCATCCAAATTTACAAGATTGAGTTAAAAAATTAGTTTCCTTCTCGTGTAAGATATATGTGTAAGATTTATTACTAAATAATTATATGAAAATATTATCTCTCTTATACATTATCATGTTTGTTACAAAAATATTATAATTAAATTTAATCATCTCATGATCTCATTAGTAATTATCTTTTCCTATATTAATGATTACAATTGGACCTCATGATAGTAGACACACCATGTATATAGCCAAATCAAATTCAATTTTTAACCCAAACAATACTTCACCCGACGAAATATGTCTCAGACTATTTGTCGGCTTGCAATTGTTTTTTGTAGACCGACAAAACTCGATAAATTCGTTGGTTGGAATTGACGCGACAAAAGTAATTCGTCGCCGTTTCGTCGGCAGGAGTTTAAATATATTTGGTGTTTGGCGTGTAGGAATTTTTTTGATGAAACTTTTGTGGAGATTTAAATATATCTCAATCATTAGTTTTACACAATAAAATCCAAGTATAATATTCTATTTTAAAAATTATAGCAGTATTTGTACATCATATTCATATAGTATATTATTAAAAATTATATAATAAATGAAATTTTCAAAACTTAAAAAAGGAAAAAATAACACTAATATTCCTAGTTATCTTTACTAACAAAAAGCAAAAATTAATTGGCTCAGTATCATCAAATTAACAAATGAACAAATTGTTGCGAAATAAAGTTTATTTAACTTTCCAGAAGCCACAAAAGCAGACTTTTACACCCCGAGTATACTACTTTATAATCGAGTTTGTAGACTCTAATCACCTCATCATCGTTTTAATTTCCTGTATAATTATAAAACGAGCCAACAAAATAGAACGAATTCGTCGGGATTAGTATCCACATCTTCAAATATTCGAACAATAGCTCTTAAATATTCGACCGGGATATGATTTTAATCTCAGATGTTTAAATATATGTTGTTGCTACTTGTCACTTCAAATAAATAGGAATATTCCTTTTAATTTCAGACGATGAGAACTGACACGACAAAATCAATTCGTCATTAGTTTCGTCTGTAGAAGTTTACCCCATCCCATAATTTCCCGCTGAGATTTTACCCGACAAAGTTTTGAATTTCGTCGACTGAAATTGACTTTTCCCGACAAATTTCAGAAGTCGTCGGCTTAAATTAATTTTTGCCGACAAAGTTTAAACATTTGTCGGCTAAAATTTATTTTGCCCGACAAACATTTTGTTCGTCGGCACTTTTTCGTCGACAAAGACCCATAATTTCGCGCCAAAATTTTCCCGACAAAAGTTTTCAAATTCGTCGGCTAAATCTGTTTATGCCGACAAATTTTTCTTTCGTCGGCAATTTTTTGTCGGCAGAGATAAATTTTCCTGTAGTGGTTTTACCGACTTTTTTGTTTTTTGACATTTTATTTATATTTGTATGGTTTAGGGTTTAGGGTTTAGGTTTTTGGTTTTAGGGTTTAGGGTTTTAGGTTTAGGATTTAGGTAATGTTTTTGCATATGTAGGGAATATTCCTCATTTTTTTTCTTGGGTTTATGGCCAATAGTACACGGATTTTACCGACTTTTTTGTTTTTGAGATTTTATTTATATTTGTATGGTTTAGGGTTTAGGGTTTTGGTTTTAGGGTTTTAGGTTTAGGATTTAGGTAAGGTTCTTGCATATGTAGGGAATATTCCTCATTTTTTTTCTTCGATTTATGGCCAATAGTACACGGGTTTTACCGACTTTTTATTTTTTTGACATTTTATTTATATTTGTATGGTTGAGGGTTTAGGGTTTTGATTTTAGGGTTTAGGGTTTTAGGTATAGGTTTTAGGTAATGTTCTTGCATATGTAGGGAATATTCCTCATTTTTTTTCTTGGATTTATGGCCAATAGTACACAGGTTTTACCGACTTTTTTGTTTTTGAGATTTTATTTATATTTGTATGGTTTAGGGTTTAGGGTTTTGGTTTTAGGGTTTTAGGTTTAGGATTTAGGTAAGGTTCTTGCATATGTAGGGAATATTCCTCATTTTTTTTCTTCGATTTATGGCCAATAGTACACGGGTTTTACCGACTTTTTATTTTTTTGACATTTTATTTATATTTGTATGGTTGAGGGTTTAGGGTTTTGATTTTAGGGTTTAGGGTTTTAGGTATAGGTTTTAGGTAATGTTCTTGCATATGTAGGGAATATTCCTCATTTTTTTTCTTGGATTTATGGCCAATAGTACACAGGTTTTACCGACTTTTTTGTTTTTTGACATTTTATTTATATTTGTATGGTTTAGGGTTTAGGGCTTTGGTTTTAGAGTTCAGGATTTTAGGTTTAGGGTTTAGGTAATGTTCTTGCATATGTAGGGAATATTCCTCATTTTTTTTCTTGGATTTATGGCCTATAGTACACGGTTTCTACCGTCTTTTTTGTTTTACGACATTTTATTTATAATTATGGGTTTTAGGTTTTAGGGTGTATGTTATAGGGTTTAGGGTTTCAGGTTTAGGGTTAAGGTAATGTTCTTGCATATGTAGGGAATATTCCTTATTTTTTTTCTTGGATTTATGGCCAATAGTACACGGGTTTTACCGACTTTTTTGTTTTTTGACATTTTATTTATATTTGTATGGTTTAGGGTTTAGGGTTTTGGTTTTAGGGTTTAGGGTTTTAGGTTTAGGATTTAGGTAAGGTTCTTTCATATGTAGGGAATATTCCTCATTTTTTTTCCTTGGATTTATGGCCAATAGTACACGGGTTTTACCGACTTTTTTGTTTTTGAGATTTTATTTATATTTGTATGGTTTAGGGTTTAGGGTTTTGGTTTTAGGGTTTTAGGTTTAGGATTTAGGTAAGGTTCTTGCATATGTAGGGAATATTCCTCATTTTTTTTCTTCGATTTATGGCCAATAGTACACGGGTTTTACCGACTTTTTATTTTTTTGACATTTTATTTATATTTGTATGGTTGAGGGTTTAGGGTTTTGATTTTAGGGTTTAGGGTTTTAGGTATAGGTTTTAGGTAATGTTCTTGCATATGTAGGGAATATAACTCATTTTTTTTCTTGGATTTATGGCCAATAGTACACAGGTTTTACCGACTTTTTCGTTTTTTGACATTTTATTTATATTTGTATGGTTTAGGGTTTAGGGTTTTGGTTTTAGGGTTTTAGGTTTAGGATTTAGGTAAGGTTCTTGCATATGTAGGGAATATTCCTCATTTTTTTTCTTCGATTTATGGCCAATAGTACACGGGTTTTACCGACTTTTTATTTTTTTGACATTTTATTTATATTTGTATGGTTTAGGGTTTAGGGCTTTGGTTTTAGAGTTCAGGATTTTAGGTTTAGGGTTTAGGTAATGTTCTTGCATATGTAGGGAATATTCCTCATTTTTTTTCTTGGATTTATGGCCTATAGTACACGGTTTCTACCGTCTTTTTTGTTTTACGACATTTTATTTATAATTATGGGTTTTAGGTTTTAGGGTGTATGTTATAGGGTTTAGGGTTTCAGGTTTAGGGTTAAGGTAATGTTCTTGCATATGTAGGGAATATTCCTTATTTTTTTTCTTGGATTTATGGCCAATAGTACACGGGTTTTACCGACTTTTTTGTTTTTTGACATTTTATTTATATTTGTATGGTTTAGGGTTTAGGGTTTAGGTTTTTGGTTTTAGGGTTTATGGTTTTAGGTTTAGGATTTAGGTAATGTTTTTGCATATGTAGGGAATATTCCTCATTTTTTTTCTTGGGTTTATGGCCAATAGTACACGGATTTTACCGACTTTTTTGTTTTTGAGATTTTATTTATATTTGTATGGTTTAGGGTTTAGGGTTTTGGTTTTAGGGTTTTAGGTTTAGGATTTAGGTAAGGTTCTTGCATATGTAGGGAATATTCCTCATTTTTTTTCTTCGATTTATGGCCAATAGTACACGGGTTTTACAGACTTTTTATTTTTTTGACATTTTATTTATATTTGTATGGTTTAGGGTTTAGGGCTTTGGTTTTAGAGTTCAGGATTTTAGGTTTAGGGTTTAGGTAATGTTCTTGCATATGTAGGGAATATTCCTCATTTTTTTTCTTGGATTTATGGCCTATAGTACACGGTTTCTACCGTCTTTTTTGTTTTACGACATTTTATTTATAATTATGGGTTTTAGGTTTTAGGGTGTATGTTATAGGGTTTAGGGTTTCAGGTTTAGGGTTAAGGTAATGTTCTTGCATATGTAGGGAATATTCCTTATTTTTTTTCTTGGATTTATGGCCAATAGTACACGGGTTTTACCGACTTTTTTGTTTTTTGACATTTTATTTATATTTGTATGGTTTAGGGTTTAGGGTTTAGGTTTTTGGTTTTAGGGTTTAGGGTTTTAGGTTTAGGATTTAGGTAATGTTTTTGCATATGTAGGGAATATTCCTCATTTTTTTTCTTGGGTTTATGGCCAATAGTACACGGATTTTACCGACTTTTTTGTTTTTGAGATTTTATTTATATTTGTATGGTTTAGGGTTTAGGGTTTTGGTTTTAGGGTTTTAGGTTTAGGATTTAGGTAAGGTTCTTGCATATGTAGGGAATATTCCTCATTTTTTTTCTTCGATTTATGGCCAATAGTACACGGGTTTTACCGACTTTTTATTTTTTTGACATTTTATTTATATTTGTATGGTTGAGGGTTTAGGGCTTTGGTTTTAGAGTTCAGGATTTTAGGTTTAGGGTTTAGGTAATGTTCTTGCATATGTAGGGAATATTCCTCATTTTTTTTCTTGGATTTATGGCCTATAGTACACGGTTTCTACCGTCTTTTTTGTTTTACGACATTTTATTTATAATTATGGGTTTTAGGTTTTAGGGTGTATGTTATAGGGTTTAGGGTTTCAGGTTTAGGGTTAAGGTAATGTTCTTGCATATGTAGGGAATATTCCTTATTTTTTTTCTTGGATTTATGGCCAATAGTACACGGGTTTTACCGACTTTTTTGTTTTTTGACATTTTATTTATATTTGTATGGTTTAGGGTTTAGGGTTTAGGTTTTTGGTTTTAGGGTTTAGGGTTTTAGGTTTAGGATTTAGGTAATGTTTTTGCATATGTAGGGAATATTCCTCATTTTTTTTCTTGGGTTTATGGCCAATAGTACACGGATTTTACCGACTTTTTTGTTTTTGAGATTTTATTTATATTTGTATGGTTTAGGGTTTAGGGTTTTGGTTTTAGGGTTTTAGGTTTAGGATTTAGGTAAGGTTCTTGCATATGTAGGGAATATTCCTCATTTTTTTTCTTCGATTTATGGCCAATAGTACACGGGTTTTACCGACTTTTTATTTTTTTGACATTTTATTTATATTTGTATGGTTGAGGGTTTAGGGTTTTGATTTTAGGGTTTAGGGTTTTAGGTATAGGTTTTAGGTAATGTTCTTGCATATGTAGGGAATATTCCTCATTTTTTTTCTTGGATTTATGGCCAATAGTACACAGGTTTTACCGACTTTTTTGTTTTTGAGATTTTATTTATATTTGTATGGTTTAGGGTTTAGGGTTTTGGTTTTAGGGTTTTAGGTTTAGGATTTAGGTAAGGTTCTTGCATATGTAGGGAATATTCCTCATTTTTTTTCTTCGATTTATGGCCAATAGTACACGGGTTTTACCGACTTTTTATTTTTTTGACATTTTATTTATATTTGTATGGTTGAGGGTTTAGGGTTTTGATTTTAGGGTTTAGGGTTTTAGGTATAGGTTTTAGGTAATGTTCTTGCATATGTAGGGAATATTCCTCATTTTTTTTCTTGGATTTATGGCCAATAGTACACAGGTTTTACCGACTTTTTTGTTTTTTGACATTTTATTTATATTTGTATGGTTTAGGGTTTAGGGCTTTGGTTTTAGAGTTCAGGATTTTAGGTTTAGGGTTTAGGTAATGTTCTTGCATATGTAGGGAATATTCCTCATTTTTTTTCTTGGATTTATGGCCTATAGTACACGGTTTCTACCGTCTTTTTTGTTTTACGACATTTTATTTATAATTATGGGTTTTAGGTTTTAGGGTGTATGTTATAGGGTTTAGGGTTTCAGGTTTAGGGTTAAGGTAATGTTCTTGCATATGTAGGGAATATTCCTTATTTTTTTTCTTGGATTTATGGCCAATAGTACACGGGTTTTACCGACTTTTTTGTTTTTTGACATTTTATTTATATTTGTATGGTTTAGGGTTTAGGGTTTTGGTTTTAGGGTTTAGGGTTTTAGGTTTAGGATTTAGGTAAGGTTCTTTCATATGTAGGGAATATTCCTCATTTTTTTTCCTTGGATTTATGGCCAATAGTACACGGGTTTTACCGACTTTTTTGTTTTTGAGATTTTATTTATATTTGTATGGTTTAGGGTTTAGGGTTTTGGTTTTAGGGTTTTAGGTTTAGGATTTAGGTAAGGTTCTTGCATATGTAGGGAATATTCCTCATTTTTTTTCTTCGATTTATGGCCAATAGTACACGGGTTTTACCGACTTTTTATTTTTTTGACATTTTATTTATATTTGTATGGTTTAGGGTTTAGGGCTTTGGTTTTAGAGTTCAGGATTTTAGGTTTAGGGTTTAGGTAATGTTCTTGCATATGTAGGGAATATTCCTCATTTTTTTTCTTGGATTTATGGCCTATAGTACACGGTTTCTACCGTCTTTTTTGTTTTACGACATTTTATTTATAATTATGGGTTTTAGGTTTTAGGGTGTATGTTATAGGGTTTAGGGTTTCAGGTTTAGGGTTAAGGTAATGTTCTTGCATATGTAGGGAATATTCCTTATTTTTTTTCTTGGATTTATGGCCAATAGTACACGGGTTTTACCGACTTTTTTGTTTTTTGACATTTTATTTATATTTGTATGGTTTAGGGTTTAGGGTTTAGGTTTTTGGTTTTAGGGTTTAGGGTTTTAGGTTTAGGATTTAGGTAATGTTTTTGCATATGTAGGGAATATTCCTCATTTTTTTTCTTGGGTTTATGGCCAATAGTACACGGATTTTACCGACTTTTTTGTTTTTGAGATTTTATTTATATTTGTATGGTTTAGGGTTTAGGGTTTTGGTTTTAGGGTTTTAGGTTTAGGATTTAGGTAAGGTTCTTGCATATGTAGGGAATATTCCTCATTTTTTTTCTTCGATTTATGGCCAATAGTACACGGGTTTTACCGACTTTTTATTTTTTTGACATTTTATTTATATTTGTATGGTTGAGGGTTTAGGGCTTTGGTTTTAGAGTTCAGGATTTTAGGTTTAGGGTTTAGGTAATGTTCTTGCATATGTAGGGAATATTCCTCATTTTTTTTCTTGGATTTATGGCCTATAGTACACGGTTTCTACCGTCTTTTTTGTTTTACGACATTTTATTTATAATTATGGGTTTTAGGTTTTAGGGTGTATGTTATAGGGTTTAGGGTTTCAGGTTTAGGGTTAAGGTAATGTTCTTGCATATGTAGGGAATATTCCTTATTTTTTTTCTTGGATTTATGGCCAATAGTACACGGGTTTTACCGACTTTTTTGTTTTTTGACATTTTATTTATATTTGTATGGTTTAGGGTTTAGGGTTTTGGTTTTAGGGTTTAGGGTTTTAGGTTTAGGATTTAGGTAAGGTTCTTTCATATGTAGGGAATATTCCTCATTTTTTTTCCTTGGATTTATGGCCAATAGTACACGGGTTTTACCGACTTTTTTGTTTTTGAGATTTTATTTATATTTGTATGGTTTAGGGTTTAGGGTTTTGGTTTTAGGGTTTTAGGTTTAGGATTTAGGTAAGGTTCTTGCATATGTAGGGAATATTCCTCATTTTTTTTCTTCGATTTATGGCCAATAGTACACGGGTTTTACCGACTTTTTATTTTTTTGACATTTTATTTATATTTGTATGGTTGAGGGTTTAGGGTTTTGATTTTAGGGTTTAGGGTTTTAGGTATAGGTTTTAGGTAATGTTCTTGCATATGTAGGGAATATAACTCATTTTTTTTCTTGGATTTATGGCCAATAGTACACAGGTTTTACCGACTTTTTCGTTTTTTGACATTTTATTTATATTTGTATGGTTTAGGGTTTAGGGTTTTGGTTTTAGAGTTCAGGATTTTAGGTTTAGGGTTTAGGTAATGTTCTTGCATATGTAGGGAATATTCCTCATTTTTTTTCTTGGATTTATGGCCTATAGTACACGGTTTCTACCGTCTTTTTTGTTTTACGACATTTTATTTATAATTATGGGTTTTAGGTTTTAGGGTGTATGTTATAGGGTTTAGGGTTTCAGGTTTAGGGTTAAGGTAATGTTCTTGCATATGTAGGGAATATTCCTTATTTTTTTTCTTGGATTTATGGCCAATAGTACACGGGTTTTACCGACTTTTTTGTTTTTTGACATTTTATTTATATTTGTATGGTTTAGGGTTTAGGGTTTTGGTTTTAGGGTTTAGGGTTTTAGGTTTAGGATTTAGGTAAGGTTCTTTCATATGTAGGGAATATTCCTCATTTTTTTTCCTTGGATTTATGGCCAATAGTACACGGGTTTTACCGACTTTTTTGTTTTTGAGATTTTATTTATATTTGTATGGTTTAGGGTTTAGGGTTTTGGTTTTAGGGTTTTAGGTTTAGGATTTAGGTAAGGTTCTTGCATATGTAGGGAATATTCCTCATTTTTTTTCTTCGATTTATGGCCAATAGTACACGGGTTTTACCGACTTTTTATTTTTTTGACATTTTATTTATATTTGTATGGTTGAGGGTTTAGGGTTTTGATTTTAGGGTTTAGGGTTTTAGGTATAGGTTTTAGGTAATGTTCTTGCATATGTAGGGAATATAACTCATTTTTTTTCTTGGATTTATGGCCAATAGTACACAGGTTTTACCGACTTTTTCGTTTTTTGACATTTTATTTATATTTGTATGGTTTAGGGTTTAGGGTTTTGGTTTTAGAGTTCAGGATTTTAGGTTTAGGGTTTAGGTAATGTTCTTGCATATGTAGGGAATATTCCTCATTTTTTTTCTTGGATTTATGGCCTATAGTACACGGTTTCTACCGTCTTTTTTGTTTTACGACATTTTATTTATAATTATGGGTTTTAGGTTTTAGGGTGTATGTTATAGGGTTTAGGGTTTCAGGTTTAGGGTTAAGGTAATGTTCTTGCATATGTAGGGAATATTCCGTATTTTTTTCTTGGATTTATGGCTAATAGTACACGGGTTTTACCGACTTTTTTGTTTTTTGACATTTTATTTATATTTGTATGGTTTAGGGTTTAGGGTTTAGGTTTTTGGTTTTAGGGTTTAGGGTTTAGGGTTTTAGGTTTAGGATTTAGGTAATGTTTTTGCATATGTAGGGAATATTCCTCATTTTTTTTCTTGGGTTTATGGCCAATAGTACACGGATTTTACCGACTTTTTTGTTTTTGAGATTTTATTTATATTTGTATGGTTTAGGGTTTAGGGTTTTGGATTTAGGGTTTTAGGTTTAGGATTTAGGTAAGGTTCTTGCATATGTAGGGAATATTCCTCATTTTTTTTCTTCGATTTATGGCCAATAGTACACGGGTTTTACCGACTTTTTATTTTTTTGACATTTTATTTATATTTGTATGGTTGAGGGTTTATGGTTTTGATTTTAGGGTTTAGGGTTTTAGGTATAGGTTTTAGGTAATGTTCTTGCATATGTAGGGAATATTCCTCATTTTTTTTCTTGGATTTATGGCCAATAGTACACAGGTTTTACCGACTTTTTTGTTTTTTGATATTTTATTTATATTTGTATGGTTTAGGGTTTAGGGTTTTGGTTTTAGAGTTCAGGATTTTAGGTTTAGGGTTTAGGTAATGTTCTTGCATATGTAGGGAATATTCCTCATTTTTTTTCTTGGATTTATGGCCTATAGTACACGGTTTCTACCGTCTTTTTTGTTTTACGACATTTTATTTATAATTATAGCTTTTAGGTTTTAGGGTGTATGTTATAGGGTTTAGGGTTTCAGGTTTAGGGTTAAGGTAATGTTCTTGCATATGTAGGGAATATTCCTTATTTTTTTTCTTGGATTTATGGCCAATAGTACACGGGTTTTACCGACTTTTTTGTTTTTTGACATTTTATTTATATTTGTATGGTTTAGGGTTTAGGGTTTAGGTTTTTGGTTTTAGGGTTTAGGGTTTTAGGTTTAGGATTTAGGTAATGTTCTTGCATATGTAGGGAATATTCCTCATTTTTTTTCTTGGATTTATGGCCTATAGTACACGGTTTCTACCGTCTTTTTTGTTTTACGACATTTTATTTATAATTATAGGTTTTAGGTTTTAGGGTGTATGTTATAGGGTTTAGGGTTTCAGGTTTAGGGTTAAGGTAATGTTCTTGCATATGTAGGGAATATTCCTTATTTTTTTTCTTGGATTTATGGCCAATAGTACACGGGTTTTACCGACTTTTTTGTTTTTTGACATTTTATTTATATTTGTATGGTTTAGGGTTTAGGGTTTAGGTTTTTGGTTTTAGGGTTTAGGGTTTTAGGTTTAGGATTTAGGTAATGTTTTTGCATATGTAGCGAATATTCCTCATTTTTTTTCTTGGGTTTATGGCCAATAGTACACGGATTTTACCGACTTTTTTGTTTTTGAGATTTCATTTATATTTGTATGGTTTAGGGTTTAGGGTTTTGGTTTTAGGGTTTTAGGTTTAGGATTTAGGTAAGGTTCTTGCATATGTAGGGAATATTCCTCATTTTTTTTCTTCGATTTATGGCCAATAGTACACGTGTTTTACCGACTTTTTATTTTTTTGACATTTTATTTATATTTGTATGGTTTAGGGTTTAGGGTTTTGATTTTAGGGTTTAGGGTTTTAGGTATAGGTTTTAGGTAATGTTCTTGCATATGTAGGGAATATTCCTCATTTTTTTTCTTGGATTTATGGCCTATAGTACACAGGTTTTACCGACTTTTTTGGTTTTTGACATTTTATTTATATTTGTATGGTTTAGGGTTTAGGGCTTTGGTTTTAGAGTTCAGGATTTTAGGTTTAGGGTTTAGGTAATGTTCTTGCATATGTAGGGAATATTCCTCATTTTTTTTCTTGGATTTATGGCCTATAGTACACGGTTTCTACCGTCTTTTTTGTTTTACGACATTTTATTTATAATTATGGGTTTTAGGTTTTAGGGTGTATGTTATAGGGTTTAGGGTTTCAGGTTTAGGGTTAAGGTAATGTTCTTGCATATGTAGGGAATATTCCTTATTTTTTTTCTTGGATTTATGGCCAATAGTACACGGGTTTTACCGACTTTTTTGTTTTTTGACATTTTATTTATATTTGTATGGTTTAGGGTTTAGGGTTTTGGTTTTAGGGTTTAGGGTTTTAGGTTTAGGATTTAGGTAAGGTTCTTTCATATGTAGGGAATATTCCTCATTTTTTTTCCTTGGATTTATGGCCAATAGTACACGGGTTTTACCGACTTTTTTGTTTTTGAGATTTTATTTATATTTGTATGGTTTAGGGTTTAGGGTTTTGGTTTTAGGGTTTTAGGTTTAGGATTTAGGTAAGGTTCTTGCATATGTAGGGAATATTCCTCATTTTTTTTCTTCGATTTATGGCCAATAGTACACGGGTTTTACCGACTTTTTATTTTTTTGACATTTTATTTATATTTGTATGGTTGAGGGTTTAGGGTTTTGATTTTAGGGTTTAGGGTTTTAGGTATAGGTTTTAGGTAATGTTCTTGCATATGTAGGGAATATAACTCATTTTTTTTCTTGGATTTATGGCCAATAGTACACAGGTTTTACCGACTTTTTCGTTTTTTGACATTTTATTTATATTTGTATGGTTTAGGGTTTAGGGTTTTGGTTTTAGAGTTCAGGATTTTAGGTTTAGGGTTTAGGTAATGTTCTTGCATATGTAGGGAATATTCCTCATTTTTTTTCTTGGATTTATGGCCTATAGTACACGGTTTCTACCGTCTTTTTTGTTTTACGACATTTTATTTATAATTATGGGTTTTAGGTTTTAGGGTGTATGTTATAGGGTTTAGGGTTTCAGGTTTAGGGTTAAGGTAATGTTCTTGCATATGTAGGGAATATTCCGTATTTTTTTCTTGGATTTATGGCTAATAGTACACGGGTTTTACCGACTTTTTTGTTTTTTGACATTTTATTTATATTTGTATGGTTTAGGGTTTAGGGTTTAGGTTTTTGGTTTTAGGGTTTAGGGTTTAGGGTTTTAGGTTTAGGATTTAGGTAATGTTTTTGCATATGTAGGGAATATTCCTCATTTTTTTTCTTGGGTTTATGGCCAATAGTACACGGATTTTACCGACTTTTTTGTTTTTGAGATTTTATTTATATTTGTATGGTTTAGGGTTTAGGGTTTTGGTTTTAGGGTTTTAGGTTTAGGATTTAGGTAAGGTTCTTGCATATGTAGGGAATATTCCTCATTTTTTTTCTTCGATTTATGGCCAATAGTACACGGGTTTTACCGACTTTTTATTTTTTTGACATTTTATTTATATTTGTATGGTTGAGGGTTTAGGGTTTTGATTTTAGGGTTTAGGGTTTTAGGTATAGGTTTTAGGTAATGTTCTTGCATATGTAGGGAATATAACTCATTTTTTTTCTTGGATTTATGGCCAATAGTACACAGGTTTTACCGACTTTTTCGTTTTTTGACATTTTATTTATATTTGTATGGTTTAGGGTTTAGGGTTTTGGTTTTAGAGTTCAGGATTTTAGGTTTAGGGTTTAGGTAATGTTCTTGCATATGTAGGGAATATTCCTCATTTTTTTTCTTGGATTTATGGCCTATAGTACACGGTTTCTACCGTCTTTTTTGTTTTACGACATTTTATTTATAATTATGGGTTTTAGGTTTTAGGGTGTATGTTATAGGGTTTAGGGTTTCAGGTTTAGGGTTAAGGTAATGTTCTTGCATATGTAGGGAATATTCCGTATTTTTTTCTTGGATTTATGGCTAATAGTACACGGGTTTTACCGACTTTTTTGTTTTTTGACATTTTATTTATATTTGTATGGTTTAGGGTTTAGGGTTTAGGTTTTTGGTTTTAGGGTTTAGGGTTTAGGGTTTTAGGTTTAGGATTTAGGTAATGTTTTTGCATATGTAGGGAATATTCCTCATTTTTTTTCTTGGGTTTATGGCCAATAGTACACGGATTTTACCGACTTTTTTGTTTTTGAGATTTTATTTATATTTGTATGGTTTAGGGTTTAGGGTTTTGGTTTTAGGGTTTTAGGTTTAGGATTTAGGTAAGGTTCTTGCATATGTAGGGAATATTCCTCATTTTTTTTCTTCGATTTATGGCCAATAGTACACGGGTTTTACCGACTTTTTATTTTTTTGACATTTTATTTATATTTGTATGGTTGAGGGTTTATGGTTTTGATTTTAGGGTTTAGGGTTTTAGGTATAGGTTTTAGGTTATGTTCTTGCATATGTAGGGAATATTCCTCATTTTTTTTCTTGGATTTATGGCCAATAGTACACAGGTTTTACCGACTTTTTTGTTTTTTGATATTTTATTTATATTTGTATGGTTTAGGGTTTAGGGTTTTGGTTTTAGAGTTCAGGATTTTAGGTTTAGGGTTTAGGTAATGTTCTTGCATATGTAGGGAATATTCCTCATTTTTTTCTTGGATTTATGGCCTATAGTACACGGTTTCTACCGTCTTTTTTGTTTTACGACATTTTATTTATAATTATAGGTTTTAGGTTTTAGGGTGTATGTTATAGGGTTTAGGGTTTCAGGTTTAGGGTTAAGGTAATGTTCTTGCATATGTAGGGAATATTCCTTATTTTTTTTCTTGGATTTATGGCCAATAGTACACGGGTTTTACCGACTTTTTTGTTTTTTGACATTTTATTTATATTTGTATGGTTTAGGGTTTAGGGTTTAGGTTTTTGGTTTTAGGGTTTAGGGTTTTAGGTTTAGGATTTAGGTAATGTTTTTGCATATGTAGCGAATATTCCTCATTTTTTTTCTTGGGTTTATGGCCAATAGTACACGGATTTTACCGACTTTTTTGTTTTTGAGATTTCATTTATATTTGTATGGTTTAGGGTTTAGGGTTTTGGTTTTAGGGTTTTAGGTTTAGGATTTAGGTAAGGTTCTTGCATATGTAGGGAATATTCCTCATTTTTTTTCTTCGATTTATGGCCAATAGTACACGTGTTTTACCGACTTTTTATTTTTTTGACATTTTATTTATATTTGTATGGTTTAGGGTTTAGGGTTTTGATTTTAGGGTTTAGGGTTTTAGGTATAGGTTTTAGGTAATGTTCTTGCATATGTAGGGAATATTCCTCATTTTTTTTCTTGGATTTATGGCCTATAGTACACAGGTTTTACCGACTTTTTTGGTTTTTGACATTTTATTTATATTTGTATGGTTTAGGGTTTAGGGTTTTGGTTTTAGAGTTCAGGATTTTAGGTTTAGGGTTTAGGTAATGTTCTTGCATATGTAGGGAATATTCCTCATTTTTTTTCTTGGATTTATGGCCTATAGTACACGGTTTCTACCGTCTTCTTTGTTTTACGACATTTTATTTATAATTATAGGTTTTAGGTTTTAGGGTGTATGTTATAGGGTTTAGGGTTTCAGGTTTAGGGTTAAGGTAATGTTCTTGCATATGTAGGGAATATTCCTTATTTTTTTTCTTGGATTTATGGCCAATAGTACACGGGTTTTACCGACTTTTTTGTTTTTTGACATTTTATTTATATTTGTATGGTTTAGGGTTTAGGGTTTAGGTTTTTGGTTTTAGGGTTTAGGGTTTTAGGTATAGGTTTTAGGTAATGTTCTTGCATATGTAGGGAATATTCCTCATTTTTTTTCTTGGATTTATGGCCGATAGTACACAGGTTTTACCGACTTTTTTGTTTTTTGACATTTTATTTATATTTGTATGGTTTAGGGTTTAGGGTTTTGGTTTTAGAGTTCAGGATTTTAGGTTTAGGGTTTAGGTAATGTTCTTGCATATGTAGGGAATATTCCTCATTTTTTTTCTCGGATTTATGGCCTATAGTACACGGTTTCTACCGTCTTTTTTGTTTTACGACATTTTATTTATAATTATAGGTTTTAGGTTTTAGGGTGTATGTTATAGGGTTTAGGGTTTCAGGTTTAGGGTTAAGGTAATGTTCTTGCATATGTAGGGAATATTCCTTATTTTTTTTCTTGGATTTATGGCCAATAGTACACGGGTTTTACCGACTTTTTTGTTTTTTGACATTTTATTTATATTTGTATGGTTTAGGGTTTAGGTTTTTGGTTTTAGGGTTTAGGGTTTTAGGTTTAGGATTTAGGTAATGTTTTTGCATATGTAGCGAATATTCCTCATTTTTTTTCTTGGGTTTATGGCCAATAGTACACGGATTTTACCGACTTTTTTGTTTTTGAGATTTTATTTATATTTGTATGGTTTAGGGTTTAGCGTTTTGGTTTTAGGGTTTTAGGTTTAGGATTTAGGTAAGGTTCTTGCATATGTAGGGAATATTCCTCATTTTTTTTCTTCGATTTATGGCCAATAGTACACGTGTTTTACCGACTTTTTATTTTTTTGACATTTTATTTATATTTGTATGGTTTAGGGTTTAGGGTTTTGATTTTAGGGTTTAGGGTTTTAGGTATAGGTTTTAGGTAATGTTCTTGCATATGTAGGGAATATTCCTCATTTTTTTTCTTGGATTTATGGCCTATAGTACACAGGTTTTACCGACTTTTTTGGTTTTTGACATTTTATTTATATTTGTATGGTTTAGGGTTTAGGGTTTTGGTTTTAGAGTTCAGGATTTTAGGTTTAGGGTTTAGGTAATGTTCTTGCATATGTAGGGAATATTCCTCATTTTTTTTCTTGGATTTATGGCCTATAGTACACGGTTTCTACCGTCTTCTTTGTTTTACGACATTTTATTTATAATTATAGGTTTTAGGTTTTAGGGTGTATGTTATAGGGTTTAGGGTTTCAGGTTTAGGGTTAAGGTAATGTTCTTGCATATGTAGGGAATATTCCTTATTTTTTTTCTTGGATTTATGGCCAATAGTACACGGGTTTTACCGACTTTTTTGTTTTTTGACATTTTATTTATATTTGTATGGTTTAGGGTTTAGGGTTTAGGTTTTTGGTTTTAGGGTTTAGGGTTTTAGGTATAGGTTTTAGGTAATGTTCTTGCATATGTAGGGAATATTCCTCATTTTTTTTCTTGGATTTATGGCCTATAGTACACAGGTTTTACCGACTTTTTTGTTTTTTGACATTTTATTTATATTTGTATGGTTTAGGGTTTAGGGTTTTGGTTTTAGAGTTCAGGATTTTAGGTTTAGGGTTTAGGTAATGTTCTTGCATATGTAGGGAATATTCCTCATTTTTTTTCTCGGATTTATGGCCTATAGTACACGGTTTCTACCGTCTTTTTTGTTTTACGACATTTTATTTATAATTATAGGTTCTAGGTTTTAGGGTGTATGTTATAGGGTTTAGGGTTTCAGGTTTAGGGTTAAGGTAATGTTCTTGCATATGTAGGGAATATTCCTTATTTTTTTTCTTGGATTTATGGCCAATAGTACACGGGTTTTACCGACTTTTTTGTTTTTTGACATTTTATTTATATTTGTATGGTTTAGGGTTTAGGGTTTAGGTTTTTGGTTTTAGGGTTTAGGGTTTTAGGTTTAGGATTTAGGTAATGTTTTTGCATATGTAGCGAATATTCCTCATTTTTTTTCTTGGGTTTATGGCCAATAGTACACGGATTTTACCGACTTTTTTGTTTTTGAGATTTTATTTATATTTGTATGGTTTAGGGTTTAGGGTTTTGGTTTTAGGGTTTTAGGTTTAGGATTTAGGTAAGGTTCTTGCATATGTAGGGAATATTCCTCATTTTTTTTCTTCGATTTATGGCCAATAGTACACGTGTTTTACCGACTTTTTATTTTTTTGACATTTTATTTATATTTGTATGGTTTAGGGTTTAGGGTTTTGATTTTAGGGTTTAGGGTTTTAGGTATAGGTTTTAGGTAATGTTCTTGCATATGTAGGGAATATTCCTCATTTTTTTTCTTGGATTTATGGCCTATAGTACACAGGTTTTACCGACTTTTTTGGTTTTTGACATTTTATTTATATTTGTATGGTTTAGGGTTTAGGGTTTTGGTTTTAGAGTTCAGGATTTTAGGTTTAGGGTTTAGGTAATGTTCTTGCATATGTAGGGAATATTCCTCATTTTTTTTCTTGGATTTATGGCCTATAGTACACGGTTTCTACCGTCTTCTTTGTTTTACGACATTTTATTTATAATTATAGGTTTTAGGTTTTCAGGTGTATGTTATAGGGTTTAGGGTTTCAGGTTTAGGGTTAAGGTAATGTTCTTGCATATGTAGGGAATATTCCTTATTTTTTTTCTTGGATTTATGGCCAATAGTACACGGGTTTTACCGACTTTTTTGTTTTTTGACATTTTATTTATATTTGTATGGTTTAGGGTTTAGGGTTTAGGTTTTTGGTTTTAGGGTTTAGGGTTTTAGGTATAGGTTTTAGGTAATGTTCTTGCATATGTAGGGAATATTCCTCATTTTTTTTCTTGGATTTATGGCCTATAGTACACAGGTTTTACCGACTTTTTTGTTTTTTGACATTTTATTTATATTTGTATGGTTTAGGGTTTAGGGTTTTGGTTTTAGAGTTCAGGATTTTAGGTTTAGGGTTTAGGTAATGTTCTTGCATATGTAGGGAATATTCCTCATTTTTTTTCTCGGATTTATGGCCTATAGTACACGGTTTCTACCGTCTTTTTTGTTTTACGACATTTTATTTATAATTATAGGTTCTAGGTTTTAGGGTGTATGTTATAGGGTTTAGGGTTTCAGGTTTAGGGTTAAGGTAATGTTCTTGCATATGTAGGGAATATTCCTTATTTTTTTTCTTGGATTTATGGCCAATAGTACACGGGTTTTACCGACTTTTTTGTTTTTTGACATTTTATTTATATTTGTATGGTTTAGGGTTTAGGGTTTAGGTTTTTGGTTTTAGGGTTTAGGGTTTTAGGTTTAGGATTTAGGAAATGTTTTTGCATATGTAGCGAATATTCCTCATTTTTTTTCTTGGGTTTATGGCCAATAGTACACGGATATTACCGACTTTTTTGTTTTTGAGATTTTATTTATATTTGTATGGTTTAGGGTTTAGGGTTTTGGTTTTAGGGTTTTAGGTTTAGGATTTAGGTAAGGTTCTTGCATATGTAGGGAATATTCCTCATTTTTTTTCTTCGATTTATGGCCAATAGTACACGTGTTTTACCGACTTTTTATTTTTTTGACATTTTATTTATATTTGTATGGTTTAGGGTTTAGGGTTTTGATTTTAGGGTTTAGGGTTTTAGGTATAGGTTTTAGGTAATGTTCTTGCATATGTAGGGAATATTCCTCATTTTTTTTCTTGGATTTATGGCCTATAGTACACAGGTTTTACCGACTTTTTTGGTTTTTGACATTTTATTTATATTTGTATGGTTTAGGGTTTAGGGTTTTGGTTTTAGAGTTCAGGATTTTAGGTTTAGGGTTTAGGTAATGTTCTTGCATATGTAGGGAATATTCCTCATTTTTTTTCTTGGATTTATGGCCTATAGTACACGGTTTCTACCGTCTTCTTTGTTTTACGACATTTTATTTATAATTATAGGTTTTAGGTTTTCAGGTGTATGTTATAGGGTTTAGGGTTTCAGGTTTAGGGTTAAGGTAATGTTCTTGCATATGTAGGGAATATTCCTTATTTTTTTTCTTGGATTTATGGCCAATAGTACACGGGTTTTACCGACTTTTTTGTTTTTTGACATTTTATTTATATTTGTATGGTTTAGGGTTTAGGGTTTAGGTTTTTGGTTTTAGGGTTTAGGGTTTTAGGTATAGGTTTTAGGTAATGTTCTTGCATATGTAGGGAATATTCCTCATTTTTTTTCTTGGATTTATGGCCTATAGTACACAGGTTTTACCGACTTTTTTGTTTTTTGACATTTTATTTATATTTGTATGGTTTAGGGTTTAGGGTTTTGGTTTTAGAGTTCAGGATTTTAGGTTTAGGGTTTAGGTAATGTTCTTGCATATGTAGGGAATATTCCTCATTTTTTTTCTCGGATTTATGGCCTATAGTACACGGTTTCTACCGTCTTTTTTGTTTTACGACATTTTATTTATAATTATAGGTTCTAGGTTTTAGGGTGTATGTTATAGGGTTTAGGGTTTCAGGTTTAGGGTTAAGGTAATGTTCTTGCATATGTAGGGAATATTCCTTATTTTTTTTCTTGGATTTATGGCCAATAGTACACGGGTTTTACCGACTTTTTTGTTTTTTGACATTTTATTTATATTTGTATGGTTTAGAGTTTAGGGTTTAGGTTTTTGGTTTTAGGGTTTAGGGTTTTAGGTTTAGGATTTAGGTAATGTTTTTGCATATGTAGCGAATATTCCTCATTTTTTTTCTTGGGTTTATGGCCAATAGTACACGGATTTTACCGACTTTTTTGTTTTTGAGATTTTATTTATATTTGTATGGTTTAGGGTTTAGGGTTTTGGTTTTAGGGTTTTAGGTTTAGGATTTAGGTAAGGTTCTTGCATATGTAGGGAATATTCCTCATTTTTTTTCTTCGATTTATGGCCAATAGTACACGTGTTTTACCGACTTTTTATTTTTTTGACATTTTATTTATATTTGTATGGTTTAGGGTTTAGGGTTTTGATTTTAGGGTTTAGGGTTTTAGGTATAGGTTTTAGGTAATGTTCTTGCATATGTAGGGAATATTCCTCATTTTTTTTCTTGGATTTATGGCCTATAGTACACAGGTTTTACCGACTTTTTTGGGTTTTGACATTTTATTTATATTTGTATGGTTTAGGGTTTAGGGTTTTGGTTTTAGAGTTCAGGATTTTAGGTTTAGGGTTTAGGTAATGTTCTTGCATATGTAGGGAATATTCCTCATTTTTTTTCTTGGATTTATGGCCTATAGTACACGGTTTCTACCGTCTTCTTTGTTTTACGACATTTTATTTATAATTATAGGTTTTAGGTTTTCAGGTGTATGTTATAGGGTTTAGGGTTTCAGGTTTAGGGTTAAGGTAATGTTCTTGCATATGTAGGGAATATTCCTTATTTTTTTTCTTGGATTTATGGCCAATAGTACACGGGTTTTACCGACTTTTTTGTTTTTTGACATTTTATTTATATTTGTATGGTTTAGGGTTTAGGGTTTAGGTTTTTGGTTTTAGGGTTTAGGGTTTTAGGTATAGGTTTTAGGTAATGTTCTTGCATATGTAGGGAATATTCCTCATTTTTTTTCTTGGATTTATGGCCTATAGTACACAGGTTTTACCGACTTTTTTGTTTTTTGACATTTTATTTATATTTGTATGGTTTAGGGTTTAGGGTTTTGGTTTTAGAGTTCAGGATTTTAGGTTTAGGGTTTAGGTAATGTTCTTGCATATGTAGGGAATATTCCTCATTTTTTTTCTCGGATTTATGGCCTATAGTACACGGTTTCTACCGTCTTTTTTGTTTTACGACATTTTATTTATAATTATAGGTTCTAGGTTTTAGGGTGTATGTTATAGGGTTTAGGGTTTCAGGTTTAGGGTTAAGGTAATGTTCTTGCATATGTAGGGAATATTCCTTATTTTTTTTCTTGGATTTATGGCCAATAGTACACGGGTTTTACCGACTTTTTTGTTTTTTGACATTTTATTTATATTTGTATGGTTTAGGGTTTAGGGTTTAGGTTTTTGGTTTTAGGGTTTAGGGTTTTAGGTTTAGGATTTAGGTAATGTTTTTGCATATGTAGCGAATATTCCTCATTTTTTTTCTTGGGTTTATGGCCAATAGTACACGGATTTTACCGACTTTTTTGTTTTTGAGATTTTATTTATATTTGTATGGTTTAGGGTTTAGGGTTTTGGTTTTAGGGTTTTAGGTTTAGGATTTAGGTAAGGTTCTTGCATATGTAGGGAATATTCCTCATTTTTTTTCTTCGATTTATGGCCAATAGTACACGTGTTTTACCGACTTTTTATTTTTTTGACATTTTATTTATATTTGTATGGTTTAGGGTTTAGGGTTTTGATTTTAGGGTTTAGGGTTTTAGGTATAGGTTTTAGGTAATGTTCTTGCATATGTAGGGAATATTCCTCATTTTTTTTCTTGGATTTATGGCCTATAGTACACAGGTTTTACCGACTTTTTTGGTTTTTGACATTTTATTTATATTTGTATGGTTTAGGGTTTAGGGTTTTGGTTTTAGAGTTCAGGATTTTAGGTTTAGGGTTTAGGTAATGTTCTTGCATATGTAGGGAATATTCCTCATTTTTTTTCTTGGATTTATGGCCTATAGTACACGGTTTCTACCGTCTTCTTTGTTTTACGACATTTTATTTATAATTATAGGTTTTAGGTTTTCAGGTGTATGTTATAGGGTTTAGGGTTTCAGGTTTAGGGTTAAGGTAATGTTCTTGCATATGTAGGGAATATTCCTTATTTTTTTTCTTGGATTTATGGCCAATAGTACACGGGTTTTACCGACTTTTTTGTTTTTTGACATTTTATTTATATTTGTATGGTTTAGGGTTTAGGGTTTAGGTTTTTGGTTTTAGGGTTTAGGGTTTTAGGTATAGGTTTTAGGTAATGTTCTTGCATATGTAGGGAATATTCCTCATTTTTTTTCTTGGATTTATGGCCTATAGTACACAGGTTTTACCGACTTTTTTGTTTTTTGACATTTTATTTATATTTGTATGGTTTAGGGTTTAGGGTTTTGGTTTTAGAGTTCAGGATTTTAGGTTTAGGGTTTAGGTAATGTTCTTGCATATGTAGGGAATATTCCTCATTTTTTTTCTCGGATTTATGGCCTATAGTACACGGTTTCTACCGTCTTTTTTGTTTTACGACATTTTATTTATAATTATAGGTTCTAGGTTTTAGGGTGTATGTTATAGGGTTTAGGGTTTCAGGTTTAGGGTTAAGGTAATGTTCTTGCATATGTAGGGAATATTCCTTATTTTTTTTCTTGGATTTATGGCCAATAGTACACGGGTTTTACCGACTTTTTTGTTTTTTGACATTTTATTTATATTTGTATGGTTTAGGGTTTAGGGTTTAGGTTTTTGGTTTTAGGGTTTAGGGTTTTAGGTTTAGGATTTAGGTAATGTTTTTGCATATGTAGCGAATATTCCTCATTTTTTTTCTTGGGTTTATGGCCAATAGTACACGGATTTTACCGACTTTTTTGTTTTTGAGATTTTATTTATATTTGTATGGTTTAGGGTTTAGGGTTTTGGTTTTAGGGTTTTAGGTTTAGGATTTAGGTAAGGTTCTTGCATATGTAGGGAATATTCCTCATTTTTTTTCTTCGATTTATGGCCAATAGTACACGTGTTTTACCGACTTTTTATTTTTTTGACATTTTATTTATATTTGTATGGTTTAGGGTTTAGGGTTTTGATTTTAGGGTTTAGGGTTTTAGGTATAGGTTTTAGGTAATGTTCTTGCATATGTAGGGAATATTCCTCATTTTTTTTCTTGGATTTATGGCCTATAGTACACAGGTTTTACCGACTTTTTTGGTTTTTGACATTTTATTTATATTTGTATGGTTTAGGGTTTAGGGTTTTGGTTTTAGAGTTCAGGATTTTAGGTTTAGGGTTTAGGTAATGTTCTTGCATATGTAGGGAATATTCCTCATTTTTTTTCTTGGATTTATGGCCTATAGTACACGGTTTCTACCGTCTTCTTTGTTTTACGACATTTTATTTATAATTATAGGTTTTAGGTTTTCAGGTGTATGTTATAGGGTTTAGGGTTTCAGGTTTAGGGTTAAGGTAATGTTCTTGCATATGTAGGGAATATTCCTTATTTTTTTTCTTGGATTTATGGCCAATAGTACACGGGTTTTACCGACTTTTTTGTTTTTTGACATTTTATTTATATTTGTATGGTTTAGGGTTTAGGGTTTAGGTTTTTGGTTTTAGGGTTTAGGGTTTTAGGTATAGGTTTTAGGTAATGTTCTTGCATATGTAGGGAATATTCCTCATTTTTTTTCTTGGATTTATGGCCTATAGTACACAGGTTTTACCGACTTTTTTGTTTTTTGACATTTTATTTATATTTGTATGGTTTAGGGTTTAGGGTTTTGGTTTTAGAGTTCAGGATTTTAGGTTTAGGGTTTAGGTAATGTTCTTGCATATGTAGGGAATATTCCTCATTTTTTTTCTCGGATTTATGGCCTATAGTACACGGTTTCTACCGTCTTTTTTGTTTTACGACATTTTATTTATAATTATAGGTTCTAGGTTTTAGGGTGTATGTTATAGGGTTTAGGGTTTCAGGTTTAGGGTTAAGGTAATGTTCTTGCATATGTAGGGAATATTCCTTATTTTTTTTCTTGGATTTATGGCCAATAGTACACGGGTTTTACCGACTTTTTTGTTTTTTGACATTTTATTATATTTGTATGGTTTAGGGTTTAGGGTTTAGGTTTTTGGTTTTAGGGTTTAGGGTTTTAGGTTTAGGATTTAGGTAATGTTTTTGCATATGTAGCGAATATTCCTCATTTTTTTTCTTGGGTTTATGGCCAATAGTACACGGATTTTACCGACTTTTTTGTTTTTGAGATTTTATTTATATTTGTATGGTTTAGGGTTTAGGGTTTTGGTTTTAGGGTTTTAGGTTTAGGATTTAGGTAAGGTTCTTGCATATGTAGGGAATATTCCTCATTTTTTTTCTTCGATTTATGGCCAATAGTACACGTGTTTTACCGACTTTTTATTTTTTTGACATTTTATTTATATTTGTATGGTTTAGGGTTTAGGGTTTTGATTTTAGGGTTTAGGGTTTTAGGTATAGGTTTTAGGTAATGTTCTTGCATATGTAGGGAATATTCCTCATTTTTTTTCTTGGATTTATGGCCTATAGTACACAGGTTTTACCGACTTTTTTGGTTTTTGACATTTTATTTATATTTGTATGGTTTAGGGTTTAGGGTTTTGGTTTTAGAGTTCAGGATTTTAGGTTTAGGGTTTAGGTAATGTTCTTGCATATGTAGGGAATATTCCTCATTTTTTTTCTTGGATTTATGGCCTATAGTACACGGTTTCTACCGTCTTCTTTGTTTTACGACATTTTATTTATAATTATAGGTTTTAGGTTTTCAGGTGTATGTTATAGGGTTTAGGGTTTCAGGTTTAGGGTTAAGGTAATGTTCTTGCATATGTAGGGAATATTCCTTATTTTTTTTCTTGGATTTATGGCCAATAGTACACGGGTTTTACCGACTTTTTTGTTTTTTGACATTTTATTTATATTTGTATGGTTTAGGGTTTAGGGTTTAGGTTTTTGGTTTTAGGGTTTAGGGTTTTAGGTATAGGTTTTAGGTAATGTTCTTGCATATGTAGGGAATATTCCTCATTTTTTTTCTTGGATTTATGGCCTATAGTACACAGGTTTTACCGACTTTTTTGTTTTTTGACATTTTATTTATATTTGTATGGTTTAGGGTTTAGGGTTTTGGTTTTAGAGTTCAGGATTTTAGGTTTAGGGTTTAGGTAATGTTCTTGCATATGTAGGGAATATTCCTCATTTTTTTTCTCGGATTTATGGCCTATAGTACACGGTTTCTACCGTCTTTTTTGTTTTACGACATTTTATTTATAATTATAGGTTCTAGGTTTTAGGGTGTATGTTATAGGGTTTAGGGTTTCAGGTTTAGGGTTAAGGTAATGTTCTTGCATATGTAGGGAATATTCCTTATTTTTTTTCTTGGATTTATGGCCAATAGTACACGGGTTTTACCGACTTTTTTGTTTTTTGACATTTTATTTATATTTGTATGGTTTAGGGTTTAGGGTTTAGGTTTTTGGTTTTAGGGTTTAGGGTTTTAGGTTTAGGATTTAGGTAATGTTTTTGCATATGTAGCGAATATTCCTCATTTTTTTTCTTGGGTTTATGGCCAATAGTACACGGATTTTACCGACTTTTTTGTTTTTGAGATTTTATTTATATTTGTATGGTTTAGGGTTTAGGGTTTTGGTTTTAGGGTTTTAGGTTTAGGATTTAGGTAAGGTTCTTGCATATGTAGGGAATATTCCTCATTTTTTTTCTTCGATTTATGGCCAATAGTACACGTGTTTTACCGACTTTTTATTTTTTTGACATTTTATTTATATTTGTATGGTTTAGGGTTTAGGGTTTTGATTTTAGGGTTTAGGGTTTTAGGTATAGGTTTTAGGTAATGTTCTTGCATATGTAGGGAATATTCCTCATTTTTTTTCTTGGATTTATGGCCTATAGTACACAGGTTTTACCGACTTTTTTGGTTTTTCACATTTTATTTATATTTGTATGGTTTAGGGTTTAGGGTTTTGGTTTTAGAGTTCAGGATTTTAGGTTTAGGGTTTAGGTAATGTTCTTGCATATGTAGGGAATATTCCTCATTTTTTTTCTTGGATTTATGGCCTATAGTACACGGTTTCTACCGTCTTCTTTGTTTTACGACATTTTATTTATAATTATAGGTTTTAGGTTTTCAGGTGTATGTTATAGGGTTTAGGGTTTCAGGTTTAGGGTTAAGGTAATGTTCTTGCATATGTAGGTAATATTCCTTATTTTTTTTCTTGGATTTATGGCCAATAGTACACGGGTTTTACCGACTTTTTTGTTTTTTGACATTTTATTTATATTTGTATGGTTTAGGGTTTAGGGTTTAGGTTTTTGGTTTTAGGGTTTAGGGTTTTAGGTATAGGTTTTAGGTAATGTTCTTGCATATGTAGGGAATATTCCTCATTTTTTTTCTTGCATTTATGGCCTATAGTACACAGGTTTTACCGACTTTTTTGTTTTTTGACATTTTATTTATATTTGTATGGTTTAGGGTTTAGGGTTTAGGGTTTTGGTTTTAGAGTTCAGGATTTTAGGTTTAGGGTTTAGGTAATGTTCTTGCATATGTAGGGAATATTCCTCATTTTTTTTCTCGGATTTATGGCCTATAGTACACGGTTTCTACCGTCTTTTTTGTTTTACGACATTTTATTTATAATTATAGGTTCTAGGTTTTAGGGTGTATGTTATAGGGTTTAGGGTTTAGGGTTTAGGGTTAAGGTAATGTTCTTGCATATGTAGGGAATATTCCTTATTTTTTTTCTTGGATTTATGGCCAATAGTACACGGGTTTTACCGACTTTTTTGTTTTTTGACATTTTATTTATATTTGTATGGTTTAGGGTTTAGGGTTTAGGTTTTTGGTTTTAGGGTTTAGTGTTTTAGGTTTAGGATTTAGGTAATGTTTTTGCATATGTAGGGAATATTCCTCATTTTTTTTCTTGGGTTTATGGCCAATAGTACACGGATTTTACCGACTTTTTTGTTTTTGAGATTTTATTTATATTTGTATGGTTTAGGGTTTAGGGTTTTGGTTTTAGAGTTCAGGATTTTAGGTTTAGGGTTTAGGTAATGTTCTTGCATATGTAGGGAATATTCCTCATTTTTTTTCTCGGATTTATGGCCTATAGTACACGGTTTCTACCGTCTTTTTTGTTTTAGGACATTTTATTTATAATTATAGGTTTTAGGTTTTAGGGTGTATGTTATAGGGTTTAGGGTTTCAGGTTTAGGGTTAAGGTAATGTTCTTGCATATGTAGGGAATATTCCTTATTTTTTTTCTTGGATTTATGGCCAATAGTACACGGGTTTTACCGACTTTTTTGTTTTTTGACATTTTATTTATATTTGTATGGTTTAGGGTTTAGGGTTTAGGTTTTTGGTTTTAGGGTTTAGGGTTTTAGGTATAGGTTTTAGGTAATGTTCTTGCATATGTAGGGAATATTCCTCATTTTTTTTCTTGGATTTATGGCCTATAGTACACAGGTTTTACCGACTTTTTTGTTTTTTGACATTTTATTTATATTTGTATGGTTTAGGGTTTAGGGTTTTGGTTTTAGAGTTCAGGATTTTAGGTTTAGGGTTTAGGTAATGTTCTTGCATATGTAGGGAATATTCCTCATTTTTTTTCTCGGATTTATGGCCTATAGTACACGGTTTCTACCGTCTTTTTTGTTTTACGACATTTTATTTATAATTATAGGTTTTAGGTTTTAGGGTGTATGTTATAGGGTTTAGGGTTTCAGGTTTAGGGTTAAGGTAATGTTCTTGCATATGTAGGGAATATTCCTTATTTTTTTTCTTGGATTTATGGCCAATAGTACACGGGTTTTACCGACTTTTTTGTTTTTTGACATTTTATTTATATTTGTATGGTTTAGGGTTTAGGGTTTAGGTTTTTGGTTTTAGGGTTTAGGGTTTTAGGTATAGGTTTTAGGTAATGTTCTTGCATATGTAGGGAATATTCCTCATTTTTTTTCTTGGATTTATGGCCTATAGTACACAGGTTTTACCGACTTTTTTGTTTTTTGACATTTTATTTATATTTGTATGGTTTAGGGTTTAGGGTTTTGGTTTTAGAGTTCAGGATTTTAGGTTTAGGGTTTAGGTAATGTTCTTGCATATGTAGGGAATATTCCTCATTTTTTTTCTCGGATTTATGGCCTATAGTACACGGTTTCTACCGTCTTTTTTGTTTTACGACATTTTATTTATAATTATAGGTTTTAGGTTTTAGGGTGTATGTTATAGGGTTTAGGGTTTCAGGTTTAGGGTTAAGGTAATGTTCTTGCATATGTAGGGAATATTCCTTATTTTTTTTCTTGGATTTATGGCCAATAGTACACGGGTTTTACCGACTTTTTTGTTTTTTGACATTTTATTTATATTTGTATGGTTTAGGGTTTAGGGTTTAGGTTTTTGGTTTTAGGGTTTAGTGTTTTAGGTTTAGGATTTAGGTAATGTTTTTGCATATGTAGGGAATATTCCTCATTTTTTTTCTTGTGTTTATGGCCAATAGTACACGGATTTTACCGACTTTTTTGTTTTTGAGATTTTATTTATATTTGTATGGTTTAGGGTTTAGGGTTTTAGGTTTAGGATTTAGGTAAGGTTCTTGCATATGTAGGGAATATTCCTCATTTTTTTTCTTCGATTTATGGCCAATAGTACACGGGTTTTACCGACTTTTTATTTTTTTGACATTTTATTTATATTTGTATGGTTGAGGGTTTAGGGTTTTGATTTTAGGGTTTAGGGTTTTAGGTACAGGTTTTAGGTAATGTTCTATCATATGTAGGGAATATTCCTCATTTTTTTTCTTGGATTTATGGCCAATAGTACACAGGTTTTACCGACTTTTTTGTTTTTTGATATTTTATTTATATTTGTATGGTTTAGGGTTTAGGGTTTTGGTTTTAGAGTTCAGGATTTTAGGTTTAGGGTTTAGGTAATGTTCTTGCATATGTAGGGAATATTCGTCATTTTTTTTCTTTGATTTATGGCCTATAGTACACAGGTTTTACCGACTTTTTTGTTTTTTAACATTTTATTTATATTTGTATGGTTTAGGGTTTAGGGTTTTGGTTTTAGAGTTCAGGATTTTAGGTTTAGGGTTTAGGTAATGTTCTTGCATATGTAGGGAATATTCCTCATTTTTTTCTTGGATTTATGGCCTATAGTACACGGTTTCTACCGTCTTTTTTGTTTTACGACATTTTATTTATAATTATAGGGTTTAGGGTTTAGGGGGTATGTTTTAGGGTTTAGGGTTTCAGGTTTAGGGTTAAGGTAATGTTCTTGCATATGTAGGGAATATTCCTTATTTTTTTTCTTGGATTTATGGCCAATAGTACACGGGTTTTACCGACTTTTTTGTTTTTTGACATTTTATTTATATTTGTATGGTTTAGGGTTTAGGGTTTTGGTTTTAGGGTTTTAGTGTTTTAGGTTTAGGATTTAGGTAATGTTCTTGCATATGTAGGGAATATTCCACATTTTTTTTCCTTGGATTTATGGCCAATAGTACATTGGTTTTACCGACTTTTTTGTTTTTGACATTTTATTTATATTTGTATGGTTTAGGTTTTAGGGTTTAGGGTTTTGGTTTCAGAGTTTAAGATTTTAGGTTTAGGGTTTAGGTAATGTTCTTGCATATGTAGGGAATATTCCTCATTTTTTTCTTTGATTTATGGGCAATAGTACACAGGTTTTACCGACTTTTTTGTTTTTTGACATTTTATTTATATTTGTATGGTTTAGGGTTTAGGGTTTTGGTTTTAGAGTTTAGGATTTTAGGTATAGGGTTTAGGTAATGTTCTTTCATATGTAGGGAATATTCATCATTTTTTTTCTTGGATTTATGGCCAATAGTACACAGGTTTTACCGACTTTTTTGTTTTTTGACATTTTATTTATATTTGTATGGTTTAGGATTTAGGGTTTTGGTTTTAGAGTTTAGGATTTTAGGTTTAGGGTTTAGGTAATGTTCTTGCATATGTAGGGAATATTCCTCATTTTTTTTCTTGGATTTATGGCCTATAGTACACGGTTTCTACCGTCTTTTTTGTTTTACGACATTTTATTTATAATTATAGGTTTTAGGGTTTAGGGTGTATGTTTTAGGGTTTAGGGTTTCAGGTTTAGGGTTAAGGTAATGTTCTTGCATATGTAGGGAATATTCCATATTTTTTTTCTTGGATTTATGGCCAATAGTACACGGGTTTTACCGACTTTTTTGTTTTTTGACATTTTATTTATATTTGTATGGTTTAGGATTTAGGGTTTAGAGTTTTGGTTTTAGGGTTTAGGGTTTTAGGTTTAGGATTTAGGTAATGTTTTTGCATATGTAGGGAATATTCCTCATTTTTTTTCTTGGATTTATGGCCAATAGTACACGGTTTTACCGACTTTTTTGTTTTTTGACATTTTATTTATATTTGTATGGTTTAGGGTTTAGGGTTTAGAGTTTTTGTTTTAGGGTTTAGGGTTTTAGGTTTAGGATTTAGGTGATGTTTTTGCATATGTAGGGAATATTCCTCATTTTTTTTCTTGGATTTATGGCCAATAGTACACTGATTTTACCGACTTTTTTGTTTTTGAGATTTTATTTATATTTGTATGGTTTAGGGTTTAGGGTTTTGGTTTTAGAGTTTAGGGTTTTAGGTTTAGGGTTTAGGTAATGTTCTTGCATATGTAGGGAATATTCCTCATTTTTTTTCTTGGATTTATTGCCTGTACACGTTTTCTACCGTCTCTTTTGTTTTACGACATTTTATTTATAATTATAGGGTTTAGGGTTTTGGGGGTATGTTTTAGGGTTTAGGGTTTCAGGTTTAGGGTTAAGGTAATTGTTCTTGCATATGTAGGGAATATTCCTTATTTTTTTTCTTCGATTTATGGCCAATAGTACACGGGTTTTACCGACTTTTTTGTTTTTTGACATTTTATTTATATTTGTATGGTTTAGGGTTTAGGGTTTTAGGTTTAGGATTTAGGTAATGTTCTTGCATATGTAGGGAATATTCCTCATTTTTTTTCCTTGGATTTATGGTCAATAGTACACGGGTTTTACCGACTTTTTTGTTTTTGACATTTTATTTATATTTGTATGGTTTAGGTTTTAGGGTTTAGGGTTTTGGTTTCAGAGTTTAAGATTTTAGGTTTAGGGTTTAGGTAATGTTCTTGCATATGTATGGAATATTCCTCATTTTTTTCTTGGATTTATGGGCAATAGTACACAGGTTTTACTGACTTTTTTGTTTTTTGACATTTTATTTATATTTGTATGGTTTAGGGTTTAGGGTTTTGGTTTTAGAGTTTAGGATTTTAGGTATAGGGTTTAGGTAATGTTCTTGCATATGTAGGGAATATTCATCATTTTTTTTCTTGGATTTATGGCCAATAGTACACAGGTTTTACCGACTTTTTTGTTTTTTGACATTTTATTTATATTTGTATGGTTTAGGGTTTAGGGTTTTGGTTTTAGAGTTTAGGATTTTAGGTTTAGGGTTTAGGTAATGTTCTTGCATATGTAGGGAATATTCCTCATTTTTTTTCTTGGATTTATGGCCTATAGTACACGGTTTCTACCGTCTTTTTTGTTTTACGACATTTTATTTATAAGTATAGGTTTTAGGGTTTAGGGTGTATGTTTTAGGGTTTAGGGTTTCAGGTTTAGGGTTAAGGTAATGTTCTTGCATATGTAGGGAATATTCCTTATTTTTTTTCTTGGATTTATGGCCAATAGTACACGGGTTTTACCGACTTTTTTGTTTTTTGACATTTTATTTATATTTGTATGGTTTAGGGTTTAGGGTTTAGAGTTTTGGTTTTAGGGTTTAGGGTTTTAGGTTCAGGATTTAGGTAATGTTTTTGCATATGTAGGGAATATTCCTCATTTTTTTTCTTGGATATATGGCCAATAGTACACTGATTTTACCGACTTTTTTGTTTTTGAGATTTTATTTATATTTGTATGGTTTAGGGTTTAGGGTTTTGGTTTTAGAGTTTAGGGTTTTGGTTTAGGGTTTAGGTAATGTTCTTGCATATGTAGGGAATATTCCTCATTTTTTTTCTTGGATTTATTGCCTGTACACGTTTTCTACCGTCTCTTTTGTTTTACGACATTTTATTTATAATTATAGGGTTTAGGGTTTAGGGGGTATGTTTTAGGGTTTAGGGTTTCAGGTTTAGGGTTAAGGTAATGTTCTTGCATATGTAGGGAATATTCCTTATTTTTTTTCTTGGATTTATGGCCAATAGTACACGGGTTTTACCGACTTTTTTGTTTTTTGACATTTTATTTATATTTGTATGGTTTAGGGTTTAGGGTTTTAGGTTTAGGATTTAGGTAATGTTCTTGCATATGTAGGGAATATTCCTCATTTTTTTTCCTTGGATTTATGGCCAATAGTACACGGGTTTTACCGACTTTTTTGTTTTTGACATTTTATTTATATTTGTATGGTTTAGGTTTTAGGGTTTAGGGTTTTGGTTTCAGAGTTTAAGATTTTAGGTTTAGGGTTTAGCTAATGTTCTTGCATATGTATGGAATATTCCTCATTTTTTTCTTGGATTTATGGGCAATAGTACACAGGTTTTACGGACTTTTTTGTTTTTTGACATTTTATTTATATTTGTATGGTTTAGGGTTTAGGGTTTTGGTTTTAGAGTTTAGGATTTTAGGTATAGGGTTTAGGTAATGTTCTTGCATATGTAGGGAATATTCATCATTTTTTTTCTTGGATTTATGGCCAATAGTACACAGGTTTTACCGACTTTTTTGTTTTTTGACATTTTATTTATATTTGTATGGTTTAGGGTTTAGGGTTTTGGTTTTAGAGTTTAGGATTTTAGGTTTAGGGTTTAGGTAATGTTCTTGCATATGTAGGGAATATTCCTCATTTTTTTTCTTGGATTTATGGCCTATAGTACACGGTTTCAACCGTCTTTTTTGTTTTACGACATTTTATTTATAAGTATAGGTTTTAGGGTTTAGGGTGTATGTTTTAGGGTTTAGGGTTTCAGGTTTAGGGTTAAGGTAATGTTCTTGCATATGTAGGGAATATTCCTTATTTTTTTTCTTGGATTTATGGCCAATAGTACACGGGTTTTACCGACTTTTTTGTTTTTTGACATTTTATTTATATTTGTATGGTTTAGGGTTTAGGGTTTAGAGTTTTGGTTTTAGGGTTTAGGGTTTTAGGTTCAGGATTTAGGTAATGTTTTTGCATATGTAGGGAATATTCCTCATTTTTTTTCTTGGATATATGGCCAATAGTACACTGATTTTACCGACTTTTTTGTTTTTGAGATTTTATTTATATTTGTATGGTTTAGGGTTTAGGGTTTTGGTTTTAGAGTTTAGGGTTTTGGTTTAGGGTTTAGGTAATGTTCTTGCATATGTAGGGAATATTCCTCATTTTTTTTCTTGGATTTATTGCCTGTACACGTTTTCTACCGTCTCTTTTGTTTTACGACATTTTATTTATAATTATAGGGTTTAGGGTTTAGGGGGTATGTTTTAGGGTTTAGGGTTTCAGGTTTAGGGTTAAGGTAATGTTCTTGCATATGTAGGGAATATTCCTTATTTTTTTTCTTGGATTTATGGCCAATAGTACACGGGTTTTACCGACTTTTTTGTTTTTTGACATTTTATTTATATTTGTATGGTTTAGGGTTTAGGGTTTTAGGTTTAGGATTTAGGTAATGTTCTTGCATATGTAGGGAATATTCCTCATTTTTTTTCCTTGGATTTATGGCCAATAGTACACGGGTTTTACCGACTTTTTTGTTTTTGACATTTTATTTATATTTGTATGGTTTAGGTTTTAGGGTTTAGGGTTTTGGTTTCAGAGTTTAAGATTTTAGGTTTAGGGTTTAGCTAATGTTCTTGCATATGTATGGAATATTCCTCATTTTTTTCTTGGATTTATGGGCAATAGTACACAGGTTTTACGGACTTTTTTGTTTTTTGACATTTTATTTATATTTGTATGGTTTAGGGTTTAGGGTTTTGGTTTTAGAGTTTAGGATTTTAGGTATAGGGTTTAGGTAATGTTCTTGCATATGTAGGGAATATTCATCATTTTTTTTCTTGGATTTATGGCCAATAGTACACAGGTTTTACCGACTTTTTTGTTTTTTGACATTTTATTTATATTTGTATGGTTTAGGGTTTAGGGTTTTGGTTTTAGAGTTTAGGATTTTAGGTTTAGGGTTTAGGTAATGTTCTTGCATATGTAGGGAATATTCCTCATTTTTTTTCTTGGATTTATGGCCTATAGTACACGGTTTCAACCGTCTTTTTTGTTTTACGACATTTTATTTATAAGTATAGGTTTTAGGGTTTAGGGTGTATGTTTTAGGGTTTAGGGTTTCAGGTTTAGGGTTAAGGTAATGTTCTTGCATATGTAGGGAATATTCCTTATTTTTTTTCTTGGATTTATGGCCAATAGTACACGGGTTTTACCGACTTTTTTGTTTTTTGACATTTTATTTATATTTGTATGGTTTAGGGTTTAGGGTTTAGAGTTTTGGTTTTAGGGTTTAGGGTTTTAGGTTCAGGATTTAGGTAATGTTTTTGCATATGTAGGGAATATTCCTCATTTTTTTTCTTGGATATATGGCCAATAGTACACTGATTTTACCGACTTTTTTGTTTTTGAGATTTTATTTATATTTGTATGGTTTAGGGTTTAGGGTTTTGGTTTTAGAGTTTAGGGTTTTGGTTTAGGGTTTAGGTAATGTTCTTGCATATGTAGGGAATATTCCTCATTTTTTTTCTTGGATTTATTGCCTGTACACGTTTTCTACCGTCTCTTTTGTTTTACGACATTTTATTTATAATTATAGGGTTTAGGGTTTAGGGGGTATGTTTTAGGGTTTAGGGTTTCAGGTTTAGGGTTAAGGTAATGTTCTTGCATATGTAGGGAATATTCCTTATTTTTTTTCTTGGATTTATGGCCAATAGTACACGGGTTTTACCGACTTTTTTGTTTTTTGACATTTTATTTATATTTGTATGGTTTAGGGTTTAGGGTTTAGAGTTTTGGTTTTAGGGTTTAGGGTTTTAGGTTTAGGATTTAGGTAATGTTTTTGCATATGTAGGGAATATTCCTCATTTTTTTTCTTGGATTTATGGCCAATAGTACACTGATTTTACCGACTTTTTTGTTTTTGAGATTTTATTTATATTTGTATGGTTTAGGGTTTATTGTTTTGGTTTTAGAGTTTAGGGTTTTAGGTTTAGGGTTTAGGTAATGTTCTTGCATATGTAGGGAATATTCCTCATTTTTTTTCTTGGATTTATGGCCTATAGTACACGGTTTCTACCGTCTTTTTTGTTTTACGACATTTTATTTATAATTATAGGTTTTAGGGTTTAGGGTGTATGTTTTAGGGTTTAGGGTTTCAGGTTTAGGGTTAAGGTAATGTTCTTGCATATGTAGGGAATATTCCTTATTTTTTTTCTTGGATTTATGGCCAATAGTACACGGGTTTTACCGACTTTTTTGTTTTTTGACATTTTATTTATATTTGTATGGTTTAGGGTTTAGGGTTTAGAGTTTTGGTTTTAGGGTTTAGGGTTTTAGGTTTAGGATTTAGGTAATGTTTTTGCATATGTAGGGAATATTCCTCATTTTTTTTCTTGGATTTATGGCCAATAGTACACTGATTTTACCGACTTTTTTGTTTTTGAGATTTTATTTATATTTGTATGGTTTAGGGTTTATTGTTTTGGTTTTAGAGTTTAGGGTTTTAGGTTTAGGGTTTAGGTAATGTTCTTGCATATGTAGGGAATATTCCTCATTTTTTTTCTTGGATTTATGGCCTATAGTACACGGTTTCTACCGTCTTTTTTGTTTTACGACATTTTATTTATAAGTATAGGTTTTAGGGTTTAGGGTGTATGTTTTAGGGTTTAGGGTTTCAGGTTTAGGGTTAAGGTAATGTTCTTGCATATGTAGGGAATATTCCTTATTTTTTTTCTTGGATTTATGGCCAATAGTACACGGGTTTTACAGACTTTTTTGTTTTTTGACATTTTATTTATATTTGTATGGTTTAGGGTTTAGGGTTTAGAGTTTTGGTTTTAGGGTTTAGGGTTTTAGGTTCAGGATTTAGGTAATGTTTTTGCATATGTAGGGAATATTCCTCATTTTTTTTCTTGGATATATGGCCAATAGTACACTGATTTTACCGACTTTTTTGTTTTTGAGATTTTATTTATATTTGTATGGTTTAGGGTTTAGGGTTTTGGTTTTAGAGTTTAGGGTTTTGGTTTAGGGTTTAGGTAATGTTCTTGCATATGTAGGGAATATTCCTCATTTTTTTTCTTGGATTTATTGCCTGTACACGTTTTCTACCGTCTCTTTTGTTTTACGACATTTTATTTATAATTATAGGGTTTAGGGTTTAGGGGGTATGTTTTAGGGTTTAGGGTTTCAGGTTTAGGGTTAAGGTAATGTTCTTGCATATGTAGGGAATATTCCTTATTTTTTTTCTTGGATTTATGGCCAATAGTACACGGGTTTTACCGACTTTTTTGTTTTTTGACATTTTATTTATATTTGTATGGTTTAGGGTTTAGGGTTTTAGGTTTAGGATTTAGGTAATGTTCTTGCATATGTAGGGAATATTCCTCATTTTTTTTCCTTGGATTTATGGCCAATAGTACACGGGTTTTACCGACTTTTTTGTTTTTGACATTTTATTTATATTTGTATGGTTTAGGTTTTAGGGTTTAGGGTTTTGGTTTCAGAGTTTAAGATTTTAGGTTTAGGGTTTAGCTAATGTTCTTGCATATGTATGGAATATTCCTCATTTTTTTCTTGGATTTATGGGCAATAGTACACAGGTTTTACGGACTTTTTTGTTTTTTGACATTTTATTTATATTTGTATGGTTTAGGGTTTAGGGTTTTGGTTTTAGAGTTTAGGATTTTAGGTATAGGGTTTAGGTAATGTTCTTGCATATGTAGGGAATATTCATCATTTTTTTTCTTGGATTTATGGCCAATAGTACACAGGTTTTACCGACTTTTTTGTTTTTTGACATTTTATTTATATTTGTATGGTTTAGGGTTTAGGGTTTTGGTTTTAGAGTTTAGGATTTTAGGTTTAGGGTTTAGGTAATGTTCTTGCATATGTAGGGAATATTCCTCATTTTTTTTCTTGGATTTATGGCCTATAGTACACGGTTTCTACCGTCTTTTTTGTTTTACGACATTTTATTTATAAGTATAGGTTTTAGGGTTTAGGGTGTATGTTTTAGGGTTTAGGGTTTCAGGTTTAGGGTTAAGGTAATGTTCTTGCATATGTAGGGAATATTCCTTATTTTTTTTCTTGGATTTATGGCCAATAGTACACGGGTTTTACCGACTTTTTTGTTTTTTGACATTTTATTTATATTTGTATGGTTTAGGGTTTAGGGTTTAGAGTTTTGGTTTTAGGGTTTAGGGTTTTAGGTTTAGGATTTAGGTAATGTTTTTGCATATGTAGGGAATATTCCTCATTTTTTTTCTTGGATTTATGGCCAATAGTACACTGATTTTCCCGACTTTTTTGTTTTTGAGATTTTATTTATATTTGTATGGTTTAGGGTTTATTGTTTTGGTTTTAGAGTTTAGGGTTTTAGGTTTAGGGTTTAGGTAATGTTCTTGCATATGTAGGGAATATTCCTCATTTTTTTTCTTGGATTTATTGCCTGTACACGTTTTCTACCGTCTCTTTTGTTTTACGACATTTTATTTATAATTATAGGGTTTAGGGTTTAGGGGGTATGTTTTAGGGTTTAGGGTTTCAGGTTTAGGGTTAAGGTAATGTTCTTGCATATGTAGGGAATATTCCTCATTTTTTTTCTTGGATTTATGGCCTATAGTACACGGTTTCTACCGTCTTTTTTGTTTTACGACATTTTATTTATAAGTATAGGTTTTAGGGTTTAGGGTGTATGTTTTAGGGTTTAGGGTTTCAGGTTTAGGGTTAAGGTAATGTTCTTGCATATGTAGGGAATATTCCTTATTTTTTTTCTTGGATTTATGGCCAATAGTACACGGGTTTTACCGACTTTTTTGTTTTTTGACATTTTATTTATATTTGTATGGTTTAGGGTTTAGGGTTTAGAGTTTTGGTTTTAGGGTTTAGGGTTTTAGGTTTAGGATTTAGGTAATGTTTTTGCATATGTAGGGAATATTCCTCATTTTTTTTCTTGGATTTATGGCCAATAGTACACTGATTTTACCGACTTTTTTGTTTTTGAGATTTTATTTATATTTGTATGGTTTAGGGTTTATTGTTTTGGTTTTAGAGTTTAGGGTTTTAGGTTTAGGGTTTAGGTAATGTTCTTGCATATGTAGGGAATATTCCTCATTTTTTTTCTTGGATTTATTGCCTGTACACGTTTTCTACCGTCTCTTTTGTTTTACGACATTTTATTTATAATTATAGGGTTTAGGGTTTAGGGGGTATGTTTTAGGGTTTAGGGTTTCAGGTTTAGGGTTAAGGTAATGTTCTTGCATATGTAGGGAATATTCCTTATTTTTTTTCTTGGATTTATGGCCAATAGTACACGGGTTTTACCGACTTTTTTGTTTTTTGACATTTTATTTATATTTGTATGGTTTAGGGTTTAGGGTTTTAGGTTTAGGATTTAGGTAATGTTCTTGCATATGTAGGGAATATTCCTCATTTTTTTTCCTTGGATTTATGGCCAATAGTACACGGGTTTTACCGACTTTTTTGTTTTTGACATTTTATTTATATTTGTATGGTTTAGGTTTTAGGGTTTAGGGTTTTGGTTTCAGAGTTTAAGATTTTAGGTTTAGGGTTTAGCTAATGTTCTTGCATATGTATGGAATATTCCTCATTTTTTTCTTGGATTTATGGGCAATAGTACACAGGTTTTACGGACTTTTTTGTTTTTTGACATTTTATTTATATTTGTATGGTTTAGGGTTTAGGGTTTTGGTTTTAGAGTTTAGGATTTTAGGTATAGGGTTTAGGTAATGTTCTTGCATATGTAGGGAATATTCATCATTTTTTTTCTTGGATTTATGGCCAATAGTACACAGGTTTTACCGACTTTTTTGTTTTTTGACATTTTATTTATATTTGTATGGTTTAGGGTTTAGGGTTTTGGTTTTAGAGTTTAGGATTTTAGGTTTAGGGTTTAGGTAATGTTCTTGCATATGTAGGGAATATTCCTCATTTTTTTTCTTGGATTTATGGCCTATAGTACACGGTTTCTACCGTCTTTTTTGTTTTACGACATTTTATTTATAAGTATAGGTTTTAGGGTTTAGGGTGTATGTTTTAGGGTTTAGGGTTTCAGGTTTAGGGTTAAGGTAATGTTCTTGCATATGTAGGGAATATTCCTTATTTTTTTTCTTGGATTTATGGCCAATAGTACACGGGTTTTACCGACTTTTTTGTTTTTTGACATTTTATTTATATTTGTATGGTTTAGGGTTTAGGGTTTAGAGTTTTGGTTTTAGGGTTTAGGGTTTTAGGTTTAGGATTTAGGTAATGTTTTTGCATATGTAGGGAATATTCCTCATTTTTTTTCTTGGATTTATGGCCAATAGTACACTGATTTTACCGACTTTTTTGTTTTTGAGATTTTATTTATATTTGTATGGTTTAGGGTTTATTGTTTTGGTTTTAGAGTTTAGGGTTTTAGGTTTAGGGTTTAGGTAATGTTCTTGCATATGTAGGGAATATTCCTCATTTTTTTTCTTGGATTTATTGCCTGTACACGTTTTCTACCGTCTCTTTTGTTTTACGACATTTTATTTATAATTATAGGGTTTAGGGTTTAGGGGGTATGTTTTAGGATTTAGGGTTTCAGGTTTAGGGTTAAGGTAATGTTCTTGCATATGTAGGGAATATTCCTTATTTTTTTTCTTGGATTTATGGCCAATAGTACACGGGTTTTACCGACTTTTTTGTTTTTTGACATTTTATTTATAATTGTATGGTTTAGGGTTTAGGGTTTTAGGTTTAGGATTTAGGTAATGTTCTTGCATATGTAGGGAATATTCCTCATTTTTTTTCTTGGATTTATGGCCTATAGTACACGGTTTCTACCGTCTTTTTTGTTTTACGACATTTTATTTATAATTATAGGTTTTAGGGTTTAGGGTGTATGTTTTAGGGTTTAGGGTTTCAGGTTTAGGGTTAAGGTAATGTTCTTGCATATGTAGAGAATATTCCTTATTTTTTTTCATGGATTTATGGCCAATAGTACACTGATTTTACCGACTTTTTTGTTTTTGAGATTTTATTTATATTTGTATGGTTTAGGGTTTATTGTTTTGGTTTTAGAGTTTAGGGTTTTAGGTTTAGGGTTTAGGTAATGTTCTTGCATATGTAGGGAATATTCCTCATTTTTTTTCTTGGATTTATTGCCTGTACACGTTTTCTACCGTCTCTTTTGTTTTACGACATTTTATTTATTATTATAGGGTTTAGGGTTTAGGGGGTATGTTTTAGGATTTAGGGTTTCAGGTTTAGGGTTAAGGTAATGTTCTTGCATATGTAGGGAATATTCCTTATTTTTTTTCTTGGATTTATGGCCAATAGTACACGGGTTTTACCGACTTTTTTGTTTTTTGACATTTTATTTATAATTGTATGGTTTAGGGTTTAGGGTTTTAGGTTTAGGATTTAGGTAATGTTCTTGCATATGTAGGGAATATTCCTCATTTTTTTTCCTTGGATTTATGGCCAATAGTACACGGGTTTTACCGACTTTTTTGTTTTTGACATTTTATTTATATTTGTATGGTTTATGTTTTAGGGTTTAGGGTTTTGGTTTCAGAGTTTAAGATTTTAGGTTTAGGGTTTAGGTAATGTTCTTGCATATGTAGGGAATATTCCTCATTTTTTTTCTTGGATTTATGGGCAATAGTACACAGGTTTTACCGACTTTTTTGTTTTTTGACATTTTATTTATATTTGTATGGTTTAGGGTTTAGGGTTTTGGTTTTAGAGTTTAGGATTTTAGGTATAGGGTTTAGGTAATGTTCTTGCATATGTAGGGAATATTCATCATTTTTTTTCTTGGATTTATGGCCAATAGTACACAGGTTTTACCGACTTTTTTGTTTTTTGACATTTTATTTATTATTGTATGGTTTAGGGTTTAGGGTTTTGGTTTTAGAGTTTAGGATTTTAGGTTTAGGGTTTAGGTAATGTTCTTGCATATGTAGGGAATATTCCTCATTTTTTTTCTTGGATTTATGGCCTATAGTACACGGTTTCTACCGTCTTTTTTGTTTTACGACATTTTATTTATAATTATAGGTTTTAGGGTTTAGGGTGTATGTTTTAGGGTTTAGGGTTTCAGGTTTAGGGTTAAGGTAATGTTCTTGCATATGTAGGGAATATTCCTTATTTTTTTTCATGGATTTATGGCCAATAGTACACGGGTTTTACCGACTTTTTTGTTTTTTGACATTTTATTTATATTTGTATGGTTTAGGGTTTAGGGTTTAGAGTTTTGGTTTTAGGGTTTAGGGTTTTAGGTTTACGATTTAGGTAATGTTTTTGCATATGTAGGGAATATTCCTCATTTTTTTTCTTGGATTTATGGCCAATAGTACACTGATTTTACCGACTTTTTTGTTTTTGAGATTTTATTTATATTTGTATGGTTTAGGGTTTAGGGTTTTGGTTTTAGAGTTTAGGGTTTTAGGTTTAGGGTTTAGGTAATGTTCTTGCATATGTAGGGAATATTCCTCATTTTTTTTCTTGGATTTATTGCCTGTACACGTTTTCTACCGTCTCTTTTGTTTTACGACATTTTATTTATAATTATAGGGTTTAGGGTTTAGGGGGTATGTTTTAGGATTTAGGGTTTCAGGTTTAGGGTTAAGGTAATGTTCTTGCATATGTAGGGAATATTCCTTATTTTTTTTCTTGGATTTATGGCCAATAGTACACGGGTTTTACCGACTTTTTTGTTTTTTGACATTTTATTTATAATTGTATGGTTTAGGGTTTAGGGTTTTAGGTTTAGGATTTAGGTAATGTTCTTGCATATGTAGGGAATATTCCTCATTTTTTTTCCTTGGATTTATGGCCAATAGTACACGGGTTTTACCGACTTTTTTGTTTTTGACATTTTATTTATATTTGTATGGTTTATGTTTTAGGGTTTAGGGTTTTGGTTTCAGAGTTTAAGATTTTAGGTTTAGGGTTTAGGTAATGTTCTTGCATATGTAGGGAATATTCCTCATTTTTTTTCTTGGATTTATGGGCAATAGTACACAGGTTTTACCGACTTTTTTGTTTTTTGACATTTTATTTATATTTGTATGGTTTAGGGTTTAGGGTTTTGGTTTTAGAGTTTAGGATTTTAGGTATAGGGTTTAGGTAATGTTCTTGCATATGTAGGGAATATTCATCATTTTTTTTCTTGGATTTATGGCCTATAGTACACGGTTTCTACCGTCTCTTTTGTTTTACGACATTTTATTTATAATTATAGGGTTTAGGGTTTAGGGGGTATGTTTTAGGGTTTAGGGTTTCAGGTTTAGGGTTAAGGTAATGTTCTTGCATATGTAGGGAATATTCATTATTTTTTTTCTTGGATTTATGGCCAATAGTACACGGGTTTTACCGACTTTTTTGTTTTTTGACATTTTATTTATATTTGTATGGTTTAGGGTTTAGGGTTTAGGGTTTTGGTTTTAGGGTTTTAGGTTTAGGATTTAGGTAAGGTTCTTGCGTATGTAGGGAATATTCCTCATTTTTTTTCTTCGATTTATGGCCAATAGTACACGGGTTTTACCGACTTTTTATTTTTTTTGACATTTTATTTATATTTGTATGGTTTAGGGTTTAGGGTTTTGATTTTAGGGTTTAGGGTTTTAGGTATAGGGTTTAGGTAATGTTCTTGCATATGCTTGGAATATTCCTCATTTTTTTTCTTGGATTTATTTCCAATAGTACACAGGTTTTACCGACTTTTTTGTTTTTTGACATTTTATTTATATTTGTATGGTTTAGGGTTTAGGGTTTTGGTTTTAGAGTTTAGGATTTTAGGTTTAGGGTTTAGGTAATGTTCTTGCATATGTAGGGAATATTCCTCATTTTTTTTCTTGGATTTATGGCCTATAGTACACGGTTTCTACCGTCTTTTTTGTTTTACGACATTTTATTTATAATTATAGGTTTTAGGGTTTAGGGTTTCAGGTTTAGGGTTAAGGTAATGTTCTTGCCTATGTAGGGAATATTCCTTATTTTTTTTCTTGGATTTATGGCCAATAGTACACGGGTTTTACCGACTTTTTTGTTTTTTGACATTTTATTTATATTTGTATGTTTTAGGGTTTAGGGTTTTGGTTTTAGGGTTTAGGGTTTTAGTTTTAGGATTTAGGTAATGTTTTTGCATATGTAGGGAATATTCCTCATTTTTTTTCTTGGATTTATGGCCAATAGTACACTGATTTTACCGACTTTTTTGTTTTTGAGATTTTATTTATATTTGTATGGTTTAGGGTTTAGGGTCTTGGTTTTAGAGTTTAGGGTTTTAGGTTTAGGGTTTAGGTAATGTTCTTGCATATGTAGGGAATATTCCTCATTTTTTTTCTTGGATTTATTGCCTGTACACGTTTTCTACCGTCTCTTTTGTTTTACGACATTTTATTTATAATTATAGGGTTTAGGGTTTAGGGGTTATGTTTTAGGGTTTAGGGTTTCAGGTTTCGGGTTAAGATAATGTTCTTGCATATGTAGGGAATATTCCTTATTTTTTTTCTTGGATTTATGGGCAATAGTACATGGGTTTTACCGACTTTTTTGTTTTTTGACATTTTATTTATATTTGTATGGTTTAGGGTTTTGGTTTTAGGGTTTAGGGTTTTAGGTTTAGGATTTAGGTAATGTTCTTGCATATGTAGGGAATATTCCTCATTTTTTTTCCTTGGATTTATGGCCAATAGTACACGGGTTTTACCGACTTTTTTGTTTTTGACATTTTATTTATATTTGTATGGTTTAGGTTTTAGTGTTTAGGGTTTTGGTTTCAGAGTTTAAGATTTTAGATTTAGGGTTTAGGTAATGTTCTTGCATATGTAGGGAATATTCCTCATTTTTTTTCTTGGATTTATGGGCAATAGTACACAGGTTTTACCGACTTTTTTGTTTTTTGACATTTTATTTATATTTGTATGGTTTAGGGTTTAGGGTTTTGGTTTTAGAGTTTAGGATTTTAGGTATAGGGTTTAGGTAATGTTCTTGCATATGTAGGGAATATTCCTCATTTTTTTTCTTGGATTTATGGCCAATAGTACACAGGTTTTACCGACTTTTTTGTTTTTTGACATTTTATTTATATTTGTATTGTTTAGGGTTTAGGGTTTTGGTTTTAGAGTTTAGGATTTTAGGTTTAGGGTTTAGGTAATGTTCTTGCATATGTAGGGAATATTCCTCATTTTTTTTCTTGGATTTATGGCCAATAGTACACGGTTTCTACCGTCTTTTTTGTTTTACGACATTTTATTTATAATTATAGGGTTTAGGGTTTAGGGGGTATGTTTTAGGGTTTAGGGTTTCAGGTTTAGGGTAAGGTAATGTTCTTGCATACGTAGGGAATATTCCTCATTTTTTTTCTTGGATTTATGGCCAATAGTACATGGGTTTTACCGACTTTTTTGTTTTTTGACATTTTATTTATATTTGTATGGTTTAGGGTTTAGGGTTTTGGTTTTAGGGTTTAGGGTTTTAGGTTTAGGATTTAGGTAATGTTCTTGCATATGTAGGGAATATTCCTCATTTTTTTTCCTTGGATTTATGGCCAATAGTACACGGGTTTTACCGACTTTTTTGTTTTTCACATTTTATTTATATTTGTATGGTTTAGGTTTTAGGGTTTAGGGTTTTGGTTTCAGAGTTTAAGATTTTAGGTTTAGGGTTTAGGTAATGTTCTTGCATATGTAGGGAATATTCCTCATTTTTTTTCTTGGATTTATGGGCAATAGTACACGGATTTTACCGACTTTTTTGTTTTTGACATTTTATTTATATTTGTATGGTTTAGGGTTTTGGTTTTAGGGTTTAGGGTTTTAGGTTTAGGATTTAAGTAATGTTCTTGCATATGTAGGGAATATTCCTCATTTTTTTTTCTTGGATTTATGGCCAATAGTACACGGTTTCTACCGTCTTTTTTGTTTTACGACATTTTATTTATAATTAGAGGGTTTAGGGTTTAGGGGGTATGTTTTAGGGTTTAGGGTTTCAGGTTTAGGGTTAAGGTAATGTTCTTGCATATGTAGGGAATATTCCTCATTTTTTTTCCTTGGATTTATGGCCAATAGTACACGGGTTTTACCGACTTTTTTGTTTTTGACATTTTATTTATATTTGTATGGTTTAGGTTTTAGGGTTTAGGGTTTTGGTTTCAGAGTTTAAGATTTTAGGTTTAGGGTTTAGGTAATGTTCTTGCATATGTAGGGAATATTCCTCATTTTTTTTCTTGGATTTATGGGCAATAGTACACAGGTTTTACCGACTTTTTGTTTTTTGACATTTTATTTATATTTGTATGGTTTAGGGTTTAGGGTTTTTGTTTTAGGGTTTAGGGTTTTAGGTTTAGGGTTTAGGTAATGTTCTTGCATATGTAGGGAATATTCCTCATTTTTTTTCTTGGATTTATGGCCAATAGTACACGGGTTTTACCGACTTTTTTGTTTTTTGACATTTTGTTTATATTTGTATGGTTTAGGGTTTAGGGTTTTGGTTTTAGGGTTTAGAGTTTTAGGTTTAGGATTTAGGTAATGTTCTTGCATATGTAGGGAATATTCCTCATTTTTTTCCTTGGATTTATGGCGAATAGTACACGGGTTTTACCGACTTTTTTGTTTTTGACATTTTATTTATATTTGTATGGTTTAGGTTTTAGGGTTTAGGGTTTTGGTTTTAGAGTTTAAGATTTTAGGTTTAGGGTTTAGGTAATGTTCTTGCATATGTAGGGAATATTCCTCATTTTTTTTCTTGGATTTATGGGCAATAGTACACAGGTTTTACCGACTTTTTTGTTTTTTGACATTTTATTTATATTTGTATGGTTTAGGGTTTAGGGTTTAGGGTTTTGGTTTTAGGGTTTAGGGTTTTAGGTTTAGGATTTAGGTAATGTTCTTGCATATGTAGGGAATATTCCTCATTTTTTTTCTTGGATTTATGGCCAATAGTACATGGGTTTTACCGACTTTTTTGTTTTTTGACATTTTATTTACATTTGTATGGTTTAGGGTTTAGGGTTTTGGTTTCAGGGTTTAGGATTTTAGGTTTAGGGTTTAGGTAATGCTCTTGCATATGTAGGGAATATTCCTCATTTTTTTTCTTGGATTTATGGCCTATAGTACACGGTTTCTACCGTCTTTTTTGTTTTACGACAATTTATTTATAATTATAGGTTTTAGGGTTTAGGGTGTATGTTTTAGGGTTTAGGGTTTCAGGTTTAGGGTTAAGGTAATGTTCTTGCATATGTAGGGAATATTCATCATTTTTTTTCTTGGATTTATGGCCAATAGTACACGGGTTTTACCGACTTTTTTGTTTTTTGACATTTTATTTATATTTGTATGGTTTAGGGTTTAGGGTTTAGGGTTTTGGTTTTAGGGTTTTAGGTTTAGGATTTAGGTAAGGTTCTTGCAAATGTAGGGAATATTTCTCATTTTTTTTCTTCGATTTATGGCCAATAGTACACGGGTTTTACCGACTTTTTATTTTTTTGACATTTTATTTATATTTGTATGGTTTAGGGTTTAGGGTTTTGATTTTAGGGTTTAGGGTTTTAGGTATAGGGTTTAGGTAATGTTCTTGCATATGCTTGGAATATTCCTCATTTTTTTTCTTGGATTTATGGCCAATAGTACACAGGTTTTACCGACTTTTTTGTTTTTTGACATTTTATTTATATTTGTATGGTTTAGGGTTTAGGGTGTTGGTTTTAGAGTTTAGGGTTTTAGGTTTAGGGTTTAGGTAATGTTCTTGCATATGAAGGGAATATTCCTCATTTTTTTTCTTGGATTTATTGCCTGTACACGTTTTCTACCGTCTCTTTTGTTTTACGACATTTTATTTATAATTATAGGGTTTAGGGTTTAGGGGGTATGTTTTAGGGTTTAGGGTTTCAGGTTTAGGGTTAAGGTAATGTTCTTGCATATGTAGGGAATATTCCTCATTTTTTTTCTTGGATTTATGGCCAATAGTACACTGATTTTACCGACTTTTTTGTTTTTGAGATTTTATTTATATTTGTATGGTTTAGGGTTTTGGTTTTAGAGTTTAGGGTTTTAGGTTTAGGGTTTAGGTAATGTTCTTGCATATGTAGGGAATATTCCTCATTTTTTTTCTTGGATTTATTGCCTGTACACGTTTTCTACCGTCTCTTTTGTTTTACGACATTTTATTTATAATTATAGGGTTTAGGGTCTAGGGAGTATGTTTTAGGGTTTAGGGTTTCAGGTTTAGGGTTAAGGTAATGTTCTTGCATATGTAGGGAATATTCCTTATTTTTTTTCTTGGATTTATGGCCAATAGTACACGGGTTTTACCGACTTTTTTGTTTTTTGACATTTTATTTATATTTGTATGGTTTAGGGTTTAGGGTTTTGGTTTTAGGGTTTAGGGTTTTAGGTTTAGGATTTAGGTAATGTTCTTGCATATTCAGGGAATATTCCTCATTTTTTTTCCTTGGCTTTATGGCCAATAGTACACGGGTTTTACCGACTTTTTTGTTTTTTGACATTTTATTTATATTTGTATGGTTTAGGGTTTAGGGTTTAGGGTTTTGGTTTTAGGGTTTAGGGTTTTAGGTTTAGGATTTAGGTAATGTTTTTGCATATGTAGGGAATATTCCTCATTTTTTTTCTTGGATTTATGGCCAATAGTACACTGATTCTACCGACTTTTTTGTTTTTGAGATTTTATTTATATTTGTATGGTTTAGGGTTTAGGGTTTTGGTTTTAGAGTTTAGGGTTTTAGGTTTAGGGTTTAGGTAATGTTCTTGCATATGTAGGGAATATTCCTCATTTTTTTTCTTGGATTTATTGCCTGTACACGTTTTCTACCGTCTCTTTTGTTTTACGACATTTTATTTATAATTATAGGGTTTAGGGTCTAGGGAGTATGTTTTAGGGTTTAGGGTTTCAGGTTTAGGGTTAAGGTAATGTTCTTGCATATGTAGGGAATATTCCTTATTTTTTTTCTTGGATTTATGGCCAATAGTACACGGGTTTTACCGACTTTTTTGTTTTTTGACATTTTATTTATATTTGTATGGTTTAGGGTTTAGGGTTTTGGTTTTAGGGTTTAGGGTTTTAGGTTTAGGATTTAGGTAATGTTCTTGCATATGTAGGGAATATTCCTCATTTTTTTTCCTTGGATTTATGGCCAATAGTACACGGGTTTTACCGACTTTTTTGTTTTTGACATTTTATTTATATTTGTATGGTTTAGGTTTTAGGGTTTAGGGTTTTGGTTTCAGAGTTTAAGATTTTAGGTTTAGGGTTTAGGTAATGTTCTTGCATATGTAGGGAATATTCCTCATTTTTTTTCTTGGATTTATGGGCAATAGTACACAGGTTTTACCGACTTTTTTGTTTTTTGACATTTTATTTATATTTGTATGGTTTAGGTTTTAGGGTTTAGGGTTTTGGTTTTAGAGTTTAAGATTTTAGGTTTAGGGTTTATTTAATGTTCTTGCATATGTAGGGAATATTACTCATTTTTTTTCTTGGATTTATGGGCAATAGTACACAGGTTTTACCGACTTTTTTGTTTTTTGACATTTTATTTATATTTGTATGGTTTAGGGTTTAGGGTTTAGGGTTTTGGTTTTAGGGTTTAGGGTTTTAGGTTTAGGATTTAGGTAATGTTCTTGCATATGTAGGGAATATTCCTCATTTTCTTTCTTGGGTTTATGGCCAATAGTACACGGATTTTACCGACTTTTTTGTTTTTGAGATTTTATTTATATTTGTATGGTTTCGGGTTTAGGGTTTTAGGTTTAGGGTTTAGGTAATGTTCTTGCATATGTAGGGAATATTCCTCATTTTTTTTCTTCGATTTATTGCCTGTACACGTTTTCTACCGTCTCTTTTGTTTTACGACATTTTATTTATAATTATAGGGTTTAGGGTTTAGGGGGTATGTTTTAGGGTTTAGGGTTTCAGGTTTAGAGTTAAGGTAATGTTCTTGCATATGTAGGGAATATTCCTTATTTTTTTTCTTGGATTTATGGCCAATAGTACACGGGTTTTACCGACTTTTTTGTTTTTGACATTTTATTTATATTTGTATGGTTTAGGTTTTAGGGTTTAGGGTTTTGGTTATAGGGTTTTAGCTTTAGGATTTAGGTAATGTTCTTGCATATGTAGGGAATATTCCTCATTTTTTTTCCTTGCATTTATGGCCAATAGTACACGGGTTTTACCGACTTTTTTGTTTTTGACATTTTATTTATATTTGTATGGTTTAGGTTTTAGGGTTTAGGGTTTTGGTTTTAGAGTTTAAGATTTTAGGTTTAGGTTTTAGGTAATGTTCTTGCATATGTAGGGAATATTCCTCATTTTTTTTCTTGGATTTATGGCCAATAGTACACAGGTTTTACCGACTTTTTTGTTTTTTGACATTTTATTTATATTTGTATGGTTTAGGGTTTAGGGTTTTGGTTTTAGATTTTAGGATTTTAGGTTTAGGGTTTAGGTAATGTTCTTGCATATGTAGGGAATATTCCTCATTTTTCTTCTTGGATTTATGGCCTATAGTACACGGTTTCTACCGTCTTTTTTGTTTTACGACGTTTTATTTATAATTATAGGTTTTAGGGTTTAGGGTGTATGTTTTAGGGTTTAGGGTTTCAGGTTTAGGGTTAAGGTAATGTTCTTGCATATGTAGGGAATATTCCTTATTTTTTTTCTTGGATTTATGGCCAATAGTACACGGGTTTTACCGACTTTTTTGTTTTTTGACATTTTATTTATATTTGTATGGTTTAGGGTTTAGGGTTTTGGTTTTAGGGTTTAGGGTTTTAGGTTTAGGATTTAGGTAATGTTTTTGCATATGTAGGGAATATTCCTCATTTTTTTTCTTGGATTTATGGCCAATAGTACACTGATTCTACCGACTTTTTTGTTTTTGAGATTTTATTTATATTTGTATGGTTTAGGGTTTAGGGTTTTGGTTTTAGAGTTTAGGGTTTTAGGTTTAGGGTTTAGGTAATGTTCTTGCATATGTAGGGAATATTCCTCATTTTTTTTCTTGGATTTATTGCCTGTACACGTTTTCTACCGTCTCTTTTGTTTTACGACATTTTATTTATAATTATAGGGTTTAGGGTCTAGGGAGTATGTTTTAGGGTTTAGGGTTTCAGGTTTAGGGTTAAGGTAATGTTCTTGCATATGTAGGGAATATTCCTTATTTTTTTTCTTGGATTTATGGCCAATAGTACACGGGTTTTACCGACTTTTTTGTTTTTTGACATTTTATTTATATTTGTATGGTTTAGGGTTTAGGGTTTTGGTTTTAGGGTTTAGGGTTTTAGGTTTAGGATTTAGGTAATGTTCTTGCATATTCAGGGAATATTCCTCATTTTTTTTCCTTGGCTTTATGGCCAATAGTACACGGGTTTTACCGACTTTTTTGTTTTTTGACATTTTATTTATATTTGTATGGTTTAGGGTTTAGGGTTTAGGGTTTTGGTTTTAGGGTTTAGGGTTTTAGGTTTAGGATTTAGGTAATGTTTTTGCATATGTAGGGAATATTCCTCATTTTTTTTCTTGGATTTATGGCCAATAGTACACTGATTCTACCGACTTTTTTGTTTTTGAGATTTTATTTATATTTGTATGGTTTAGGGTTTAGGGTTTTGGTTTTAGAGTTTAGGGTTTTAGGTTTAGGGTTTAGGTAATGTTCTTGCATATGTAGGGAATATTCCTCATTTTTTTTCTTGGATTTATTGCCTGTACACGTTTTCTACCGTCTCTTTTGTTTTACGACATTTTATTTATAATTATAGGGTTTAGGGTCTAGGGAGTATGTTTTAGGGTTTAGGGTTTCAGGTTTAGGGTTAAGGTAATGTTCTTGCATATGTAGGGAATATTCCTTATTTTTTTTCTTGGATTTATGGCCAATAGTACACGGGTTTTACCGACTTTTTTGTTTTTTGACATTTTATTTATATTTGTATGGTTTAGGGTTTAGGGTTTTGGTTTTAGGGTTTAGGGTTTTAGGTTTAGGATTTAGGTAATGTTCTTGCATATGTAGGGAATATTCCTCATTTTTTTTCCTTGGATTTATGGCCAATAGTACACGGGTTTTACCGACTTTTTTGTTTTTGACATTTTATTTATATTTGTATGGTTTAGGTTTTAGGGTTTAGGGTTTTGGTTTCAGAGTTTAAGATTTTAGGTTTAGGGTTTAGGTAATGTTCTTGCATATGTAGGGAATATTCCTCATTTTTTTTCTTGGATTTATGGGCAATAGTACACAGGTTTTACCGACTTTTTTGTTTTTTGACATTTTATTTATATTTGTATGGTTTAGGTTTTAGGGTTTAGGGTTTTGGTTTTAGAGTTTAAGATTTTAGGTTTAGGGTTTATTTAATGTTCTTGCATATGTAGGGAATATTACTCATTTTTTTTCTTGGATTTATGGGCAATAGTACACAGGTTTTACCGACTTTTTTGTTTTTTGACATTTTATTTATATTTGTATGGTTTAGGGTTTAGGGTTTAGGGTTTTGGTTTTAGGGTTTAGGGTTTTAGGTTTAGGATTTAGGTAATGTTCTTGCATATGTAGGGAATATTCCTCATTTTCTTTCTTGGGTTTATGGCCAATAGTACACGGATTTTACCGACTTTTTTGTTTTTGAGATTTTATTTATATTTGTATGGTTTCGGGTTTAGGGTTTTGGTTTTCGAGTTTAGGGTTTTAGGTTTAGGGTTTAGGTAATGTTCTTGCATATGTAGGGAATATTCCTCATTTTTTTTCTTCGATTTATTGCCTGTACACGTTTTCTACCGTCTCTTTTGTTTTACGACATTTTATTTATAATTATAGGGTTTAGGGTTTAGGGGGTATGTTTTAGGGTTTAGGGTTTCAGGTTTAGAGTTAAGGTAATGTTCTTGCATATGTAGGGAATATTCCTTATTTTTTTTCTTGGATTTATGGCCAATAGTACACGGGTTTTACCGACTTTTTTGTTTTTGACATTTTATTTATATTTGTATGGTTTAGGTTTTAGGGTTTAGGGTTTTGGTTATAGGGTTTTAGCTTTAGGATTTAGGTAATGTTCTTGCATATGTAGGGAATATTCCTCATTTTTTTTCCTTGCATTTATGGCCAATAGTACACGGGTTTTACCGACTTTTTTGTTTTTGACATTTTATTTATATTTGTATGGTTTAGGTTTTAGGGTTTAGGGTTTTGGTTTTAGAGTTTAAGATTTTAGGTTTAGGTTTTAGGTAATGTTCTTGCATATGTAGGGAATATTCCTCATTTTTTTTCTTGGATTTATGGCCAATAGTACACAGGTTTTACCGACTTTTTTGTTTTTTGACATTTTATTTATATTTGTATGGTTTAGGGTTTAGGGTTTTGGTTTTAGAGTTTAGGGTTTTAGGTTTAGGGTTTAGGTAATGTTCTTGCATATGTAGGGAATATTCCTCATTTTTTTTCTTGGATTTATTGCCTGTACACGTTTTCTACCGTCTCTTTTGTTTTACGACATTTTATTTATAATTATAGGGTTTAGGGTTTAGGGGGTATGTTTTAGGGTTTAGGGTTTCAGGTTTAGGGTTAAGGTAATGTTCTTGCATATGTAGGGAATATTCCTTATTTTTTTTCTTGGATTTATGGCCAATAGTACACGGGTTTTACCGACTTTTTTGTTTTTTGACATTTTATTTATATTTGTATAGTTTAGGGTTTAGGGTTTTGGTTTTAGGGTTTAGGGTTTTAGGTTTAGGATTTAGGTAATGTTCTTGCATATGTAGGGAATATTCCTCATTTTTTTTCCTTGGATTTATGGCCAATAGTACACGGGTTTTACCGACTTTTTTGTTTTTGACATTTTATTTATATTTGTATGGTTTAGGTTTTAGGTTTTAGGGTTTTGGTTTTAGAGTTTAAGATTTTAGGTTTAGGGTTTAGGTAATGTTCTTGCATATGTAGGGAATATTCCTCATTTTTTTTCTTGGATTTATGGGCAATAGTACACATGTTTTACCGACTTTTTTGTTTTTTAAAATTTTATTTATATTTGTATGGTTTAGGGTTTTGGTTTTAGGGTTTAGGGTTTCAGGTTTAGGGTTAAGGTAATGTTCTTGCATATGTAGGGAATATTCCTTATTTTTTTTCTTGGATTTATGGCCAATAGTACACGGGTTTTACCGACTTTTTTGTTTTTGACATTTTATTTATATTTGTATGGTTTAGGTTTTAGGATTTAGGGTTTTGGTTATAGGGTTTTAGGTTTAGGATTTAGGTAATGTTCTTGCATATGTAGGGAATATTCCTCATTTTTTTTCCTTGGATTTATGGCCAATAGTACACGGGTTTTACCGACTTTTTTGTTTTTGACATTTTATTTATATTTGTATGGTTTAGGTTTTAGGGTTTAGGGTTTTGGTTTTAGAGTTTAAGATTTTAGGTTTAGGGTTTAGGTAATGTTCTTGCATATGTAGGGAATATTCCTCATTTTTTTTCTTGGATTTATGGGCAATAGTACACAGGGTTTACCGACTTTTTTGTTTTTTGACATTTTATTTATATTTGTATGGTTTAGGGTTTAGGGTTTAGGGTTTTGGTTTTAGAGTTTAGGATTTTAGGTTTAGGGTTTAGGTAATGTTCTTGCATATGTAGGGAATATTCCTCATTTTTTTTCTTGGATTTATGGCCTATAGTACACGGTTTCTACCGTCTTTTTCGTTTTACGAAATTTTATTTACAATTATAGGTTTTAGGGTTTAGGGTGTATCTTTTAGGGTTTAGGGTTTCAGGTTTAGGGTTAAGGTAATGTTCTTGCATATGTAGGGAATATTCCTTATTTTTTTTCTTGGATTTATGGCCAATAGTACACGGGTTTTACCGACCTTTTTGTTTTTTGACATTTTATTTATATTTGTATGGTTTAGGGTTTAGGGTTTTGGTTTTAGGGTTTAGGGTTTTAGGTTTAGGATTTAGGTAATGTTCTTGCATATGTAGGGAATATTCCTCATTTTTTTTCTTGGATTTATGGCCAATAGTACACTGATTTTACCGACTTTTTTGTTTTTGAAATTTTATTTATATTTGTATGGTTTAGGGTTTAGGGTTTTGGGTTTAGGGTTTTGGTTTTAGAGTTTAGGGTTTTATGTTTAGGGTTTAGGTAATGTTCTTGCATATGTAGGGAATATTCCTCATTTTTTTTCTTGGATTTATTGCCTGTACACATTTTCTACCGTCTCTTTTGTTTTACGACATTTTATTTATAATTATAGGGTTTAGGGTTTAGGGGGTATGTTTTAGGGTTTAGGGTTTCAGGTTTAGGGTTAAGGTAATGTTCTTGCATATGTAGGGAATATTCCTTATTTTTTTTCTTGGATTTATGGCCAATAGTACACGGGTTTTACCGACTTTTTTGTTTTTTGACATTTTATTTATATTTGTATAGTTTAGGGTTTAGGGTTTTGGTTTTATGGTTTAGGGTTTTAGGTTTAGGATTTAGGTAATGTTCTTGCATATGTAGGGAATATTCCTCATTTTTTTTCCTTGGATTTATGGCCAATAGTACACGGGTTTTACCGACTTTTTTGTTTTTGACATTTTATTTATATTTGTATGGTTTAGGTTTTAGGTTTTAGGGTTTTGGTTTTAGAGTTTAAGATTTTAGGTTTAGGGTTTAGGTAATGTTCTTGCATATGTAGGGAATATTCCTCATTTTTTTTCTTGGATTTATGGGCAATAGTACACATGTTTTACCGACTTTTTTGTTTTTTAAAATTTTATTTATATTTGTATGGTTTAGGGTTTTGGTTTTAGGGTTTAGGGTTTCAGGTTTAGGGTTAAGGTAATGTTCTTGCATATGTAGGGAATATTCCTTATTTTTTTTCTTGGATTTATGGCCAATAGTACACGGGTTTTACCGACTTTTTTGTTTTTGACATTTTATTTATATTTGTATGGTTTAGGTTTTAGGATTTAGGGTTTTGGTTATAGGGTTTTAGGTTTAGGATTTAGGTAATGTTCTTGCATATGTAGGGAATATTCCTCATTTTTTTTCCTTGGATTTATGGCCAATAGTACACGGGTTTTACCGACTTTTTTGTTTTTGACATTTTATTTATATTTGTATGGTTTAGGTTTTAGGGTTTAGGGTTTTGGTTTTAGAGTTTAAGATTTTAGGTTTAGGGTTTAGGTAATGTTCTTGCATATGTAGGGAATATTCCTCATTTTTTTTCTTGGATTTATGGGCAATAGTACACAGGGTTTACCGACTTTTTTGTTTTTTGACATTTTATTTATATTTGTATGGTTTAGGGTTTAGGGTTTAGGGTTTTGGTTTTAGAGTTTAGGATTTTAGGTTTAGGGTTTAGGTAATGTTCTTGCATATGTAGGGAATATTCCTCATTTTTTTTCTTGGATTTATGGCCTATAGTACACGGTTTCTACCGTCTTTTTCGTTTTACGAAATTTTATTTACAATTATAGGTTTTAGGGTTTAGGGTGTATCTTTTAGGGTTTAGGGTTTCAGGTTTAGGGTTAAGGTAATGTTCTTGCATATGTAGGGAATATTCCTTATTTTTTTTCTTGGATTTATGGCCAATAGTACACGGGTTTTACCGACCTTTTTGTTTTTTGACATTTTATTTATATTTGTATGGTTTAGGGTTTAGGGTTTTGGTTTTAGGGTTTAGGGTTTTAGGTTTAGGATTTAGGTAATGTTCTTGCATATGTAGGGAATATTCCTCATTTTTTTTCTTGGATTTATGGCCAATAGTACACTGATTTTACCGACTTTTTTGTTTTTGAAATTTTATTTATATTTGTATGGTTTAGGGTTTAGGGTTTTGGGTTTAGGGTTTTGGTTTTAGAGTTTAGGGTTTTATGTTTAGGGTTTAGGTAATGTTCTTGCATATGTAGGGAATATTCCTCATTTTTTTTCTTGGATTTATTGCCTGTACACATTTTCTACCGTCTCTTTTGTTTTACGACATTTTATTTATAATTATAGGGTTTAGGGTTTAGGGGGTATGTTTTAGGGTTTAGGGTTTCAGGTTTAGGGTTAAGGTAATGTTCTTGCATATGTAGGGAATATTCCTTATTTTTTTTCTTGGATTTATGGCCAATAGTACACGGGTTTTACCGACTTTTTTGTTTTTTGACATTTTATTTATATTTGTATAGTTTAGGGTTTAGGGTTTTGGTTTTATGGTTTAGGGTTTTAGGTTTAGGATTTAGGTAATGTTCTTGCATATGTAGGGAATATTCCTCATTTTTTTTCCTTGGATTTATCGCCAATAGTACACGGGTTTTACCGACTTTTTTGCTTTTGACATTTTATTTATATTTGTATGGTTTAGGTTTTAGGGTTTAGGGTTTTGGTTATAGGGTTTTAGGTTTAGGATTTAGGTAATGTTCTTGCATATGTAGGGAATATTCCTCATTTTTTTTCCTTGGATTTATGGCCAATAGTACACGGGTTTTACCGACTTTTTTGTTTTTGACATTTTATTTATATTTGTATGGTTTAGGTTTTAGGGTTTAGGGTTTTGGTTTTAGAGTTTAAGATTTTAGGTTTAGGGTTTAGGTAATGTTCTTGCATATGTAGGGAATATTCCTCATTTTTTTTCTTGGATTTATGGGCAATAGTACACAGGGTTTACCGACTTT
>CAWUCN010000021.1:0-14342 GCA_963920805.1 Primula vulgaris
CACAGAATTTAACTAATAATAACATAACAGAAGTTTCCACCTCTACAGAACAGAGTGCCGATCATATAATGATCGTGCACCGCATATCATATTCCCGATCACAGAATAATACAGAGATACCCAATCTGCCGATTGGGCCTTCCGAGCTTCATACCTGCATACCATTACCGCTACTACGTAACTAGTCCCCGAGAGTTACTGGGCCCCACCCTCAACCTGGGTTCTAGTCCCAACTTACCTGTTATGCAATCCAGTAAACTAGAATGCATAAAAATAAGTTGAACCCTTACCTGAGCTACCCGAACAAAACAGAGTTTCTCAGAGGAAACTTCACTCAGCAGAAGCTGATCCTTTTCCAATGCCTAATCAACCCACATAAGTACTGATCAAACATATATCCAACACAGAATACATATTTCATTTCTATTTTACATTTATTTCCAATAATTAACAGATTCCACAAATTTGATACTTTATCCTAAAGTGCCTCAAAACTTCTCATTAATTTCCATAATCCTTCATATCCAAAATAAACACCAATCCCACACCACAATACAACAAATAACATACTTTCTCCAACCTTTTACCTTATGTTCAATTCAGCCCATTTCTAAAACTATCCAAAAACCGGTCCAACTTTCACACAACTTCACAATTTAACCCAACAAACCAACAACCAACTCAATTATATAAATACACAACAAATCTCCCAACTTTCCCTACTTAGACATTTCGGCCCTCACCATTAAACATGCCAATTTACTCCCTTCTTCCACCAAACCACCAATTACACAACCAAACATACAAATTGACATCAACCAACACATTCTAAATAATTCCCAAACCATCTCACCTCTCCCTCATTTTCGGCCTCAACAATGATCCTCCTTTAACAATATTTTCCTCCAACTTTTTATACCAATCGAACACATTCCAAACACCATTAACACATTACAATCAACTCCACTTCAATTGCACAACATTAACAAAAAATCTTCATATTTTTTTCCCTAACCACAACACCTAGTTAGGTGATGAATTCCAACTTACCACCAACATCAAAGTTACTCTCCTACATCCCAAGAACAAACTTTTACCATTATATCAATTTAATTCAACTATTTACACCTCCACCACAAATTATGCCCTAAGTCATAGCACCATGATTCACAATGATTTGGACAAAGTTCCAAGCACCAATATTACTCACAAACCACCCAAGAACAACAATGAGAAACAATTCGAAATTCTCCCAAACATTTCAGAAGAACCCTTTGAAACCTAAGCTCAATTCAACACTTTTACCCACTAAACTTGCATGGATGACAAAGTTAAAACTTAAACCAATCATAAAACCTCCTATTTAACAACATACCTTAATGAATTGGTGTGAAACTTACTCCCACAAAAACCCCCCTATAAAATTGGCCTTTACAAAGAGGAGAGAGAAGATGATTCTTGATGCTAAACCTTTGTTTCCTTGATGTTTCCTTCTCAAGAACTAAGCTACCAACAAGATTAATTAACAAGGGTGATGAAGAGATGAAGAAATGGAAGAAACGAAGATGGTGAAGGTGAAGGAAGGGCTGGCCGATCCGTGTCTGGTGGTTGAAGAAGAAGGAATGACTTAAGGTATGGTTTCTTACTTCTTACTACTTTTATCTTTACTTTTTAATCTAACTTTCTACTTTTAAACTACACCTTACACATAACCCAAAACTATATATTATTTTAATCATAACTTTACCAATTACTTGTTACTACTTACTAATTACTAGTTACCATTTTCCATTTACTTACTTACTAACTTATTTTACTTAACTTACTAACACTTACTAACTTACTTATCTTACTTAACTTATTTTATTTTTTTACCAATTCACATACTAATCTTAACAGATAAATTCTAATTTAACTTATTCAATTTTTCCACCTAACAGATTTTATTTTCCTGGTTTACCCTTAATTCTTCAGAATGACCATTTTGCCCCAAGGACCAACCTTGGCAAAATGGCCCAGAAATCACCTTCCGATCCAAATAGTGAATTCTCGTGATGGGTGTAACGTGGACAATATCTTGCCTTTTACATGGTCTGTCTGTTACATAACTGGTGGCTAGTATGTGGATGAACCGCCACACCCTTGAGCTTTTCCTGGAAGACGAGTTCTGATGATGCATAACAAAATGGGGTGAGCTTGGACCAACTGGAGGTTTCCCCAATTGATCAGGCCTCCGACGCTGAGGTCAGTACTAGTGTATAGATGGGATGGACGAAGCTTGTGCAAAGCATAAAATAGTGAATAGTTACCATAATGGTGGTCACGTCATATGTATTTATAGTCTGGTCCCTTTGGGGGTAGTTTTGTCTTGTCTTATGGTAGGCCGTTAGGGGTGGTGTTAGAGTTTGTACGCTTTGTACAGTTTTACCCGGACCACAAGTAATTTTGTAATGAAACTTGGGGTCCTTTTGGTGGTATCCTCCGGGTTGGCTATTATCCGGGCCTCGGGCTTCCTATTTGGAGTTTGTGTGACCCTGGTTCAGGAGTATTTATGACTTGGCATTTTGTTTTGATCGGGTTATGGTCTATGGCATCCTGGGTCGTGTTAGGCCTCTTGGGGCCTATTGACTATCAAGACCCCCCTCAGCCTGTTCGGCTGACCGAGGGGAGTCTTGTAGAAAAGTTGTTGGTTCTGCTCGAGGTCGGAAAGGAGGAGTGAAATTAGCCTCCCTCCTATCACCCCACCCCCACACTATACGACCCGACGAGAAGCGATCACGGGTCGGAAGGGTGGCGGTGAGGTAGACGATTAATCCTATAATGCGCAACCCTTAATGTGGGTTTAAACCACATTTCAGGTCCCTGTTCATAGAATTCTACAACATACCTTTTATGCATTCCTTGTTCCTGCAAAACAGAATTCTTATACAATAACAGATATACTGAGCTCCGCTCAGGCCAGATACTCCAAAAGAAGGCTACCTCAGGCAAGCTTTCCCGATAAATAAATAGACATATCAAACAACATGTATTTACAGCATATACAGATCCTCACAACATGAATGGACAATAAGGACAATGCTGAACTTTCAAGTCTATATGATTGTGCAACCTATGCTACAGAGCTTCTACAAAGCTACCATTAAGTACATATGTTATCCGGGTGTTGCGTCAACCAAACCCGACAAGAAGCCTGACTCAACTACTGCTGTTGCTAGCTACGATAATATACAGAATAATAAACCATTAGTAACAATCTTAATGTACTCTCTCAGGTAAAATACCAATCAATACCCATAACCATTGTACAGAAATGTGATTGCTTTCCATTTACAAGCCATAAGCTTTCAATACTGTTTTTCCTTGGTCCACCCCCGATACTTAAACCATAAAGATAGGATACTTAGGGAGCTAATGTACCTGCGGTACAAAATTGCTAATGGATGAGTGGTACTACCCCACAGGCCCAGAACCAGATGCTCCTGAAATATATAAAGTAAGGGGGTGAGTTCCTGAGAGAACTCAGTAAGGGTGTAGGTAGAAACAGAGGTTTTCTTCACGATAACCTGTAACGACAATGTTAGAACAACATTTATATATATACTACAGTTCATAGAGTATACGATATACCATTCCTATTCCAACCCACACACTATGATGACCTCCTGTGGTCCTCTTTCATACCACTGGGAGTTACAAAAAAACTTCATACACACAGAAACAGACGCATGCTACCAGCGAAGGCCTAGGACCTTTATAACCGTCATCATCGCCCTATTGGTGGAGTACAACAGAAATAGAGGGTTCGGTGGTCATGAAGACACACAGAACCAATCAGAATACAGAAACATAAGCAGATGGTTCATGATCGTGGAGACTCACAGAACCAATCCCACTCCATAACAGTCAATGTGTCATAAGCAGAGGGTTCGGTGGTCATACAGACTCACATAACCATGACACATTGTGTCGTATCCAGTTAGTTCGGGTCACATAGACGCACGAACCACGACACATCACAGTGCAATCAGAATCACAGACAGAAGAGAGGGTTTGGTGGTCACATAGACGCACGGAACCAGTCAGAATACAAAAAAAGAAGCAGAAATAGAAAGAGAAGGTTCGTGATCATAGTGACTCATGGAACCAAACCATCAATACACAATCATCGGGTCCGGAGGTCACATTGACACATGAGGCCGTTGCAGAATCTGTGTACCTGCACACCTCTACCGTTACCTTAGAACCGGTCATATACCCCACCACCGGTATAAGACCGATCTCAACCAACTAAAATGGCACTAAGTAAAAACTTAATACACATTTAAGAAGGTTGAACCCTTACCTAAAAGCAATAGCAGAACAATCCTTGTGCAATCCTGTTCTGAAGCCTTTTTCTCTTCTATGCCATTTTCTAACAACAATCGTTTCCTATCCATTTTCAATACCATTTCAGACATAAGTAATATACACTCGTACATTACCATTCATATATTAGAATTTCACTTTTCATAGTATAAGCTCGAAATAACCAATATAATCACTTTTGGTCCATTTTATAAAAGTTGGCTAAACTTTAACCAATTCCTATAAAACTTCACATGCATCTTATATAACCCATTCTAGGGCCAATCATGCAATAACATTCCATCCTTCCTTTACAATTCATCATTTCACAAAAGTGACCAACTTTAGATTCAATCAGTAATTCCATCCTACGCAATGATTTGTGACTCACTTCAAGCATTAAAGTTTCTCATAACCATCATCCCAACGTAACTAAATCAATAATTCATCAAATTACAACATCTTAATCCTCCACCAAAACCTAAACAATTTGCCTTAGCTACTTAGCAACAATTGGACAAAATTCCAATTGTTACACCCACCCTGAGCAACTGATGACGTGTCAACGGAAATTGGTTGGCAGTTGAGAACCTCGCCGCCAAAACGTAAGGTAAAGGATTCTGTTTTGCTTCTGTTTGTTATTGTTTGGTCTTTATTAAGATTGAGATGATGTATATTGCATGTTTGTGATGTTGTTCTGAGGTATTTTTATGTTTTGTTGAAGTATAAGGTTGGTTGAATGTGTTCAGGATGTTTTGGTTAAGTTACAAAAGTAAAATAGGGGTTTACAATATTTCTGGGTTTCAGGCGAACACCCAGACGAAGCGTGCCAAGTGCAGGCGATTGCCTGGGGAGGGAAAAAGGGAAAACAGTTTTGACAGTGGACCAGGCGACCGGCCAGGCGAGTGGAGCTTGGTGCAGGCGATCCTGGCCCTGAAGATGGAAATTTACAGACGGTGAGGCGACCCACCAGGCGAAGGAACCCTGGTTTAGGCGATCGTCTGGACTGTTAAGTCAAATGGGTCAGAGGGGCAGGCGATTGGCTGAGCGAAGGATACCCAGCACAGGCGATCGCCTGACCCTGGGCAAAGTTGAACAGGGGGTTAGGCGAACCACCAGGCGAACGGGAGGATTGCAGGCGATCGCCTGGAGGTCTGGGTAGTAAAAAAATAAAAGGGGTGAAAACCCGAAAAAACGGGATTCAGCTCCATTTTCGTGACTCGTCTTCAACCTCAAGCTCCCAAAATTCGGCCCTAACCTCACCCTACCTCAAGAATCATCAATCCTAACCTAAAATCGAAGGTGAAGGGTGCTTTATGCAAGATTCTTGATCAAAGGAAGGATTCTCTAGTTGGACCTTAGTTCATGCAACATCTCTGAAGATTTCTGAGTTGGGCTCGTTTTCAAAGATGCAATTTCTGAGCTCTATGGTTGTATATGGAGTTGTAGTCATGTTCTACTATTAGTATGGAGTTAATAACATGCTATGCATCATCTATTGTTCATGATTTTGGAGGAACTCGAATTCTAGGGTTATGGAGCCCTAAAGTTTGTATTGTTAAAGAATGATGCAATTGAGGCTAAATTAGTCTAATTGAGAGTATTTAGAGAAACTTTGATCATTGGTGTGAAGACCAATTATGATTGGAATTATGAGCTAAGGCAAACACCATGTATGATTTTGGTGCAGAACTGAAGTTGTGTTTTAAGTTAAATTGTTGGTTCTATTGGGTCTGTAGCATGATTCTAAGCAACATTAAACCTTGGAACATGTTGTGAATCATAGCTTAAAGTATAGTTATCAAGGAATTGGAAAGTGTGGTCATTTTCGCAAATTGATGAATTATGAAGGGTAATCCGGGTTTTAGTGCATGAGTAGCTTAAGTGTAGCTTATTAAACATGCCTATGAAGTTGGAAAGGTTTTGGACAATGTTTAGTCCACTTTTGGAGAATGAAACCGAATTACGAAAAATAGCTTGGAAAGGATTGGCTATTTTCCGAATTACGGAAAATAGCTTGGAAAGGACACGTTCAAGTACGACATGATACTGGGAATGGATTGGCTATCTCTGCATGATGTGAAGATCGACTGTGCCAAGCGACAAATCCTATTTTCCGGGGAGGTCATGCCAATTCACTACCCGCCAAAACCAGTCGAGCAGAGCATGGAATTAAGCATATTGGAGCACATCCCGTTGACTGAGGAAGAGGAACATTTCAGCCTTAATGCTATAGGTACGCGTCTTGAGTTAGAGAAAATACCTGTTGTGCATTATTTTCCACAAGTTTTTCCGGAGGAACTGGCAGGGATGCCACCCGAGAGGGAGGTCACTTTTTAGATACAATTATACCCTGGAACAGTTTCCATCTCCAACCTACCTTACCGAATGCCGATTACCGAAATGACAGAGCTAAAGAAGCAGTTGGATGAGTTTCTAGAGAAAGGGTTCATAAGGTGAAACACGTCACCGTGGGGTGCCCCGGTCTTATTTGTGAAGAAGAAAGATGGGACCCGATAACTATGCATCGACTATCATCAGTTGAATGCTATGACCGTTAAGAATAAGTACCCCCTACCAAGGATCGATGACCTATTTGATCAGCTCAGAGGAGCGAAAGTATTTTCGAAGATTGATCTACGGTCCGGGAATTTCCAGATGAAGGTGAAGGAGGATGATATTCCAAAGACCGCATTTCGTACCTGATATGGTCATTATGAATACACAGTTATGCCATTCGGGCTGACCAATGCCCCGGTGGCATTCATGGCCTTCATGAATGAGGTGTTTTGTCATCACTTAGATTCCGTCGTGGTTGTGTTCATCGATGACATCCTGATTTACTCTCTCGATGAGGACACACACCAGGAACATCTGACGATCATTTTAGAGATATTATGGAAGAACAAGTTGTATGCGAAGTTCTCCAAGTGTGATTTATGGATGCATGAAATGTTGTTCTTAGGGCATGTCATCAACGAACATGGAGTATCAGTGGATTCTAAGAAGATAAGAGTTGTCCAGGACTGTAAACATCCCTAGACAGTTAAAGACATCCAGAGTTTCCTCGGATTAGCTGGTTATTATCGCAGATTCATTTCAGGATTCTATGTGTTGGCTTCACCAATAACTCAGTTGGCCAAGAAGGGTCAATCATTTGTATGGACTGAGGCTTGTGAGAAAAGCTATCAGGAACTGAAGCAACGATTTACAGATGCACCAATTCTGACCTTGCCCAACCTGGAGCAACCTTATGTGGTCTATACTGATTCTTCACAAATAGGTTTGGGCTGTGTGTTGATGCAGGATGGACATGTGATCGCTTATGGGTTGAGGCAGTTCCTACATCATGAGAAAAATTATCTGACACATGATTGCAGTTGGCTGTAGTAATTTACGCTCTAAAATAGTGGAGACACTACTTGCTGAGCAACAGATTCTAGATTTTTACTGACCACAAGAGCCTGAAATACTTATTTACTCAGAAGGATCTCAACATGAGACAGCGGCGGTGACTCGAATATATGAAGGATTATGAATGCACTATCGAGTACACTGCCAGTAAGGGCAATACAGTGGCAGACACTGTGAGTAGGAAGTATATGGGCTCAGTAAAAAAAAAGCCACCAAAGGACGGACAGTCGAGACAGATTTGAGAGCTCTATGGCATCGATGGAGTGCATGAGAGCAAGATCAGATTTTTACTTTGACAGTCCGATCAAATTGGGTGGACAAGGTTCAGGAAGCGCAGAAGGAGGATACCAGTTTAAAGAAGATGTCGGGTAAGGATGTGGGATCACTTCGACCATCTTTTGAGTACAGGCAGGGTTTGCTGTACTTCAAGGGACGCTTATATGTACCAGATTACCTGACATTACGGGAAGAGATTCTGGAAGAAGCATACTCTAGTACACTAAGCATTCATCCAGGGGGCGAGAAAATGTACCATGACCTGCGCACACATTTTTGGTGGCCCAGCATGCGCAGGCATATTGCTACATACATAGCGAAGTGTGCTACTTGCCAATGGGTGAAGGCAGAACACTAAAAACCTGCCGAAATGCTATAGACCCTACCCATCCCAGTAAGGAAGTGAGGCAATATCACTATGGATTTTCTGACCGGATTGCCCCTAACACGTTCATGGCATGATACGGTATGGGTCATTGTGGACAGGTTGACGAAGTGTGCACAATTTCTACCGATCAGATTGATGGATTCCTTGGAGAAATTGGCTCAGTTATACATACAAGAGATTGTGCGGTTACATGGGGTACTGGACTCCATTGTGTCAGATCAGGACCCGCGTTTCACCGCACAATTTTGGACCGCCTTTCACAAGGTGTTAGGTACACGGCTGCATCTGAGTATGACATACCATCCCTAGACTGATGGACAATCAGAGAGGCTAATTCAGGTTCTGGAGGATATGATGCGCAGCTGTGCACTCGACTTTGGGGGCAAATGGGACCGACACTTGCCTCTTGTGGAGTTTTCATATAATAATAGCTATCAGACCATGATCGGCATGGCACCGTATGAAGCTCTGTATGGACAAAGATGTATGACGCCGCATTATTGGTCTGAAGCATCTGATAGAGCAGAGTTAGGCCCCGAGGTCATTGAGGAGACAATGGAAAAGATTAGGTTAATTCAAGCATGCTTGAAAACATCGAATGATCGTACTACAACATATGTCAACAAGCGGCGCCGAGATTTGGAGTTTATTATGGGAGATAGAGTCTGGCTCAAGGTGGCACCTATTCGGGGGATCGTTCGATTTGGAAGACGGGGTAAGCTGGCCCCGAGATACATTGGTCCCTATGAGATTCTGGAACGGGTTGGCAAGGTTGCCTACAAATTAGCCCTGCCGCCCAGTATGTCGGTAGTACACAATGTCTTCCACGTGAGTATGCTGAAGAAATGTCTTTTGAACCCCACTCAAACTATTCCCACGGAGGAATTCCAACTGGAGCCTGACCTATCGTACCAGGAAGTACCGATCGCCCTATTGGCCAAGGATGTTTAGAAGCTTTGCAGTAAGGTTATCCCGATGGTCAAAGTGCAGAGGTCACATCATTCTGACCGAGAGGCCACATGGAAGATCGAGCAGGACATCATGGATCGATACCCTACGGAGTATCAATGTTTGAGGCCCCTCTTGGAGAACTAAGAGTCCTAGGGGGGAGAATTGTTACACCCACTCCGAATTTATTTATTTTCCGATGTAATTTTCCCACAGGTTGGTTTGTATTTTACCGGGACTTTGTAATAATCATGTACTTTATTGCTCGTAAATGAAATAAAAGTCCTAATGATCTTTTTGGAGGCAATTATGTGAAATTATATTGAATTACAATATTTTAGAAGTCTCGGACCATTTTCCCAAAAAATTGGATTCAGATGGCAAAATGTTCACCGATGAAAACAAATGTCAAAAAAATAAATTGTTGGGCATCACTAAGGTCGGAGGTTTTGGGATGAATTTTGGGCCTAAGTGGGCTCATTTGGTACCTTAAGTGATGGTAGGAATTATAAAATTAAGTTATTATGGATTGGAAAATTTGAAAGGTAGTGGAAGACATGTGTCAAAAGATTAAGGGATGTAATCTTAAAGAGAATCTCATCTAATGGTGGAGAGAGATTTGGAAAGAGGATAATCTCAAGCATTATCTTGTGATTCATAAAAGAAATTTAATTAAAATACATTTCAATTATGAATCACAAGACTTAAGTTAGGATAAAGGCTAAATGGTTAAGAGTTAGTAAGAGAAAGCTACCAAAATTATAAAATTTCCTCTCCCTTCTCTCTTCAAACCCGGCAGTTTTTGCAACAAAGGAAAACATTTTGTTTCTTCAATATTCCTTCCATCTAAGTATCTAGATCAAGAATCAAGTGAAGGTTACAAGGTGAGAAGAGTTCTTAATCTTTAAGTTAAGGTTTTAAGCTTAGTTCATGGGTTAAAACTCTTCCTCTTTTTTTCTATGGAGGCCGAAACTAGGAGGCCATTTTATGGTGTTTAAGGTGCAACTTCTACTCACTTCAAGCTTCCAGATCAAAGTACTACCAAGGTAAGGATATCCTTGGTTGTTTGGTTTAATGAAATAAGGTTGTTCATGAGCTAAAACTATTTCTTTCTTTCTTCTTTAGCCAAATAAAAAGTTCAAGGTTATTGGTGGCTATATTCTTCAACATATACCTCTAAGGTGAGTTTGTGTTAAAGTTATGAGAAGGTATTTTATGAGCATGTTGAAGGAAAAACATGATTTTGTGAAAGTATGGAGATTTGTATGTTTAAGCATGTCTATGTTGTTTTTGGAAGCATGACAAGCATGATTTGTGTGGTTGGAACATGAAAAGCATGTTGGATGTGTTGTTGTTGCAGAGGCCAAAAATCATGATGATTATTGTATGATAGATTTGGTTAGATTTTGGTAAGGAAAGGTTTTATTAAGCATGGTTGTGATGTTTCAAAGTTATGGTGATTTTTGAGAATATTTTTGGTGAAGAAATCATGGAGAAGGAAAGTTTATGTATGTTTTTGGATGATGAAGTTTTGGTGCTAAGTGTTGATTAAAATTATTAAATAGTAATTTGTTAAGGAATTATTAAGTTGGGTGATTAAAAAGGAAAGTTGGATGAAATTTGGGTAAGTTTGAAGATTGGGCCGAAAAAGAGGAGTTGGGCCGAAAATTATTGTTTGGGCTGAAAAATCTGGGCCTGACCAAAATTGTATAAAATATTTGGTGATTAATTGAAGTTTTGGTAAAGAAATCAAGTTTAAGGGCTAAAGTGAAAGAATGGAAGAAGTTTGCGTTAAATTGGACATGGGCTAAAACTTTGGGCCCAAAACCGAAACTGAAAGGAATTTTTGAAAAGTATGGAGTTTTGTGGAAAAAGTGTTTTTTTTATGGATTAAATTGGATAAGTATGGAAGTAAATAAAGCTTAAGGATTAAAATGACACTTTTGGAAAAGTTTTGGGTTGAATTGAAAGAAAACTGAAAACATGGGCCTTAGGCCTTGAAATCACCGATTTCATGAAGTGAAAATTAATTAGGTTGAAAAAGTTAACAACAATGGAACTTTTGTAACTTTATATAAGTTTTGGGTAAAATTGCACATACGGTGAAAGTTTGGGTTAAATGTGTAATTTAAAGAAAGGTTAAGGAAATTTCAGTAATTAAGTGGAAATCTTGGAATAATGAACATTATTGATTAATTTGGCAATCTGTGAAATTTACAGACCAATTTGCAAGTTCCTAAAAAGGTTAGGGACTAAAAAGGGTAATTTTGATTAAAGGAAAGGAAAGTTAACTTTGTTAAGATATGGAATTTTATATGGACATTTTAAGTATAAAGTTGTCACTTCTGTGATTTATGGAATAAAGTGGATAAATTGGAGAGTACAAGGTTTATAATTTCGGGTTGTTTGATAACGTTTGGAATTTTAGTTTAAAACTAAAATTCACTATGTTATGTTATTGGTCGAATTAGGTTCTGTTTTGACCGGGATTATCTGCGGGGCCACATGTGTTACAACGACCAAATTCCGACAAGGTGTCTCCGGTGAAGAGTAACTGACGGGCAAGGAATTCAGGAGTTCATCCTGGAAACTAGTACGTGTCTACTGTTAATTCTGAGTTTGAACTGTAAGTAAGTTCTGATGTCTGTCTGACTGATGCCTGATGAACGTCTGATTAATGTTTAATTGATGTCTGTTAATGTCTGTAATGGTTTATGAGAGTTTTGGTTAAGTGTTGGGGAAGGAAACGACGTTAAACAGGTTTACAGGGGCTCAGGCGAAGCCCCAGGCGACGCGCGCCAAAGGCAGGCGATCGCCTGGGGGTTGGAAGTGAGTTTTGGAAATTGGACAGAGGACCAGGCGACCGGCCAGGCGATCGCCTGGCCTCTAAGGAAGAAAAGGACAGATGGTCAGGCGACCGACCAGGCGAAGGAGACCTGGTACGGGCGATCGCCTGATCCGTTTGGACATTTGGCCAGGGGGCCAGGCGACTGGCCAGGCGAAGGAAGGCCTGGTGTAGGCGACTGGCCAGGCGAAGGAAGGCCTGGTGCAGGCGATCGCCTGACCCCAGACAAAATTGGACAGGGAGCTAGGCGAGGGGCCAGGTGATCGGGCAAAATGCCAGGCGATCGCCTGGCACCCAGAATGCGAATTTCCGGGAAAGCTGAAAACATGAAACTCAGGGGAGAGAAATCATTTCTCTCATCATCTTCAACCTTGCGACGAAGAAAAATGTGAACCTAACCCTCCTACACTCCCCAAACATTCAAACCTAGCCCAAAATTGAAGGGATTAAGTGCTACATGCGGGATTGCTCACCAAAGGGAAGAATCTACGGAAGGACTTGCGAACCATCCACTATTTGAGTGATTTCTGGAAAGAGGGCCCGAATCTAAGGTTAGTTTTCTGAAGTTTCTGGCTATGCATGGACTTGTAATCATGTTCTAGTGTCAGTTTAGAGCTAGAAGCATGATTTACAACACTGATTACGGGCTAATTGAAGTGAATTCAGATTTAGGGTTTTTGGGCCCCTGAGTATGAGTTGTTAAATAATTGTTCAATTGAGCTCAAATAAGTGAAATTAAAGGTATTTAGAGCAACATTAATACTTGGAATAAAGTCCAATTGTTGCTAAATCATGTAGCGAAGGCAAACACCATACAAATTGGTGTAGGTCCGAAATGTTGTAATTGGGTGAATTAAGGGTTCTGTTGTATCTGTATAGTGATTCTAAGCAACTTTAGTACTTGGACTAAGTTGTGAATCACACCGTAAGATAGTTTTATCGAGGATTTCCGATATGGGCCATCTTTGGGAAATGGCCATCTGTTAAGGGAAAGTCTGATATTATTGCATGTATGGCTCTGTATTAGTGTATTGAGTATGCATGTAAAGTTGTAGAGGCATTGGATAAGGTTTGGTTACCGTTTGCATAACGAACCTAAAGTAACATTCTGTGAATTATGGGAATTCTGCTAAAGGAAAGTAAGTTATGAATTATGGTTGTACATGAATGGAATGTACGGTCTGGTTAAGGATAATGTACTGTCTGCTTATGAATGATACTCTGTTAAGTATGAATGGTAATATACTTGTGTATATTACCTATATCTGATCTGTACTGGAATTGAATAGGTAACGGGATTCTACTAAGGAAAGGAAGGGATTCTGGAACGGAATCAACTAAAGTCTGCTCTGCTATTGCTATTACTTCCAGGTAAGGGTTCAACCTTCTCGTATATGTATTTATACGGTTTGGGATGGTTGAGATTAGTCTTAGATCTGGGTCTCTGACTTCGGTCTTAGATCTTGACAGTTGAGTCTAAGACTAGTTATAAGGTAGGGGTAGAGGTGTGCAGGTAAAAGGAAAAGGAAGGTACAACGGTTCTATGAGTCAATGTGACCACTGAACCTGATGATTGCTAAGAGACGTGTCATGGTTCGTGAGTCTTCGGACCCGAACTATCTGGGTGCGACACAACGTGTCACGGTTCTGTGAGTCAGATCGACCACCGAACCTTCTGTTTGTGACATAGATAAGAAACGGGTCTGAAAAAGGGAAAAGGTCTGAAAGGGACAGTTATGGGTTTGGTTTCATGGGTCTCCATGACCACGGGCCCTCTGTTTCTGATTATGCTTCTGTTTATGATTATGTTCTGTTTCTGTTTTTTATTATGATTCTGTCTATGAGGTATGACGCATGGGTTGACAAGATGGTTAGCCACGAGTGCCTTAGTCACTAACCGGACCCCATGGTCATAACTCTCTGGTTCTGTAGGTCACCACGACTACGAACCCTCTGCTTCTGTATTTTGTATTCTGTCTGGTTCTGTGAATCTTCGGATCACCAACCCTTTGATTATGATTCTGTTTTTGTAGTGTCACGGTTTCATGAGTTGAATTGACCACCGAACCTTCTGCTTATGACACAGTAAAGGAAAGGGACTGATAAAGGAAATGGTAAGGTAAT
>CAWUCN010000022.1:0-14265 GCA_963920805.1 Primula vulgaris
TGCTCCTCTGGTCTTCGAACTGGTGCAAATCGGAGAAACTATCAATGAATCGAATCAAGTATTTTGGGGAATTAGCAAATTTAGGAACTAACCTGTTTCTGTTCAACTTCGTCCCTTCTCATCAACAACCAAGTCCTCGGGTGATGCCGACGATGAAAATGGAAGCTTGGGTCACCGATGGATTCTGAGATTTTAGTCGACTATCCGGAAGCGAAGACGATTTGGGGATTTTAGTCGACGAAAATGAAACCTGTTTTTTACAACTCCCGCTTTTTGGTTAGCAGTTCCCGCTTTAATTAATGGAATTTCATTATCGACATTTTTTTTTTAATTTAGTATCCTAACACACAATAAAATTATGTGTCAAAAATACCTAAACCACTCATTTCTTGACACACTGATATTTAATATTATGTTAGGAAAACAAATATAATTGCACACACACTATATAAATGTGTCAAGAGAACTGAAAAAGTTTTCTTGACAGACAAAGTATCAATAAGTGGTAGATTCTCTTGACACTTTTATGTGTGTCAACAAAAATGTGTGTCAGCATATGTCATTTTGTTTGTAATGTCTTCATAGTAATGGTGCATCACATTGTCTCTTGGACGCATCATAATTATTCATCTTTGCTAGTAATAATGTGGAATACTTGGTTTAAATCGTAATGTTACATCATCTTTATTATAACGGTGCATCATATTGTCTCTTGGGCGCATCATATTTGTTCTTTACTAGTAGTAATGTGACTACTTGGGTTACATCATAATGGTGCATCATTTTCATTGTAACGGTGCATCATACTGTCTCATAGGCGCATCATTTTTCAGCAGTAGTGCATCAAGTATTTTGAAAATCGCATCATAATGGTTTGCATTGTGTATGTCTATCTTCCTGGTTTTTATGATAATAGTACACAGTCTATAATGTAATGGTGCATTATAATGGCTCGTGGGCGCAACATTATAAGGGTTCATCATACTGCTTCTTTTGGGTATCATATTAATTGTACATTTGAAGGGATGAGAAATCTTATAAAATTTTAGGGAGTATCATTCTATAACGGTGGTGCATCATTATTCTGTGCTGGTGCATCGTAATGTCATCAGGGTGCATCAAATTCGCCTGTAGTAGCAATGCGCAGTGATCGGCTGGCCGCCGTGATTTTTTGCAGATCAACCTTTTTCACGATTTTGACAAAGAACTCGACGGCTCTGGCAATGGATCTGAGATTCTTTAAAAGAAGAAGAAGATTCATTAAAGCAGAGAAGCGAAGGTGAGATTGGAGCGAGGTGGTAAAGGAGTACTTGGCATTGGGAAAGAGATTTTGAGGAGGGGTTGAATCTTCAGCACCGCTGATCGCCGATGAGGGGCTGCGTCATCGCAGGAAAAGCAGGACAGACGACCAGTTCCGTGTTTTGCGGTGAGGGACGCGCTCTGCATCCGTCCTTCCTCCTCCTATTTCTTTCTTTCTTCTTTTCTTAACTTATGCTAAAGTTTGCCTATGCACACTGTATAGGCACTCTAAATGGAATCATTTTGGAAAACTAAAACCACGCCAGTTAAGCTCAACTTGTGTGACCTGCATGCAAAGGCTAAGCAAATCATGATGGTAATCATGACCACTATGACGGATAAACAAATCTTGAATCCGGCTCTCGGTACCTGCACGCCCAAGGCTAAATGGTACTAGCTCACCATAGGTGGGATAAGGAGAGCACTAATTGTAGAAATAGTGGTAACCAAAGCAACCCACTTACGTGAAAACTAGCAAAACAAAGCAAGACAAATAAAGGTTAACCGAAAGCAAGAAACATAAGAGGATCCTGAAAAATAAACATAAAACGAAACTAGCAAAGACTGCAGAAAAATGACTAATCAATTATAGGTTCCTAACCAACACCAGACTGACCGGGAAACTCACTGCCCGACCAATCCAAAAACTGAGGCTTCATTGCTCCAGGCAGGATGAGCACATACCCTGCCGCTCTAGTCTTCCACAATACCAACCGGTGGGAGAAGAAACCCGTTCATACCTCGGGAGACCAAGGAAGGCGCCGGCTGCAACGAAACTACCAAGAATCGTGCATGCCACCCCTGCAGCCATCCAACCGAAGCCCTCAAACCATCGGAAGCGCCCTGTCAATCGAAGTCACGAGGAAGTCTGACCTGCTGCGACAAACGTGGGATTGTCAGGACCTCCGTTGTTGACACACAAAACGGAGAAGAGAAAACATGGCCTCGCTGCCACACCTGGAGCCCCCGTTCGCACTTCGCAAGTAGCAAACGGAGCCCGAAGCCCTTGATTCGAGCGACGCCCAAAACAGTGCTAGAAACCGTGAGATCGCCGAGCCACTAGGGAAGCGGTGTCGGGAGAAGACGCAAACCTATGGTTGGAGAGAAGCAGACGACCACCGGCGGTGGTGACGAGCCTCCATGGACGTTGACGGCGCTGTGAGGGAGCAAAAACCCCAGGCATCGCTGGGGCGATTTTGGATGCACTTTTTTAGTAGCACTATCAGTGTTTCTTGCCTCCCTAACTGAAATACTCTATAAAAGTTTAGCTTAACGAACAAAATTAATTATACATGGGAAACAACCAACTTATTTGATACATGAAACATAATACAAGTACAAGGTAGAAATAAGAGAACAACATATAACCATGAGAAAAAGGCCTTTCAAAGTATATGTCAATTTGAACTTTGAAGTTGCCTTGGGGTTGGAGCAATGCATGGTGGTGTTGAGGCATCATCAATCATCATCATGGAGTACTGTAATCTTCATGTGCAATGGCATCAAGTTTTGGAGTAGTCAGAACATCAACATTGCTATCTTCAGAACCAACGAAGCAGCAGCACCAGAAGTATTCTGTACGTGGAAGCCCCCACATAAGGGGAAATTTCTTTGCAACCTTTAATGCAGTCCTTACCAGAATTGAGAAAGCAATTCTTATCAGAATAAGTTACCATAGCGCCTCCCTTTTGACACATCTGCAACTCATCGAAGCTCAGGGGATCCATCATCACTGTTCTACCTGCAAGTAATGTATCTTACAAGATGAATCATCATTTGAAGTGGTATATATATGGCATGCATGAAATTTGGTATATAGAAGAAATGGAAGCTTAGCTTACTGTTAAGGAGAAAGGTGAGAAGAAAGAGGAAAAACATGAGTTTTATGATTCTCGAAATTACAGAAGAGGATCCTGAGTAATAATTTTGAGCCTCCATTTATGTTTTGAATAATTTCCACCTCGATTACACATACATATAAATGGATTGAACATTGTGTTATCCACTCAAGCCATGTAAGCAATGAGCTGGTTTTGGATTTTGTTTCCAAGTCCAAAAAAATTGTTACCTTGTTGAATCAGTCACTGGATAGAGAACTCTCTTATCCATCTAAGGGCAAGAGACTAAAGTTAAATGACTGTATGATGATAGTTAACAGTCATTATCATCAACCACACAAGACAAGATCCAATAATAGCAATTAGCTATCCTACCCTATTCTACCATCTCAATTTACAAAACTTGTACTCTCATTTCATTTTCTCTTTACATGGTATAGACCATTGTGGTTCAAGAAAGCTCATAGGGCGTGCTTTTGGTTAAAACCAGAGCCTTAGGTACTACTTCCACTTCCATGCAGAAAGGGTTGGAAGACCTAACGCTTTCATGTAATGTAGAAATTACATGTCCAGAGTGTCTGTTTTGGAGAGATTTTTAGGGTCCGTTTAGCTATAAAAATTTTCCAAAATTTCCATTTCAAGTTTCCTTTATAAATAGTTTTCTATTTTAACACATGAATTTTTTAAAGTTTTGAAAACAATATTTTCTCTCCTTACTAACTAATTATACATCCTAACCATTTACAAAAGAAAAAGAAACTTGAAATGAAAATGTTAGAAAATTTTCATAATTAAACAGACCCTTAATATTTGTGATTAAACAGTTACAGCTAAGCTTTAAACGCTACTCGTAGATAAGTAAAAAAATTCAACAGTTGCTATTAATACATCATAGTTCATAGATCACCATCAGTCAATTACACAATTCCGTAATAAACCAGGATTATAATTATAAGCAGCAGTTTTGGTTTTGTAGGTTAGGTAGAGTTATTACAGGAAAACTGACTTGCAATTTGTAGAGAGAGTAAATTACGCCGGTGGTCCCATAACTTTAATTTTCGTTCTATTGGGGTCCTATTTTAAGATTTTTTTCTCTTTAAGTCATGTTTTAAAACTTAAATCGCACACGTGGTCCTTCCATCCAAATTTCCGTTATTTCTCACGGATCATGCTGAGGTGGCGCCTGGTCAACTAAATTAGGATGAAAACACCCCTCTGACTTGGAAACTTTCCACGTTGGATTCAATAAAGTGGAAAACTTTATTTAATTGTCTTCTTTAAGGCGCGAAACCAAACTGGATAAGATCTACCTTCCTGAGCTCGGATTCTCGATTCTGGAGGCTGGATCTGGTTCACTCTGTTGATTCAGGCACTATTTCTTGAGGATGTCGTCTTCAACCTTTGTTTCAGCCGGAGATATGAGAATGGATGACGTACCCAGTTGCAGATGCGGGCTGAAAGCAGTTCTGAGGATGTCGTGGTCACGAGACAACGCTGGGCAGCATTTTTTTGGTTGTTCGAACTATGGGGTAAGTTAATTTTTTGGGTTAGGTTGGTGGTTATATTAAATCTGAGGATCTGATGTGAATTTTGTTAACATAGCTGGGTATTGTGGATATCGGTGTTGGTATGATCAACCAACTCCTGAGCATTTAAGAGTTGTGATCTGTGTGCTGCTAAGGAAGTTAGATGCAGGAAGACTGAGGCAAAATGGACCTGCAGAGGAAGGTGGACATAGAGTTATTGAAGATGAAGAGAATGCGTCGGTTGTGAAGAGGATTGAGGTGGTGAAGGCAAAATTGGCTACTGTTAGAAGGGAGAACAAGATTTGGAAGACATGTGTGGTGTTTCTTTTTTGATATGGTACCTATATGGGTAATGGGTTAGGAGAGGATTGAGTGAGGATTAAGTGGAAGACATGTTTGTTGTTGATGTGGGTAGTACTCGACATTAAATATGGTGTTTGTGTGTTGGTGGGTAATAAGTGTGTTAATGTCCACCTTATTTAGGCGTTTCTAAGTATTGAACAAATGTAATCTCTAAGTTTTATCATTTTATTGAAATCTTGTTGTTAACTTTTGCGTCCTATTGAAGTCTCATGTTTAACTTTTCATCCTGTTCTGGTCCTACGAAGAAGTTTATCGTCCTATTGAAGTCCCTTTATTAAGTTTTTCGTCCTACTGAAGTCCCATTTTCATTATAACCGATTAAAAAGGGGTCCCTTATATAACTCAGTCTCCTCCACCCTGCCAGATCAGATTTGAGAACATAAACAACATTGTACAACTAGTCAAGTAAGAGACATAACATTTAGAATAGTCAAATACTTACATATCCTAACATTGATGCATCTTAACTTCATATTCAGTTAACTTTACAAGAGATCCTACTTGGGAATCATCCGTGGAGTCAGATCCTTATTTTTTCCAAGTTAACAAAAGAGGACAATCCAATCCAGCGTAAGCTTTACAAAATAACCTTATCCAAGATAGTTAAGATCAGGAATGACAGGACTGAGTTTTAATTTTTCTTCTTCGGCCGACCTCTCTTCTTTGAACCATATGCCTTGGATGAAGAACGTGTCTTCCTTTGAGCAACAAATGCGTTGCTGGTTGGAGCAGTTTCAACTTGCACATTTGCTGCAGCACCCCTTCTTCCCTGCATGCATCAACATAGTTTAGATATAATTAGGACGTTCTCATCCTTTTTTCCACTTAATTTAAAAGAGCATTTACTCTAACAAACTCATCACTCTTCTTGTCTCCACAAAAGCATTTGTAGACTGATGCCTTGCTGAAATATTTGGGGTTTTCTACTGAGTTGGTACCTATAACCCCACTAATAATTGTGTTAGTATTATAGTAAAATAATATAAAATAATATTTAAAAATCAATACCTTCTTCTTGGATGCCACCTTACTGCCTCCTCCATCCATCCTTCTCTTCTGCCCAGCCACTTTACTTGATGAGGGTGCCTTGCATGTCTTTTTATTATGATCAGGTCGTTTGCAGTTGCTGCAATTAACAGACCCACCAGCCCTTCTCATCCTTTTCGGTCCCTGCACCTCCCCAGCCTCAGGTTTCCTTTTCTTTTGTGGCCTGCCCCTTTTTTACCTCAGTTTTAAGGGTGGCTTAACTTGAGCAAAACCCTCTTCATCCCATTGCTCAATGCTCCTAAGTGGTTTGATGGTGTTGACATAAATCTTCCTATGTGTATTAGCCTAATAACATTCATCCACATAGTCTTCAAGTTTGCTCATGTTCAGAGTAAGACATGCACAAGCATGCTTACACGGAATTCCTGTTAAATCCCACTTGCGGCATGAACAAGTTCTGGCTTCAATATCCACTATATATCTTGCATGTAGGGTGGTGACTTCAAATTCCATTGTCCCTTCATGCATTGGAGTACAATCATTACTGAACTCAACATTCTTGTTCATCTTGGCCAAAATATTTGGACAGAGCTTTGTTGTCCATTTAGCCTGCATTTCCCTTTTTTAGCAATCCTAACCATCATCTTGCATCTAATCATCTCTAACATGGTGAGCACTGGCTTATCCTTTGCCTCCAATATGAATTTGTTAAAGCACTCACACATTTTATTCAGCAATATATCACACTTGAGAAATTCAGTAAAGTGTGATCTGGTCTAATGGGTGGGTGGCACATTCACCAACCAGGTGTATGCATCTGGTTCTACAGCCTTTATCAATTCCATCTGACTTTTCCATTCAGCCTTGTAGGATGCCCTTGCTGCCCCCCACACCAAATTCCTCAAGTATTCAGATGAGAAAAGTTTCTTGAAATTGGTGTACAAGTATCGCACACAGAATCTGTGAGCACTTTGAGGGAAGTGCTCATCAACAGCTTGAATCATACCCTGTTAGTGATAGTAACAGTAAATCAGTGGGTATTTGAGTTTTAGTGCAAGTAAATTAGTAAAACAAAATTAGAAATTAATCACAGTAAAACAGTAAAGCAAGATACAGAAATTACCTTCGATCAGACATTATGGTCCAGTCACTTGTATCATTAATGTTAAGTTGGTTTTTCAACAAGTCAAAAAACCAACCCCATGAGTCAAATGACTCACTCTCCACCATAGCATAAGCTATAGGGTATATGCAGTCATTCGAGTCAATCCTCACTGCAGACAACAACTGGCACTCATATCTGCCCTTCAAGAAACACCCATCAACACTGATGATGGGTCTACAACCAGCTAGGAACCCATTCTTTTGCCCCCCTCCCCCCAATACAGTAAAAACAATCTCTTAAGATGCAGATTTTCCAAATTCATCCCCCAATTGGGATCCAGGATTCCTTCTCCTCAATTCCCCTGCATAATCCCCCAGTTTCTTATATTGTTCCTCCTCATCACCTATAAGAATCTCTAAAGCTCTGCGCTTAGTCCTGTCAACCTTAGACTTAAATACAACCAGATTATAATCCCTCCTAATATGATCAGCCAAGGCTGACAGTGACATGTTTGGATCTGACCTTACATGATCCAGGTAAGTATCAACAATCCAATCATAGGTCACCCAGTTGTGCTTAGTCTGTTTAGGACACGTGTGCTCATTGATGAGTTTCTTAATCTGACATCTGGGCCCACCCTTGAATTTTCTTGCTGTCAATTCTCACTGACAACCTTCAACACATTGAGCTTGCACTCTCAGTTTGTCATTCTTCTTAAACTCAACTCCAAGTCTGTTCTTAATGGTATATATCCGTATTGCTTTCTTTAAAACAGTGAAAGAGAGGAACACTTGCTTCAGAATAAACTTTGGATCTTTCATGTCTCTTTCTGAATGGAAAGTTGGGAACCTCACTTTCTCTTCGTCACTATCAGATGGAATACTTCTCAGCTCTCTATCAGAGTCTTCATATTCTGACACATTTTCTCTCAAGCCATAGCCCATCACAAATATAGGTCTGCTTTGTTCTCCATCTGAGGCAGCAGGTGGCGGTTCTACTACTGGATCAGCCCTTTGTCCCAATTAAATTATTTTTTGGTCCACTTTCACAGTGAAATCAATACCCTCATCACCCTTCTCCAATTCATTGTCTGAGTCTTCAAATTCAGTGTCACAAGTTTTCTTTGAGTCTGAATCATAATTCACAGTATGCTCAAAATCACCTGCCTCTTCACCAACATCAATATCAGCCTCCTCCACATATTCATCACCTCCTCCTTCATCACTTTCATCAGACTCATCCTGAACTACTGCCTCTTCCACATATACATCATCCTCATCTTCTTCAGATGATCCAGACTCATCAGAGTAGTCTACCTCCTCCTCATTTTCAGATTCTTCATCATCTGGCTCACTCTGTTCTTCATCATTCTCAATCCAATTTCTCTCTTCATGATTACGGCATCCCTTGTCTTGAACCTGTCTCTGATCACCTGTTTTCATCATCATCACCTAACTCCTCACCACTCTCATAATCATAAAGTCAATCCCACCTTTTTCTGTTAGTCCTCTTCCCAATCCTTGGCAGCTTTTTCTTGGATTTCAGCCCACTTTGCAGAAAAGAATGCTAGGTCATTTGTATCAGATGAACTGTCAGCATTCTGCACCTTCTTGTCATCATTGTCTTCTTCATCACTTTCACTTTCAGCTTCACTTTCACTTTCATCCATCAATACCCATTTTCCCTCCCTCTGTTTTTGTTGTTGTTGTTCACTCTCCTCCTCATCATCTGAATGTAAAAGAGCTTCATATTCACACTCAAGATCATCATTTTCAGCATCTGAAATAGACCACAAGGCATATATATAAGTTTCTTATTGAAGTCCTATATACAAGTTATATGTCCTATTGAAGTCCTATATACAAGTTCCACTCATTATTAAAGTCCTACCATAGAAAAAAACAAAACACCAGTCAAATTAAGTACATGTTTTGTTCTCTTTTGGGTCCACTTTATCTACCTCTGCAGCCACTTGCTCTTTCTCTTTCCCTTTCTTTTCCTCTCCTCCACTCACTTGAATATTCTCTTCACCTTTATCAAATATCTCCACATCACTCTCACGCCCCTTATCATTTCCCTCAATCTTCTCTGACTTTTCATCAATTACTTCTCTGTTTTCATTCACTCCCTCACCCTCTTCATTGTTAGTGCCACATTCAACAACTCTGTTTTCCACCTCCACTCCATCACCCTCTTTCTCACCAACAGCCTCATTAACTAACCCCTTACCATCACCCTCTTTCTCACCAACAACATCATCAACAGGCTCACCAGCAGCATTACCAACACCAAGTGAATCATACCACAGCAGGTATAATGTTTCTTTTTTCTTCATCTTCTTGACTACCACTCTCTCTTCCTCTTTCTCTCCCACTACTTCATCAATTTTACACTTCCCCTTATCCAACTTTTGCAGTATCTTATGTGTTTCATAATCCTTCATTTCTTTCTCACTCAATTCCTCCAGATATAAATGCATTATCTTGTGCTTCAAACAATGAGTAAGCATCTTCCTCATATCATCATCATTCTTCAGCTCCTCGAAATCTAAATCCACTACCCGAGGATTTTCATTTTGGACATCCCACCAATAATTTGCATACTCATCATACCCCAACTGCTCACAGATCTCATCAACATCCCCCATCGCCATTCTGTCCATGTTGCAGAAATCATAGAAATCAGAGTACCCTCCAACATATGCTTTCCACGGTAAGAAGCCAAAGTGACCTCCATGGTGTACGTGGAGGGTGAACCAGGGCCTATTCTCCACTGCAAAAAGAAAAGAAAAGAAAAATCAACACAAATCTTATTTAAAACCAACCCACCAACACCCCACCAACCACTCTCACTCTCAATAATTGTAAATAAAAAAGGAGTGTTTATGGTCCCCCCATTAACCATCAAGCAATTACTATAAATACCAAACCCTAAGTAGTAACTCAAACAAATAAACTTTCTTCTTTCATTCTCCAACTTCAAACAAACAAAAGGTGAAGTAAGAAAAGCTATAAAAAAAAAAACACTTTTTCGAGGAAAAAAAACTCTATCATATTTGAAGTGTCGTTCGTTCTTCCTCCGTCTTCGTCAGTCAACGGCACGCCGCACTGGCGACTTCGCCTTGTTCATAACCTTCGCGGAGGTCGTACCCCACTGTATCTCCATCCATCACTCCAGCAAGAACAGCAAATTCGCGAAAAAGAAAAAAGCCATTTCATTTTTTCTGCTAAGATTTTTCTGTCGATACAACGATTGCTAAGGTTTGGGGAATGATTTCGGATTCAGAAGTGGAGGTAGCTGGGAGCATTGAATGCAGCAGCAGAGGGAAGAGTTTTTTTTTTAATTCAGATCGTTCCAATTCAAATGACGCCACCGTGTAAAAATTATAAGACACGCTGACATCACACATAAGGGTATTATCATACTTTCACAACTGATCCATGAGAAATAACAAAAATTTGGATGGAAGGACCACGGGTGTGACTGAAATTTTAAAACGGGACTTAAAGATGACGAAATCTTAAAATGAAACCCCAATAAAACGATAATTAAAGTTATGAGACCACCAGCTCAATTTACTCTTTGTAGAGATTTTACTCAACAAGAGCCTTCGTATTTATGCCCACAAATGTACTTGCATCTATAGATCTCACATTGAGAAACAACATGAAACCAAAAACCCCAAGACAAATTCTCATGAGCTAAATTCTGGGAGACCGACCATAAGATGTGATAGTAATGCGAATTATTATGGGATAAGGCACCTCCTGTTGTTACAGTCATTCTACTTTCCACCCCTACACAGGTAACCCCTGAGAAAGGAAACAGCAGCTTGACTACGACATGCTGTTCAGAACGAACAGAACTAAGCAAAAAACCGAAACCTCTACGCTACCTGACTAGCTTTGCCTTTTGCGATCCCATATTGGAGTAGACTCGATAAGCTTATGTGGGATGAGTCGATTTTCCCTCTTACTCAGCTTCCGGAAGTTGCTCACTCTCAACCTAGCAATTTCAGCCTCCTCTTCTGCCGTCATCTCCCTTACGACAACTGTGAGTCGACACTCTGGTCTAAATTTAATTCCGGATCTCCCCTTCGAATGGTACGACACCCTCTTCTTAAAAAATCCCTTCCCAACAAAGGCTTCAGCTGCACTTTGTTAAAAATGAGCAATTAAATCACTGCTCTTGAGTCAGAAGTAAGAAAATTCACCTCCACAGCTTACCAACAAGAAGACGCTCTGCATCCAAACCATGATTGTGGGTAGCATTTGCTCGGGCAGAATGAATAACCTGAAAAATTTAAAACTTCTCACAATGATTAGCCTGATAATTTCAACAACAACAAAATCCTGTTTAATTGCAAAAGGCACCATGTAAACAAGAACTTACCAATAAAAATACATAAACCATTGCTATCCGCCAGAGGAAACAGATGAATAATGACGATATACTTGAATCAAGTCATAGAATTCCATGGTACTAATACTTCTTTCATCCCTAAAACAATAAAACAAGTTTTCTATTTTCCTACATCCAGATGATATCATCCTCCTTATGCAACTTTCTACAACACACCTTTGTCCTATGTGCATGTATGCTAATATGAATCATGCCTAAGTCATTATTATCTATCGAGTACAGTTGCCGAAAAAAACCAACCAACAGATATGTATGTATGTTATCCATTCTATTAAAAAAAAGTACACAAGCAATTCATCATGCTGGAAAAAAAGAATTATTACTCCACCATGCAAAAGATGGTGATGTTTGGTCTCGAGTATCTAACCTAGTGGTTATCCTCTAAGGACACGGAATGGAGGTCTTGAGTTCAAGCCTCCACCATTCCCCCCACTCCCCACCCCCAAACATATTAAAAACAAAAAGAGATGGCTACGTTTGACTCAAATATTACTATGAAGAACTTACCAAAAATTATTTATAAAAAAAAAAACTAGGACCATTCATTTAGCATTCTGATAGTATAATATACTCCTATTTAACTTTATATGTCAAAAAGTTGAAGAAATAAATCAAACTAAATATAAGCAATACCTCCTTTATGTAACGGATAGAGTATTATTTATTAATGATGCCCCTATCCAGTTCATACAATATTCTTTTTATTTAACATTCAACAAAAAAATTAATGGATCTGTTCTTTTCCCCAACTATCCCAAACAGTCCATCAAATCATCAACCTCTTCCTCACAAATTTTCACATCAATTTTCAAATAATATCAACTTTATTTAGCTAATTCTACCAAAGAACACAGTCATTAAAAAATAAGCATAGAACATGTATGTATCAAAAAAAAAAACATCTAACATGTACACAGAGATGATGTAACACCACAGAACATGAGGACACAGATGATGCAAACACAGCACGACATGAGATCACCTGATAAACGGTCTTAGATGCTCGCTTTATGGTCACCTGCAACTGCAACAACGCATCCTCAACACGCATACCACGTACTAACGCAGCAACAAGGTTGACCTTTTTTGGGCTCTACAGACAAGAAACTGGAGTCATTACAGAAGCAAGGAACGAAAAATATTCTAGATCAATTGCATGCCATCAGCAACTGAAAACACTGTTAAGGAAACTGAGCAGAAGACATCATGTTTACATGGAACACAGCTTGTACCAAAAATATGAGCATCTTGTCTTGCTCCTGTATAAATAATTATTTCAACTACCTCAAAACGTATTTACATAGCCTCGCCCTTAAAAAGAAGTAGTGATGTAGCTCACCCATGTTGATTGGATCTTTGCAAGGCTGATTGTAAAATCATAATACATCATATTCGCTGTGACTCTAGAATATGCTACCTAGTAGGAGCCGTGAAAGATATGAGACACCTTTTTTCCTTAAGATTATGTCACCGCCCAATAGTTCTTGTTTCACGGAAATGCCAAATTGCAATACCAAGAATAATTTTATTAATAGTTACCATAAACAACCAATATTTCAAAAATAGAACCAAGTAGAATTTAATAAAAATTCCAATGTGTTCTTGAGCATTACCAAATAGTATATAATTTTAATGATGACACTACCGCACTGTTCACAATAATGGAAATTCAACCACTCCTACTATCCTTCCCATTGACAGATGCTTCATTTTGCTTATGTTCGAACAAAATCCATAAGTTTTTAGATGTCCCCAATATGCTACAGCTAATTACACATTTTATTAGCAATCAATTTAGTACATAAAAGATTACTTGTCAAGAAGTTCTTTCCGATGCTTATTGCGCAATCTCATTGAGAAAATTTTCACACCTATCCTTACCCTATGCTATGTTGTTTTAACATAACAAGCTTCAGAAGTTTTCAAATTTAAATTTTCCACCACTTGTTTTTCTCAACCTTTTCTTTCACTATTCCCTCCAAAATTAAATGCAATAACTATTTATTGAAATTGTTACTAAAAGATAACAACTTTCTTCAAAAAATCATGGTTGTGTGATATAAGAAATGACAGAAGGGAACCTCATTTTCAAATTCGAAGTACTCCAATCACATATATAAACTAATTTGCTGGTTCTCTGTTATTTCCCAGAAAGCATACAAGAGATGTCCACTTAAAAACTATTGCACCTCCCTGTTTCTGAACTATGTTTTTTTTCTCAGAAAATTTGCAGAGGAAGAAAAAAAAGTTCACTGTAGCTAAAGAGGCACTTCATATTTCTAGAAGCGGAAAAAATGTCATATGCATCTTCAATAGGAAATTGTCTCAGTCCCTTCCACATAGAGCATTGGGAGCCAGCTCTTCAGAAAGGTTCAGGATTCTTGGACACAAGTAACAAAGATCTTTAAAGTAAATATATTTCCATTGCTATTTGAATGTTGTGTGCATTGGAAGTGGAAAAGAAAAACAACGAATTCCACGGAAAGTTTAGCCAATACTAGCTTATCATGTACTAGTATGAAGAGAACTGTCACTTTAGTTCTAGCAATTAGAAATAACTGAAATTAAACAAAAGGCTTCCCACTATTTTCCCAAAAGTGCTCCATAAAGCAATTGCCACATAAAATTAATTGATTCCATAAGAGAGTTCCAAATCAACACTCTGAATAAGTAAACTAATGGCCAACGGATCTTTCAAGGAAATACCTGTTTTATTCCCTTTAAG
>CAWUCN010000023.1:0-11986 GCA_963920805.1 Primula vulgaris
GATCTCTAGACCAACTACCTCTTACCTGTCGCTCCTCAAGCAACTCTGCGCGCTTAAAACCTTCACACCCCTAACCTTACCATTGAACCAGTCGGAGACCCCACCACCGGTCTAGGACTCAACCTATTTAACCTTAACATCTCAATTGTTGATTTTAGGATCTTAATAACATGCTCTTACATGTTAATATGTCATACATGTTCAACAAACATGCCACATGATATCATGTTAGATACATACAAACATATTGCATATAATGTTACACTAAGTCATAGCGTGATGTCTTCGTTGAATCATGCCTATTTCATATCTTATATGACTTGGATAATATTATATGACAATATACTAAAGAAGAGGAGGGATAGAAGGAGTACCTTGCACCTGGAAAACTCCTGAAGAAGACGCCACTGAAGAGCTCTTCCTTGGGGCGAAATTAGAGAGAAAAATCTCTAATTGTGGTTCACCCACTAACTCTAGAAGAATGCCTACTAATTAGACTTGAGAGAGGGAGAAATAGAAGAGGCAATGCTGCCAAGGGATGAGGAGAGAATGGCGAAGGGATGGAGTATTTATAGGCAATGAGGGGATGCCATTTGCACCCCTCAATTGCCGAAATAGTGTCACCAAAGGGCAAGGGGTGCCTAGGCACCATTTCGCCACTTTGGTAACCTCCCTTTTGTAACCTCCATGCCACCTCATTTTCGGCAATGGATAAGGATGAAGGGCAGCCCCTTCATCCCTTATCAATGCCGAAAAGGCATGGTATCCCTTGCCCAAAAATGGTTCCACCTTTGGTCCAAACAACACACTGTTTGGTTGGGTGGTTGCACCCTTTCTTCAAAGGTTGCCACCCTTTCACCAAGAGACACATCTCTTCACCAAAAGGTGCCATATACCATTTTTCACAAGGATTAGAGTGAGCTTACACAAAGCTAACTCACAAAGCCAATTTCTCAACATGAACTCACAAAGAGCTCAAATGGAGCTCACAATGAACTCAAACATTCTTCTACTTCACAACTAGCTCAAATAAGCTCAAGTTGACTTCCAAATGTCTACTTGAGCTAGAGTTAGCTACTTTTAGCTAACATGAGCTAGTGTTAGCTACTTCTAGCTAACATGAGCTAAAGTCCAGCTGACTACAACCACTTATAGTTGCAGTGAGCTGACTTTGAGCTAAGTCCAGCTACTTCTAGCTGGAGTGAGCTGACTCTAACTACTTATAGCTAGAATGAGCTTGGGTGGAGCTGAGTTTAGCTACTCCCAACCCCCGTGAGCTGGAGTTAAGCTAATACAAGTCATGTCTAGCTACTATTAGCTAGAGTGACCTCAACTTAAGCTATGTCCAGCTACTTATAGCCAGAGTGAGCTGAAGTTGAGTTAGTTCCAGCTACTCTGAGCTGGAATGAGCTGAAGTAAAGCTACTACCAACTCCTGTGAGCTGTAGTGAGCTGACTTAAGCTAACTTGAGCTATGTCCAGCTACATATAGATGGAGTTAAGCTAAGGTAAGCTACTTATAGCTGACCTAGAGCTCAGATGAGCTAAGTTCAGCTACTTATAGCTGAGATGAGCCAAAGTGAGCTACTTCTAGCTAACTTTGATCTCCCACTTAGCTATACAAGCACAAGTACTATCTCAAAAGGATCTTGGTGCGACCAGAATTCCAACAAACTCCCACTCGCACTAAGATGCTTTCAAGAATGAGCTCCCACTCGAAATAACATTCTCTCAAGCATAAACAAAGCATATCTTAACATATATAGAGTAGTAAGTGCGACCCCAAGGCAAACACATCAATGTCTTTCATTGAGGTTGTTAGACTCTCAATGAAAGATTGTCCTCTCTCATATCACTTGAACACTTCAAGTGCATATGTGTTCTGTTTGAACTACTTCAAACATATTTGAACTAATCAAATCTACTTTGAACTTATCAAGTAATGCCTTTTACAGACCCCAGACATATGATGTACGTTCTTAATCACAATCAGTCTCTTTTAGACATTCATGATTGTATTAAGCATTGAGTACTCATTTCAGTTATCCCAAAAATCTATCCTTTCATAATGCACAAAAGCAGTATGTGAGCTCAAGGTAGAATTATGGGTATGTACATCATTTCAACAATGTCTTTCCTATCAGCTCCACCTACTTAGTGTATCATGTCAATTCGATTACTCAAATGGAGGATACTCCAGTCTTAACTTTCTAAGACCTTCGACAACCAATCAAAGTAATCAACCTTGACATGAACCACTAATAGTGAGCTAAAGTTACTAAGAGTCTGTGATGCAGAATCTCACACTAAACAAGAACAGAGACAACTTGTTTAAATTCTGCTGTTGGTCATATTTCATGGTCCTGGAACATTAAGAACCCATTCTTTAAGTCCCATATAACACTTATAAGGAGTTTTATCTTCTATCACTCCCACTTGAAGCGATAGCCACTATCGGAGAGGAGTGTGTCATTTCTCCCTCTTAAAACCCCTGGAAGTGTACTCCATTTATCTCATAAAAGGAGGACATGTCATATCCCATGAAATGTATCCATGTAAGCCCAAGCTTACTTAAAATAGGCTAGGATGTATAAGTGGTTTATACAAACTTGGTGTTACTAAGCACCTTAACTTGATTAACATTTAATCAAGGCGACAATACATTTTTGGCTAAAGTGTCATGTGTTGGAACAGGACTCCCACTCAAATGTATAACTCTTATGAGTTACATGTCTCTTCCAGAGACAACATACAAATGAGCCTTTAGCTTGTCTCATCCTTAATCTCACACAAGATTAAGGGCGAATGCTTGGTGTGAGTAAGTCATTCTCAGCCTAAGTTTGACATGTTCATTTATTCGTTGTGATTCATGAATTGAACAAAAAAATGTATGATCAAATAAACATATTATTGATTCAAATACATATATACAACATGTGTGACACCAAAGAGGTGAAGTTCATCCAACATAGTTACAATCTCTTAAGACCCATTGCCCTAACATGCCTGGCAAATACTAAGGGTGGCAATGGCTTAGTAAGAGGATCTGCCACCATAAGGTCAGTAGAGATGTATTCTATTCTGACTTCACTATCTTCAACTGCATCTCTTACGAAATGATATTTCATGCTAATGTGCTTGGTTTTACCATGATACTTGGGGTCCTTAGTGTAAGCCATAGCCGCCATACTATCACTATAGATAGTAATAGGCTTCTCAATTTTAACTTTGGACTCCAAGTTTTTTAAGAAATAACCAAGCCAAAGGGCCTCCTGTACAGCCGAGGCACATGAAATAAATTCAGCCTCCATTGTTGACAATGCTGTACAGGTTTGTTTCTTACTACACCAAGTAGTAGCCCCACCATTAAGCATGAAAACATAACCACTAGTAGATTTGCTGGAGTCCCTATCTCCTCCCCAATCAGCATCGGAGTAACCATGTAAATCAAGGTTCTTTCCTTGATAACATAGCCAATAGTCCTTAGTACCTTTTAGGTACCTTAGAACTCTTTTGACACTCTTCCAGTGCTCCATGCCGGGGTTCGAAGAATATCTTGCCAATAAACCGACAGCTTGACTTATGTCCGGCCGTGTACATAACATGGCGTACATAAGACTTCCAATAGCACTTAAATAGGGTATGCGGGTCATTTCTTCTATCTCACTTGGAGTTTTAGGACATAAGTCCTCTCCAATCTTGCAACCATATGCAAGAGGTGTGTTCATCGGTTTAGAGTTCGTCAGATTGAATCTTTCAAGGATCTTATCAACATAAGTTTCCTGAGAAAGAGCCAATAACCGTTCCTTTCTATCCCGGTGTATCTTAACACCTAGGATAAAGGAAGCTTCTCCCATGTCCTTCATTTTGAAGGTGGAAGACAACCATCCTTTAATGGTTGATAGCAACTCTATTCCGCTACTGGCAATTAAGATGTCATCAACGTATAATGTCAACACAGCAAATCCTGAACCATTTGAGAGAAGGTATACACAGTGGTCTTCATGCATCATCACGAAGCCATAACTTGTGATTGCATGGTGAAACTTCAAGTACCACTGTCTTGAAGCTTGTTTAAGACCATAAATAGACTTTTTAAGTCTACATACCTTATCCTCATTTCCATCTTGAACAAACCCCTCGGGTTGTTTCATGTAAATTTCTTCACTCAAATCACCATTGAGGAAGGCTGTTGTTACATCCATTTGATGTAACTCGAGGTTCAGATTTGCAACTATTGCAAGTAGTAACCTGATGGAATTGAATTTTACCACAGGCGAGAAGGTATCTTTGAAATCAATACCCTCTTTCTGTGTGAATCCTTTGGCCACCAGACGGGCCTTGTATCTTTCGATACTTCCATCAGAATTTTTCTTTATCTTGAGAACCCACTTGTTCCCAATTGCCTTTCGGCCGTGAGGTAGATCAGATAATTCCCATACGCCGTTAATATGCATTGAATGTAACTCTTCATTCATTGCATTTAACCATTCCTCCTTCTGCTCCCCTTCAAGAGCCTCTCTAACATTACTTGGTTCATCCACTTCGGATGCGACCAAGTAAGTTTCTCCATCCGAGATCCCCCATCTCATGGGTTGTCTGGATTCCCTTGTTGATCTTCTCAACAAGGCCGGTGGAGAGTTAGGTTCAGGTTCTTGAACGTCCTCAACTCCCTCTGGACCAAGTCCACTTCCTAGTGGATCTTGTCCATCAAGTTCCATGTCAACTGGAACCTCATTCGGAGTCACTACTCCAAGTGGTTGAGGTACTCCCTCTGGAGTAGGTGTAGCTTGTGTAACTGGCGCCCTTGTGGCACTCAGTTGACCCTCTTCTAGGATCGAACTTAATGAGGTCAAGTCACCACTTTCGCCGACTTTAGGAAACTCTTTTTCCACAAAATTGGCGTTTCTTGCATCAAATACTTGTCCTTTCTTGTGACTAAGGTCCAAGAACACATACCCCTTTGAATTTGCACAATAACCGAGGAAAGCACATCTCTTTCCTCTCGGACCTAATTTCCCCAAAGGGTGATCGGTCACATGTACATAAGCTAAGCACCCCCAAGGGCGCATATAGCTCAGGGTCGGGGCCCTGTCTTTCCATAACCCATATGGAGACACGTCTATGTTCTTAGTTGGCACCCTATTTAGAATGTGCACTGCACATAGTAATGCATCACTCCAATAGTTGATCTCCAAGTTGGCCTTAGCCATCATGGATCGTACCATATCCATAAGAGTTCGATTCTTCCTCTCAGACACCCCATTTTGTTGAGGTGTCCAAGGAAGAGTGAACTCCCTCTGGATTCCTTTCATATCACAGAAGGCTTTGAATGCAATTGAACTATACTCTCCACCTCGATCAGTCCTTAAGGACTTTATCTTCTTACCAAGATGGTTCTCAACCAGGTTGACATACTTCTCAAAGTGTGTCAAGGCCTCTGCCTTATTCTTGAGTAAGAAAACGTGGGTGAATCGAGTATAGTCATCCGTAAAGGTGATGAAATATTTGTATCCATTTCTGGATTCAACCCTTAATGGTCCACACAGATCGGAATGTATTAGACTAAGTGCTTCAGTTCTTCTAGTTGCCCGCCCAAAGGGCTTTCTTGTAGCCTTTCCTTGAAGGCACGATTGACAACTTGGTAAGACAACCTTAGTCAAGGAACCTAGTAAGCCACTTTTGGCTAACTTGTTCATTCGATCTTGACCAATATGTCCTAACCTTTCATGCCAAGTCGATACATCCGTGACCTCTGTCACATGACAACTAGAATTTGCAACAGATTGACCCTCGGGTCTTAATTCATACAAGCCATTATTAACTTTGCAAGTAGATAATATTTGTTCACCTTTAATTATGGACACACCATATCGAGTAAAGTTAAAACAATAATCATATTTCATAAGGCAACTTATAGAAATTAAATTTCTACATATGTTCGGTACATATAAAACGTCTATCAGATACAAATATCCAACATTAATAGGAACTTTACAAGTTCCTATCCCTTCGACTTCCAAACGGGCATCATTTCCCACCGAAACGTGCTTCACCCCCCCTGGGAGCTTCCTGTAGGCCACAAACCAGGACTTGTCCCGGGCTATGTGGTCTGTCGCTCCTGAATCAACAATCCACACAGAATTGCTTTCAGTTAGCAAAGTACATGACACAACATGTGCTAAAGAAGTAGAAGGTTTAGTATGTACCTTAGGAGGATTCTTGCAATCTTTTGCAAAATGCCCCTTCGTGCCACAGTTGAAACACTTCAACTTGGAAATGTCCCGTTTCTTCTTGAACTTTTTCAAGTTCGGGCCATTTCCCTTGCCCTTGCGAGTGCCCTTTCCACCTTGACCACCTTGGCCAAACCACTTCCCCTTCTTCTTCCCTCCTTTCTTGCCGGAGGAAGAAGTGGAGGCAACATATGCCTTAGAGTGGTCCTTGAGTGCCATTACTTCGGCCTCAAGGAGTAAGTGGCGGGCAATATCATCAAATGATCGGATCTGAGGATTGTGGCGTAAGTTGACCTTCATCAACTGCCAATCTTCATCCGGTAAGGACCTGATTATTGCCTGAACCTGTTGCTCGTCAGTGAGCTCATGCCCAGCTTGTTTGAGCTGGTGGATCATGCGTGACATTTCACGCAAGTGAGCACTCATTGAGTGATCAGTCCGTTTCATGTAATTCTCGAAACGAAGAATCATGGAACGTTGTTTCTCAATAGAAACATCTCCATACTTAGCCTTGGCTGCATCCCAGATGGCCTTAGCTTCCTCCAGCATGGAGAACTCCACCATAATTTCGTCCACCATAGTGGACAGGAGAGTGACCCTACAAATAGAGTTCTTTTTAAGGTATGCCTCATAGGCAACCCTAGACTCCCCTTCCTTGGGTAGCTCCACCTGAGTGGTGAGCACCTCAAGAGTCTCTTGCTCAGTTAAAACAAATTTGACTTTCTGTTGCCAAATCAGATAGTTCTCACCATCTAATTTGAGGTCTCGGTTCAGTTCAGCTACAATGTTCTTACTAGCCATCTACATGATGCAATTCACATGTTTTAGTTTCAATTCTCACAACTTAGACTTATTTAAGCAATATATACATGAAATGACATTGAACATGCTCATATGTGGCGAAAGAGATGCATATAGCATTCAATCAGAAACATATAAACATGTCACTATCATTTCACACAAATGTTCTTAACAAGCCTACTTAGCATAGTTAAACAATCATACAATGATTCATACATGATCAACACTTAACATGTATATCTAAGAATGTAACATATACATTCTTCTAGGTACAACATATGTACCTTATGCAACTCATGCATAATTGGCGAAAAAACCATGTATACAACATATGTACACATTCATCAAAAAAACCATACTATTATGTTTTTCCAAGACTTTAATGTTGGTTCGGTTCCCAGGAAAGATGGAGGGGCACTAGTCCCGCTTAAATACCAACTCCTAGACAGAACCACCAACATGTAGCTTAGATACATAATCATAGTTCATGAGTGACTCATTTATCAAACCACAACCACCCATCCTCAGAAATCATAAGATGAACACTCCCAGGAAAGGTGGAGGGGCACTAGTCCCGCTTAAAAACCACCTCCTAGACAGAGTGAATTCGAATGATCCTAAGGTGTGGTGTGACTTAAAACTTGTCACTCATATGATGTATGTTCATATGTTCTACGCCATACACATACATTCATATACTACAATTTTATGCTCGTAACACATACAAGTTCATATTCACAATTCATGCTTGTAACGCATACAAGTTCATGTATAGAACCTGCCTCTGATACCATTTGTTGATTTTAGGATCTTAATAACATGCTCTTACATGTTAATATGTCATACATGTTCAACAAACATGCCACATGATATCATGTTAGATACATACAAACATATTGCATATAATGTTACACTAAGTCATAGCGTGATGTCTTCGTTGAATCATGCCTATTTCATATCTTATATGACTTGGATAATATTATATGACAATATACTAAAGAAGAGGAGGGATAGAAGGAGTACCTTGCACCTGGAAAACTCCTGAAGAAGACGCCACTGAAGAGCTCTTCCTTGGGGCGAAATTAGAGAGAAAAATCTCTAATTGTGGTTCACCCACTAACTCTAGAAGAATGCCTACTAATTAGACTTGAGAGAGGGAGAAATAGAAGAGGCAATGCTGCCAAGGGATGAGGAGAGAATGGCGAAGGGATGGAGTATTTATAGGCAATGAGGGGATGCCATTTGCACCCCTCAATTGCCGAAATAGTGTCACCAAAGGGCAAGGGGTGCCTAGGCACCATTTCGCCACTTTGGTAACCTCCCTTTTGTAACCTCCATGCCACCTCATTTTCGGCAATGGATAAGGATGAAGGGCAGCCCCTTCATCCCTTATCAATGCCGAAAAAAAGGCATGGTATCCCTTGCCCAAAAATGGTTCCACCTTTGGTCCAAACAACACACTGTTTGGTTGGGTGGTTGCACCCTTTCTTCAAAGGTTGCCACCCTTTCACCAAGAGACACATCTCTTCACCAAAAGGTGCCATATACCATTTTTCACAAGGATTAGAGTGAGCTTACACAAATCTAACTCACAAAGCCAATTTCTCAACATGAACTCACAAAGAGCTCAAATGGAGCTCACAATGAACTCAAACATTCTTCTACTTCACAACTAGCTCAAATAAGCTCAAGTTGACTTCCAAATGTCTACTTGAGCTAGAGTTAGCTACTTTTAGCTAACATGAGCTAGTGTTAGCTACTTTTAGCTAACATGAGCTAAAGTCCAGCTGACTACAACCACTTATAGTTGCAGTGAGCTGACTTTGAGCTAAGTCCAGCTACTTCTAGCTGGAGTGAGTTGACTCTAACTACTTATAGCTAGAATGAGCTTGGGTGGAGCTGAGTTTAGCTACTCCCAACCCCCGTGAGCTGGAGTTAAGCTAATACAAGTCATGTCTAGCTACTATTAGCTAGAGTGACCTCAACTTAAGCTATGTCCAGCTACTTATAGCCAGAGTGAGCTGAAGTTGAGTCAGTTCCAGCTACTCTGAGCTGGAATGAGCTAAAGTAAAGCTACTACCAACTCCTGTGAGCTGTAGTGAGCTGACTTAAGCTAACTTGAGCTATGTCCAGCTACATATAGATGGAGTTAAGCTAAGGTAAGCTACTTATAGCTGACCTAGAGCTCAGATGAGCTAAGTTCAGCTACTTATAGCTGAGATGAGCCAAAGTGAGCTACTACAGTTCTAACAGAGCCGTAACTACAAAAATCCAGAAACGTACTTGCTTGCGGGGTCGGTCGACATGAACCCCGGTAATCACTGTAAGGTACCGCTGATGCTGAACATACCAAAGAAAGTTAAACCGTTAGTCCATTAGGCATAACTTATACGGAATTCCTTAACCTCATCTTGACCTTATCGAGACTACCCCAAAACCTTAATCAAATCTAATCAAGGAGCGATGATTACCTGTGGTAATCAAAATATATGGCCAACCAAACGGACTAACCCGCTGGCTGCTGCCCGGAAGCTCCTGAAAAGGATAACATAAGGGGTGAGTCCTCGAAAGGTACTCAGTAACGGTTGGGTAAGATTAGTAGATAAATACGTGGAACCTGCAGAAGAGGTTAGCATAATCATAACATACGTAACATGGGTCCATAGGACCAATCTGGCAGCAGCATCCTTCCCATGGCCCAGCTAATACTTACGACAGTACCCCAGCGGCCGTAACCGTAACCGGGTCATAACATATGCATATACATAGATGCTACTAAACATGCTCATGGTACCAGCGAAGGGGCATACGTTCCCCACATAACATGGTCGTAAGTAACAACCTGATCATTATTGATGGTCGGTAGGCCCAAACCAAGGATCCAAGGCCCTAAAAAGACCCATATACCCAAAGAATGCTTGAGTTAGAAGCCCAAGAAAGAGGACCCATTTAAAACATCTGAGGGCATGATACCCGAACACCGATATACTCAACCCGAAGTCATGCCCTCAGTACATTATAGGCCCGAGGACATGCGTCCAGGACATATAGGCCACGTGTCGTCTGACACCCAACCACCTCTTTCCTCTCAGAATATTATGGATGTGTCACTCTATTAGACAAGACTATATAAGCTTACATCATTCCAACATTTAAGGTAACTATTCACTCTGCCTAGATGTTGGTGCATTCTCTCTCTACAAACAATACTGACTTAAGCATCGGAGGACCCTCCACCGGGAATAACTCCGGTGTGGTTTATAGATTTTGCCCATTGCGCAGGATATCTTAACGGAACATGGACACCGAGTTGAATGTAATCAAGACCAGGCGGCAGAGGCAAAAAGACATGGAGGTCCCAACAGCGGAACCGCCAGCAAATGGCGCCGTCTGTGGGAATGACGATGACCCACCAGAGAAGGGAAACGAACAACAGTTGGTGGGGGCATCCCATCCCTTGGAAACACAACCTGGACCAGAAGACTCATTCACCGAAGGTTCAGATCAGGAGTACTCCAGAAGTACTGCCGATGGTACTTCTATCGGTGCGACACAAGAGCTAGCTCACCTCAGAGCTGAGTCAAGTCTGGATAGAAGCAACTTCAGACAAGCAGAAGCTTCAACACCCAATGCTCCTGACGCTGCCTTGATAAGAACCATCAGGATGGTGATGGCTGAAGAGAAACAAACTCAGCGCCGGAGACACTCCCAGCGCAGATCAACCTCCTCCCGTTCCATTCATGGCTCCCGCCGCAGGAGGTCCCGAACTCCAAGTCTGGAGCTAATCAATGACCCTTCCCCAAGAGGTAGAAGAGACTATAGATCCCGATCACCAAGGAATCGACAAAGATCCCCAAGGCATGACCGTCTGGCTAAGGAAGACCCGAGGGACGAGGTCATCAGACAGCTAACTCTAAGGTTAGAAGAACTGGAACGAAATCCACGATGAACTTCGGAAGTAAAGCCATGGGATGCGACGAATGAAGACGGACCATTTACTCGGAGGATTCGGGAAAGTCAGATGCCAAGGGTATTCAACCTCCCGCACCCACTGGAAGTATACAATGGTGTGGGAGATCCGAACGCATTCATTTGGAAGTACAAGAGGGCCATGGAGCTCAAAGGCGCAAATGAGACCGCCTTGTGTAAGTGTCTAGAAGTAGCCATCGGGGGTCCGGCCTCCAATTGGTACAACGCGTTGCCAATGAACTCAATTTCTTCTTTCGGGGATCTCGCTACCAAATTCATGACCCATTTCATTGGAAGCAAACAGACAGCTAAGCGGGCTATCCAGATGTTCGATATGGAGAGATTCAACAAAGAGGCTATCCATGCCTCCGACCTCACTGACAATATACGCATCATGACGTTCGTAAAAGCCTTACTGCCCAATTCAAGACTCGCCTACGAGCTGTCCCGGAAGAACCCATCTTCGGTTGAAGAAATGTATTCGGTGACACACGAGCACATGATAGCTCAAGAATTGCTTTCCCAGCGGGAAGCAAAGCCTGAACAGAAGGATGGTCGAGAGTACCGAATAGAAGAAAGAAGAGGGAACCACAACTCCCGAGGAACAGAAGGATGGAGGGAACACCGGAAAGAATTCAGAAAACCTATCTCACTGACCCCCCTCACCAGATCCCGAACAACCATACTCGCTTCACTCAAAAGGGAAGGGAACGTCAGTTGGCCAAGAGCAATGCCCGAAGCTGCCAAGCGGGATGAGAGGAAATACTGCCAATTTCATCGGGACTTCGGTCACGACACCGAACAATGTTACCAGCTGAAAAGGTACATTGAACATTTGATCAAGAAAGGCTCTCTAGCCGAATACTTAAAGATGCCTTCAGCCGAGGATAAGCAATCCCGAGAGAAGGACAAAGCCGGCTATCAAGAGCCTGAACAAGAAAAAAGAGGAAGAAGAACGTCCCCTGGGCAGGCCACTCGAACAAT